>JAVJGG010000085.1:34734368-34772322 GCA_035590195.1 Aviceda cuculoides
TGTTAAATGTCAATTTATATTGCCCGCCCCCCCCCCCCCCCCCCCAATGGTTCCTTTGGTAACTCGGGATGATATTTTTAGAGACACATGAAGTTCATGCTACATTTAAGCATTTCTTTTAAGGCAAGGAAGTAAACTGTGGAATCCATGTATTCGTGAGGAGTATGAAAGTGATACTATTTTGTTTGTATTAAGCATTAGCTGTTATTTTGCATTCTGCACTAATGAGTAGATGTGTTATTATCTTGCCTAACATTGGTCTATTTTTGACTTTTTGCTTTCTTCATGTACATCAAAAGGAACCCTGAAAACTTCTGTGGAGTTGCTTAGGATGGTCATCAATGTAACAAAATGCAGATTTTTTTTCTGTAAAGCTTCTTGTCTTTTTTCCTTTTCTAGATGCCCATTATAGGGCATTAGAAGGGAAAGCTATTGCTGTAAGCACGGATTCATATTTTAGCTTACTAATGCATGATGTCCTTTTGCTACATTACTTAATGCTCTCACTGTAACCAATGGGAATCTTGCTGAAATCAGGAGTAAATGAAATACCCTAGCTAAATATATTATGTTGGCTAGGGCCAGGCAAGGCACATTGCTAAAATTTGTCTTTTATGTTTGGGTTACAACACTCTTAAGGTTTTGCTTTTTGAGGAATGTGTATCTGGTTCTGTAAGGATTTGGTCCTGCTCCAGCTAAAATAGTTGGAAGTACATTGACTTCAGTTGAGTAGGAGCAAGCCTTGAAACCCTTCAGGAATTTCATACTGCTGATGTTTTCTCATATATGTGGTTTTTGTTTTGTGGGTTTTTTTAAATTTTACAACCATATATACAAGGATGCTCTAGATGAGATGGACATCTGTTGCCGATTATGGAAAAACAAACACCAAGGTTGCCAAAGGATTGACAGAAAATGGAGAAGTATGGATGTGGTTTCTTTGAAGTTTGTGGCTAAGCTCCTGTTGCTTTGAGCTGGGCTGGCTGCTTTGCCATCTGCATAAAGTTGAAAGTGAAGATAAAATCCACTTTCAGTTAAATGTGGTCCAACAGTAGTTCTGGGAATCTCTCCTTTAAAAAATCTATCACAACTAAAATTGTGTTTTTTTATCTGAAGTATCTGCAGGTAAAGGCAGGACTGTGGATTTTTAAAAATAAAATCAGTTTTTCAGTCTCTGCTTCGCAGGGGAAAATTTACTTGATTTAATTTCCTTCTGCATCTGTCCAGCAACATCATTTGCAAGTGCTTTGAATATGTTTCATCTAGAGCCTTCTTGTCAGGTTGGTTTTGTACATTTGTCCTTATTTTCTTTATATTGTACTGACCCCCAGGAGGGAATAGTTGATGAAAATGACTTTTTTTTTCTTTTCTTATTCTTCAGTATATAATAAATCATCTCGCTCTTCTCATTGTACAGCCTTAGTGTTTGGCACTGCTACTGCTCGTGACATGGCTAGACTATGCATGACTGAATTGATTTTAGCCTAGCATCGAGGGCAACTACATGAGTAATATGTTTTAATACACTGATAAAGGAGTATAGTCCAGTATAGATTTTGTTACTGGGGAGGGGGGTCAGTGTACTCTCAACTATTACCGAAAGCCAGCTGAGTTCTCCCTCTGAGCTGTCTCGGCTTCAGGAGGTGTTGGGAGTGCTCAGCCTCTGATGGGATGGGAACCAGAAGGTTCAGGAGGGGCTCTGTTTCGGGCTGTGCTTTCCCCTTGAGTAGACATCACAAGCTCTGCAACAGCCCCAGGCTGAACCATGGACTGGTTCAACTCTAACTGCAAAAAGGTGGGGACAAGCTCAGCCTTACACTTACATTTGCACATTTTTTGCCAGTGTGTTCTTTCCCTCTTTTGTTACTTGAGAGCTCCAGGAGAGCATATGCTTATGCAGCATAAATGACTTTCCAAACAGCAAGGACATTCTGAACTGGAGCCTTGAAGCGGAGAAAATCTGGGCTTTGCTCAGTTCAACTCAGGTAAGAGAAAAACATTGCACTTTCTTGGTGCTGCAGCTGTGCTGTTAGTGCAGTGAGCTGTTGACCTCAAGGGCAGTATCCTGGTGGCACACGTAAGAAATTCAGGGGGTGTGACTGCTGTTGAGGCACAGCTCTGAATGTATAAGCAACTGTGAGCAGGGATGTGTCCCTGCACTCCCCTGTCCTCTGTTATTCAAGGCATTGGACCATTACATAGAATAGTTATGCTGTGGTGGAATTATCCTGATTTACCATTTTGTTGGTCTGAGAGCTGCCTCAGTGCTTAGGTGACTTCTTCTGTGCTAACAATGAAATGCAGGAGGCTATATGTGTTCTCATGTATCGTAAATAGAGCCATAAAAATTTGGAAGTGCAGCTTAATGTTAAATCTCACCCCAGCCCTTCGTTGTCTTATGCCCATGCAGACTGCGTTACTTTCAGTCATCCTAGGAACCAGGGAGGAGCAAACCTCTACAGAGCAGCGCGTCCTCATTATTAGATGTTAAAGCACTGCCTTTTTAATACTCATGTGGTAATTGTATTCCGTATTAATTCTACAGCAGTTTGGTACAGCCAAACCATAGCGATATGCAGAGCTACCTGGGAAACCTAATTCAGAGTCACGGGCATTTGTTAAACTAGGCAGCAAATAAAATAGTATAAGCAATAGATGAAAATCTAAGACTAATTGTATGATTTGAAAGCATAAATAGCACTCCTTCTGCTTCTCCAGTTACCCTGGTGTAAGGTTGTCACTTAATTGCCTTGCAACATTTTACAGCTGAGGAAGTGAAGTTTGGGAAAAAAATAAGTGATTTGCCCAGAAAGTCTATGGCTGAAAAGAAAGATTGAACCCAGGGCCTTTAAATACCAGGCTGCTGACCCTGCCACATCTCCGTTCAGCCTCCCTGCTCACGGGCTGATGAAAATGACTGGATTTTAAATACAATTTGATTAATAATTGTTGGATTTTCATTGTTTATATAATGGCTTCACAATGCTTTAGGAAATGGGCTTTAGCACACAGTTTAAAAATAACGGAACTTAGCAGGGAGATCTCTCAATACTGCTTCTGCCGTTAAAACTTGATGGAGAGGTAGAAAAAACAATAGCTTTTGGGAGGATTGTAGAGGGTGCATGTTTGCAAAGTGCAGATTCTGGAGGCTCTTCTGTATTCATTTATGTCCTCTTCACATAAATTCTCTTTATTCCTACTTCTATTTCTCCTAAAGCATTTGGAATAGTAATGAGCTGCTGTAACAGATAATACCTAGAATTCATTGGCCTAATCCTTCAGTGAATGACACGCTTTCAATTGGCCTTATTCCACTGGGCTTGCTTCACCTCTCTACCTGCATGAAACAACAGCAGATCTATTTAAAGTCGGTGGAATTACACAAGTGTAAAGAGAGATAGGAAGGTTATCCACAGTATATTATCTGAGACTAGAGAGTGTCTTTGGCAGGTGTTTGCTGTACCTATAAAGATGTTAAAAAAGTATTAGTCGAAGGCTTGTTTCTCAATATCAAGGTACAAAGAGGTACTGTGCATGGGAGAACAAGGTGTAGGGTTATAAGAAGAAATGAACACAGTTGCATGATAAACTAAATATGCTGCATTTGGTATGCCTGTGGAATTTTATGCAAGAATGCAGTATTTACCTGAAGAAGCCAGACTATGTACTTAATTAAATGCAATGAGACCAGTAGTGTGAAAAACACTACATGTGCCTGTGTATTACCCTGGGTCTTAAAAGATGAAATATAGGTATGAAAAAACCTGTGAAAAGTCAAATGGCAAAATCCTCATACCAGAGGAGTTGATGATGTACAGGTTAACACCTGATATTTGGGGAGTCTGTAAAGAATGCTTCAGACTTAAGGGACTCGTAAAAACAACTGCGTGATGCCAAAACTCTTTAACTGCAGCTGACTAGAGAGTTTGGGACCTGAGATGTCATTTATGACAATGGCTCGTTTTTGCTCTGTGTGAACTTGTATAGGTGGGGGTTGTTTCAGCAAAGAGGGGAAGCTCCTGTGCGAGGCAGGGCTGGCTGGAGTCTCAGTACCCTTGAAGGATTTGTCCTTCTCCGCTTTGACCTGCCGTGTATGTGTGCATCCATGGGAAGCAGCCCCTTTAAGGACTCTTCCTCCTCGGTATTATCCACTATTTATAAGAGATCGTTTTCCAGTAGCTCCTTATTGCAGCTACCTCTAGTACTGTTTGCAGTGTCTTGGCAGCAGCGTGTCAGGCTTAATTAGGAAATGGCCAAATTACTGGATACGTGGGAATCTTAGACAAGTAGCTTCTGTTTGTAAAAGCTGGTGAGCACCTGCTACTCATGTAACAGTTGTACTTGGAGCATATTTGGATTAACAGGTCCAAATTCAGACAGAGGAACAATACAATTCATCTCCAGGATATTGCATTTATTTACGTCAGGTGGGATTATGGGCTGCTGTACGTTCTTCTGGTCTGTCTGATAGCTGGCACCAAGGTACCCAGGCATGAGGGGTGGACGCTTCTCGTGCCTCCTTTTATGACTGGTCTCAGTGACTATGTCTTTGAGGGTCTGTTTTTGACTAGTCTGTCTTTGGTTTACATTGTCACATGGTCACAGAAATGTAATTAATAGGACAGCTTTAGTAATATTTGTTTAACAACTTTGATTTAAAGTTTGCTTACTTGTGTGAAGCGCAGATTTTTATTACGCAAGCCCCAAGTAACTTCTAATGAATGTTATTGAAAAGTACAAAGAAAAGTGGTAACAGTGCATAAACAAAAGACAGACAGATGTGTCAAGGTTGCAGTGAGCCCAGGCACACAAAACCGAGGAGGTAGAAATGGGAGGCAGCAGTGGATAGTACCAGTCTGTCTTCTGCTGATCCCGCAGTCCCAAGGCACACGCTGGATGTTCAGCTACCGCATTTGCAACTATACCCTTGAAATAATATCTGATAAAACCCGAGCTGTACCGATGACCGTTTGTATTAGCCTCCCCTTGAGGCTGATCTGCTGCATGCCGTCTGGGACGGCAGTCGGGATGCAGAAGGCTCAGGGATCGTTACGCGTGGCCGAACAGACTGCGCCTTCCCCTGCACTCGCTTCCCACAAAAGCAAAGTGCAGCAGGGCCGGGTTAAGCCCTTGCCCTTAGGTGGGCTGTGGGTTAGCCTGGTATCAGCACAGAAGGCGGCGTCGATTGTTAAAATGTAAGATGTAGCCACGTACCTGAAGCTTTGAAGGAAGCGTCAGAGATGGCGTATGAGGAGAGGCGCTGGAAGTTCAAGGTGGATGTGGACGCGTGGAGCGGTATCTCTCCTCTGAGCAGGCTTCTCGACAGAGAGACAGTTACAGCCGCCTGGAGTCCTCTCATGCGTTGCCTAGTGTCTAATATGTGGGACAGATTTCTGGAGACACATTGTTAATCTAGATTAGCATTGATCTTCACACAGCTTCTCGCAGCTGCTAGGAAATGCAAGGATGGGTCCGACCACAGCTATACGGGCTGGGTATATGTTAGGACATAATAAGCTTCCAAGGGAGTTCTTCTTAATTTGGGTACAGGCTATAGATGTGCTAATTATATGGCAACAGTCTTGACAATTAGCATGCATACTTTTAATTTGCATTTCTGATTGCAGTAACAAAGCCAGCATTGCCGTCTCCTCTCACTAACTTCAAAGGCATTGTCTTGATTTAAGAAGTGGTACCCTAAAGCTGTTATGAGAAAGTGAAGCTGTGTTCCTGCAACTGTCAGGCTGCCCGCTTAAAAAACTGCAGGATAAATGGATGAGCAGCCAAGCTCTCTAAAATGGTTCATAAGAGCTTTAAGGTGAGAAAATGCCAGCCAGCATTTATTGTCATTGGCATACAATGTAATATTCCCACAGTGAATACAGAACAGGTCTTCCAAATCAGAGCATGCTTCCCTAAAATGTCAGGACCCAAAGATACTCTTTGGGTGCAGATCGTAGGCTGTAATACTTAAAAGAGAATACACATCCCAGAGGGAGAAGTAATAATCAGTGGAAGAAACGAGAATACAAAGAGAGACAGAAAATGTGACGTTCCCTTGGGTGATCCTGCCAACCCTTGGACACAAGACTGGCATAGGTCATGGGTAACATTTAACAACATTTGGCTCCTTAATCTGCTTGGGTGCTTTCATTCATCTCAGCAGATGTTTTAAATTGCTATAGCGTTTTAGTAAATCCAATTGTAAGTCTTCTTTGAAAACAAGGCTTAAAACCACAAGTGAGTTAGTCTTTTACAAAATTTAACCCTGCAAGGAGAGTCATTAGCGCATGGTTGTGCGACTGCAGTGGGTGCAGCTGTAGCCTTTGAGCCTAGCTAGAGCTATCCGGTGCAATTCCCTGCACAGAGCTGGGGTTGCCTGAACTGCCTACATCAAAATTAAAGACTACAGTCCCCTGTCTCTGCTAGGGTGCAGCACTGGTTACCGATCTCAAGCTACGTGTTCCATATAGAAACCCATCATCTCAATGCTGCAGTGCCACAGTCAAATTATAAATATTTGAATGGCTTCCTGGAGACTGGCTGAGGTCACCCTGTGCTCAGCAGGTGCTGCTGAAGGTGCTCTAGATTTCCTCCAGAAGGAAATGAAGCTGTGTCACATCACACAGGAGCATCACTTGCATTTGGGATAAAACTTAATGTTCTACAATTATAGTGTCGGATGGCTGGCAGCAATTTTGCCAGACAAATACCACGTGTCTTTCCCAGAAGGTTTCAATCTTTAATATTGTTTTGATGCTGGAGGCTTTTCCATTTTCTGTTTATTAGAAATGACTTATCTATGTTGGAAGTGTTGCCTTCAACCCAATACAGCTGGTGCCACCTACAGCACTGTGGAAAAATCATGGCTGCAGCCTTTTGTTTCCGTGCAGTTGCTGTATGACCGAAGCAAACTGTCACCTTGCAGAAATCAAGCCTTTGAAGGGCTAAATGTGTGTTAGCTGTTCATCTGCTTTGTGTGCTTTGAGGCTGTTTCCGAACAGTTTCACTTTTACACCCTCAAAGCGTGGAACTCGATTGCTGGGGAAATGTTGAAAGTCAAGCAGTGCGCGTGGAGAGCCCGTGGAAGGAAAAGCCAAACAGGAGCTGTGAGATGCTGGGGCTGCACTGGTGCAGGAGGGCTACATCCACCTAGCTTCACTCCTCTTTTTCCTACCTTTATGTTATTACCTTTTTTAAACCCGAATCACAGACTGCAGTGGAGGTTCTTGTGATGAAGTTAAACTGGTGGTGAAATGTAGTATTTGGGGGGGGCAATCTTGTTCATTTGCAGCACGTGTACAAAGCTAGGTGCCCTAAGACCAGGCAGGTTCTCTTTCTTTAAAAGATTTCCACATCCACAGCAAGAGGCCAGTTTTAATCAGCATCCTCATGCCCAGCCTTCCTTTGGGGCAGAGAATGGGGAGCGGCTGTTTGCTCCATCTTCACCTATTTGAGCCACTGTTTCTTCTTTGATGGGACCTTGGCGAATCTATTACATTTTTCTGTCTCAGGGGAATCTTGCCTGTCCCTCTGGGGAACGAACAAGTGTAGGGTGACTGGATTCATTGCTATTTCATAAGGATATAAATAATACACAAGGTGTCATACATGAGTGGCAAATCTGACTGTGCTGAATATTCATGTAAATGCAGTGAGGCACTTGAGCCTTCTTCTAAGGGCTTTTACTGGGCAGCTCAGGCATTTTTCTGACACATTTTATGGGGCAGAGAAGACAAGCGAACGATCATGTTGTGAGATCACAAGTCACCCTCCTGAAACGCTCTAACAAGCATTTAATCGTTGTTCCCTGGAGGAATGGCTGTAGTAACTGAAAAGAATTGAGAACAATACAGAACTGAGACCAGTTTTGGAAGAAATGGGTCACAGTAATTCATAATTCCAAAATAACTCATATTAGTTGGTGTCCACCTGCCTGGGCTCTGTTTTTCCCACTTCCCTGCTGGTCCAGCAGCTTTGCTGTGGGCTGCGACGTGCTGCTTCGGAAGCACCAACCAGCCCCGCACCCGTCGCGGATACAGGCCGCGGTTTCCCAATCGGCTGCCAAAAAACAAAGGGTGAAATTTTCAAGCCTTGTAGCCCCTTAGAAGACCACATGTTTTCGAGCCTTCTAGCTTCAGAAGCCCCATCAGTCTTCGGCCGGGTGGAGGCTTTGACGCCCCGGCTGCAGCCGGAGGAGGGCTGGTCGCGGAGGTGGCCGTGCCTCGCGGTGGCTCTTGTGGATGCCTGGAGCTATCGGGATGCGGTCGTCCCTCGAAAGATGATGTGAGGGCTGTCTGTCCCCACATCCGCGCACCGGTGTCAGTCTGTCCTGACGGCTGTGCTGCCTAACGCAGCCGGCTGGGCCTCAGCTCAGGCAGGGTTTCCTATGCTGTGATCACACCTCCTGATGGCACTGCAGACATACTGTTAGAAATCCCAGACAATTCCCTCCTTACACCCATGTTTCAAGCTCTTATTTAATATTGCCCCATTTTCAGAGGTTTTAAGAAAGGTGGCAGTGCTTTATTGATATTGGTTTGTTGTTTTGAGGCAGGTGAAGTGATGGTATTTTATTTTGATTTCAACAGCACAGCCATTAGGATTTCAGAAGGTGGTAATATCCCCTAGAAACAGAAGAGGGCAGCTGTTTTTTGAGAAATGAAGAGCGCATTGACTATTTTTGAGAATGAAATAGCAGTCACTCAGGTCTAGACGAAAGGGTTTTTTTTTTTTTTCATGAATGAATAAAAATAGCACAGTATTCCAGGGCCCGTGCTAGTGTAATTAGTGTATAAAATAGCTGGACCCCCATCACCTTCCACAAAGTCCCTGGGCTTCGTCTGGCAAAATTAGATTCCTTGCAATTTTATTGCAATGTAATTAAAAAGTAACCAAGGGAATACAGAAGTCAGTCTTCCGAGATGTTCAGCATCAGTCAGAATAAAAAGCATTCGGCAGCTCACTGGGTTGATAGCCAGTTTCTTTGTTTACTGCCCAAACAGAAAAAAATAATTGCTGTGAATTGTCACTCTGTATGTATGGAAGAATATGGAACAATCACATTTAGTAAAATGTTATTCAACCCTCTGAATGTATATTTTTTTTTAAATTGAAAGATGTTTCCAATTTGTATTTAACAAAAAATGCATAAATTCCAAAACAAAACATCATTCTGGAGTGAAATCTTTCTTTATAATCCAAACTAAGGCATTCTGTGACTTCTTAATTATTCAAGCTTCAATTTCCGATGAAGACAATTACACAAGTTTGACAGGAGTTTACCGTGAATTTAAGTCCATCCGAACCTTTATTTCCTGGCAAATATTTAAATATTTAGCTGAAAACCGTGCAGCAGCTCTGGCGAGCGGCCCCGAGCCCTGATTTTAGCCACAGCGCAGCCACCCTCAGGCAGCAGCACCAGCCTGCCTCCCTGTCTAAGCCTGTAAACCTTTTTTTCAATGTACGCAGACTGCATGTAGGCACTGTAGCCTTGTAGCACGAGGCAGAGAGGTTTTGCATAAGAAATTTCTCATATCTGGTTTGCCACACGATGCCTGTTCCCTGCCCAAAACTAACCATCTCCCCCTCCGCAGGTCCCCGTGGCTGGGGCTGTGCTGGGTGCATGGCTAGGCTCAGAGTCGGGAACCTGGGTGTATTTTTAAAGCCAGAATAATCATATTGGTTCACGTGGAAACATATATCCTTGTATGTGGGTCTTAATGATTGGGACAGTTAATCCCCATTCCCTGTGGGACTAAACCGCACTGGGAGGGAGGGTGGGAGGGGGGTGCCTGCTGGTGCTACCTCTACGCGCAGAGCGAAGCGACAAGCAAGAGAGATGGTGCAGTTAGCTGCTGAAGTTGAGGAAGGCTAAATATCCGTGTGGGACTTACACTTCCCAGTGCCTTCATTAGTCCAGTCAGTAGGTAATTTGGGAAACTCAACTGTAACTCTTTCCAGCACCTTCCCAGTGTCACCGTGCCTTTCTGGCTCTGAAAACAACTGGGAATTTTTGTATTTGGCTTCAGTCGGGAGCACTTGAAAAGCAAATTGTCTTTTTTATTTTAAACAGGCAGAAACAATTAGAGACCCTCTGTAATGAAACAGTACTGACTGAAAGGGTAGCCCAAAAAGACTACTCTTCTGATGCAGAAAATAATGAGGGCTGCCCTAAACTTTTGATCAGGAGCTCAACTTTTATTTGCAGCTCCTGACAAGGATAGCATCCCTTAATAATGCTTCTGACAGTTCCAAACTCCTGAAATTAATATGAGAGCAACGAGAATTTAATGGAAGCGCTAATTACAGATGCTGGAATTATTCTGCTGCAATTCAAAACCTCTGATGTGGAGAAACTCTTAGCACGGATGGGCTGTCATCTAATTTCTATGAAGTTTTGCTGTGAAAGGTGACCCTGGCTTTACGCACCTTCATTCTGCAAGACGTGGGCATCCTTCCCTCACACTGACTTCCACACCTTGCAAAGAATTGGGATGCAAGCAATTAATTCCTCTTGCTCTGGAGACTGTACTACTCATACCCCTCATGCGTGCCGTTTCCCCTATTCCCCCTCTCATGATTAGTCGTAATGTCCTGGACTAGTGGGCTTGCATCTAGGCTTTTTCCAAAAACACTGATTATGCAGGTGGATTAAACCCAGGTGGCTGTAGCAGTTTGTACCTGGGTTGCCACCCCTGCAACAGAAACAGCCGAACTGCACGTGAAACAGCTCCTGCTTCGCTGTGCTTTATAGTCTAATTTATTACGACAAACTGGTACCAACAATTCGGTGCCACTTTACATGGTTTTTTCAGGTATCGGTGGTGCAAGGAATGGAGGTGGGGGCCAGGCAGCCTCTAGGAGATGTGAGAGAAGAACAACTCATGGGGACCAACCACCTCAGTCTTTAATCCACCCGTACTCCGGAGTGAGCATCCCCAAAATCACAGATCTTTGGAACAGGGATTTGACGTTATCAGTGGACCTACTCATGCCTTTCTGCGGAGCCGCCTTTCACCCTGAGCTTCTTCCAAAGCTCAAGAGGTGTGTGGAGACCCTGCCATGTCCCCGGGTCCCGGTGGGCTGTGGGGGGTGGCCCCTGCACCTCAGGGCGCCGTGCTGGTGGGCTGCACCCTCGGCACCCGACCTGGCTCTTCGTAGCGATGCCACGAGATTGCTGCCGGCCCGAGGAGATGCTCTAGATACTCGGAAGAACCCTGCCGTCATCGTTCCAAAGGTTTTATTTGGGTTTTGGAGGCTGGCTTCATGGCAGCAAGCTCACACTGCCCTTCCTGCATATCCTGAAAATGCCGTCTGGCTGTTTAGAGCTCAGGAGAACAAGAACGAAGTTTGAAGGCTTTAAAGGGAGAGCTTCAATTTCCGACTACTAGTTAGAGATCAAAGGAAGTCACAGACGGAGGGGCTGAATGTGGATCTTCCCCAAAACGTGAACAGCTTCTGATCTATGTGACTTTTTTCCTGTCTCTTTTACAGCCAGCTGTGAAACCTGAACCTTGATATTAGTTCCAACTGTTGAATGGCATTAGATGATTCATCTCTTCTATTAATACAAAAAGTAATACTGTTTTCTGCTTTGCACATAATTCCTTTTGAGAAATAGATGAAGACATAAGGGACATCGAAGAATTATTTAATCTAAGCTTTTTTCCCTCAGTCCTGTATTTTGTCGCTTTATTGAATGATTACACTCCAGTTCCTGCCCTTCCCCAGTTACTCTGGAGGTGGTGCACAAAGGCATCTCGTCCTGCTTCAGTGCCTTTCTCCTAAGGGAGGGGTGTGCATCTTTTATCAAAAAGTAATAAATGTCCCTTGGTATAATGGAGTGAAGAAAAGGAGGGGAAAAACAACAAGCTGGTTTTGCTATGCTCTGTTAATAAGCCAAAGCCACTATCGTAAAAATGCCAGCACGAGCCTTGGAAATCGAAGCATAGTCTCAATGATTCAGCTGAAAAATCTAATTCGGCCAAAGAGGTGACTTGGACATTTTCCACCCTATATGGTCAATGTTCACAGAGTCATGTGCATAAATGCAAATGTTCCTGGGAAACATTGCAATGAATCAATACGCTCTGTGGCAATAAAGGTGGAGAATTTTTTATTGTTGTGGCAATACTTGGCATGTGACATGGGTATTGCAGCTGAAAGATGATTGCTAATTTTAGGGATTTTTGAGCTCTTATTACATTATGAGGACCTTGATAGAGTGGAATTTGAACACCTCTTTCCTCCTCCCCTTCCCCTCTGCTACTAAGAAAGGGAGCAGTAGATCAAAGATGAATTGACAGAAGTGAAAAATGACAGCCGAGAGAAATCTTACGGCATTAAATTTGGGGGAAGGATATTTGTAAACCCAATACTTAGTTCCAAACATCACTGTAAAATAACATTCTCTCTACAGTTCCCTGAAATCATAGACCACGCGCTGCCTGTGAATGCTCTCAACCACACTTACAGAGAGCAAACCTCCCATGCTGCCAGAAATAGGGAGGGTGGTGATGTCCCTCCCGGCACCAGCGAGCTGCTCTGCGTGTTGCATCCTCGTCAACATGCCGGCTGCCTCCAGCCCCAAATTTCAGAGCTGGTTTCCAAGGGAGAGACATCGTTCTTCCACCTCTCGTCACCCTGCCCCTCTCGCCAAGAGAAGAGCTCTGCCAAGGCAGTGGGGCTGGCTGGTGCTTGGGTTGAACTGTCCCAAAATCACGTCTCTATGGCTGTACGTGGGTTCTGGGAATAAATACATATTCATATTGTTTTCTCCTGGCTTGCTTCCCTCTTTCTTCTTTTTTGCTACATCTGACGGTAGTTTCACGTCCTGTGTTGAGTCCAGGTTCACCGGGCTGTGACCTTCTTTATGTTATATTTGCACAGCACCTGCCATGGTCCCCGTGCCCGAAAGAGATGGGAGGAAAAGGTGACCCTGTGCTTTCACTTCGTGGAAGCTCAGTCTTTTCCTTTTTATTTTGCTGGGTGTTGGGGCATCAGGTAGTACTATCAGAGGAGGACTGACCCCAGCTCACACTAAAGCTACTAAAAGTAAAGAAGTTTTTACTAATTTTTTTTACTGAAAGTAAAGAGGTTTGAGTGCTGTGAGTGGAGGGACAATGACATTCTACATAAGCATCTTAAAAGTGCCAGTTACCCATATAACCTAGTGGTAGGTGGCCTCCTAACAAATCCATATTTATTGTTTACTGGGGTCTGTAAGTGCTATTATAACAACAGTAAATTATACAGAAACAAGTGAGTTCACTTCCTGGGACTGTGAACAGAAAGTCCTTTCTCCTTTAGTGCCGTTCCCGCTGCTGTTAAAGGTTTACCGAAAGGAAGCTGCATTTTTCTCAGCACATTATTATTGTGATTATTTGTCTAGCGCTGACAGCACCCTCAGTTCTTTCTCATTACTTAGTAGTCGTGCAAAAGCCTGGTCTGTCTCCCATTAAAGTCAATAACTATCTTCCTTAATTAGCGTTCAAATTACGATCAGTCTCTTAACATTACTATCAATTAGGTGCAGCGCGGCTCTGCTCCGTTGTTTGTTTGAATTCTTGCAGGCCAGCTGGGTCCGCGGAGGCCGGGTGGGATCCCGAGTGGGAGCCAGACCCCAGGGATTTGAGTTGCATCCACTGATGGTCACGGGCTCTCCGAAATGCTGCTGGAGGAGGAGGCTGTCCTGAAACAACAGACCCGGCACAGCTGGTTTAATTGCCCTGTTCCAATCAAATGAATCGCTCGGAAGTGTCAGAAATTTAATCGTACCCACAGAAAAGGGAGTCTTTCCTCCTTTTTCCTCTGCGCTGGATCGCCAAGGGCTGTAGTGACCTTGGCACGCAGTGAACTTTCACCAAGAGCTGGACGGGGGCCCAGAAATTAAGACGTGCAGGTTTCTAAGGCCAATTACAGCACATGGGAGCGAATGATAACTGGCTCGGATGCTGCAGCTTGGAAAGTCGGCGTGTGATAGCGCCGGGTTTACTCTGCTCGGAGCACAGTATGTCAAGGAATTGGTGTAGATGTTGAGGAGGAACGAAGGGAGTTTGCGGTGATTGATGTGTCATCGTGACTCCTCCGAAGTACCCGGCGAGTGGGAGGCAGGACGGTGCAATGCAGGTACTGGGGACTGCAGCTTGTGTTTGCTGTGCGAGATTATTTATTCCGATTGGGATCAGAAGTATTTGCAGTTCTTCGGTCAGAAAAGAAAAAAAGAAAAAAAGGAAAGAAAGAATGTGTTTTGATGAAGTTAAAGCACAGAACAAACTTGGCTCCCTGCTGACTGTACCAAGGTTTGCTGAAATTTAGCTTATCAGCACATGGTGATATTTGCTAGCAAAACAGACTAAATGACCTAAACCAAAGCACAGCTATTATAAACCTCCTATGCCTTAGAATAGAAAATTGCCTGGCACTGGCAATTTTCTCCTAACATCCCACCCCAATCTAATAGAGATTATTCTCTGCACATGTCTGTTTTCATCTATGAAAACTCAGGCTGCCACCTATTTTTCTCTCACCCCAAAGCCTATGTTACATTTACACTATTTAAACTCTGCCATTTTTTTTTAGACTATTGTGTTTCACAGCCACGTGGTACATTTGAACTAATTCAGTACATGGGAAACCAAGGCAGTCAGAAACCTGTGCTTTGCCCTGGTTCCCATAGATTAGTGTGGGAACAAGGACTATTTCCACTTGGATCCCAGACCTTTACACTTTGCCCCCTCTCTCCTTTTCCTTATCTGAGTCAACGGAAGACACTCCTGGCAAGGACAGCAGCTGTCCATGTGGAAATGTGACCTTTTAATCTATATTTTTTCATTCGTTTGGATGCAGTGAGCACCTGGAAGGAGTGCAGCTAGTGCCACGCTGCCGGAGGATTTTCAAGCAGCTGGTCTGTGGAGGTAAGGTATGCAACTCTGGACCAGAATGAAACTATTAGCATTAATTTAGAGACAGAAGTATCTAAAGGAGATGGAGGGTGCCTGTGTTGCTTCTGGAGAGGACTCTCACTCTTATTTATTAACCTCTTTGCTGCATATTGAAGGACGAGCCCCAGCCACCCCAGCACTGTCCAGCATGGAAAAAATCAGTAAATATTGACGGAACCAGGACTTTTCCCGCAGGATGGAGAACATCAGCTGCCACAAAATACTACATGCCCAGGCACGACTTCACCTAGCCATTTAGCCAGGACTGCCTGTCGAAGCAGAAGACGGGGATTTGGGGGCAGAAGGGGGAGCAGGGCCCCCTCCATCTCCACCTCTCTGCTGTTCTTTATTCATTTACATCTCACAAACGGGTTTAACTTATCTAGATGTGCCAGCTCAATGAAACTTCAGTTTCTTCTCTTAACTGCTGCGATAATCTCACTTCTGCGGCCTTTTGAAAATAGAAAAAGCCGTGCAGATAAATGAACCATTTTGATGAGTATCTTCGTGCTTTTTCAGCTCTTTCTTTGCTTCACATCATAGAAAACTTCAGAACTTCACCTCAGCACCTGAAGCGCTGATTTCAATTTACATTAATTTCAGACAGAGTGATTCCCTAATAGCTGAGAGCATTGTTAACACTTCTCTTTTTTTGAGATAAAGAATGAGGAAAAAGGTCCAAAAGAAATCTATATACTGTACAAAATAACAATCTGCAGTGAAGCAAATACCCTTAATGTCCCAATGAAAGTTCTTGCAATAAAATATATACAGTACCCTCTTTGGCTGTTAATTCTTATTTCACACTTTTTATCTGCTGAGCTTTTCAATTTTCTGAGCAAGATGAGAAAAACGAAATCTTGGTGCTCAGGAGCAGGAGCAGCCTCACTGAGGAAAAAAGTCTCCTCTCTAACCTTGGGTAATTCGCCCGCCTTTTGCAGGTAAGGTGGGGGAGAGCAGAAACCCCCACCCTGAATAGGGCTTTCCAGTTACATCACAAGGTCTGGTGGGGGGTCTCCAGAGGAGAACTTCAAAGACTGGTCACTTAAAAGCCAAAATTGTGATACATATTCTGACAAAAAGGTTGTAACTCTTTTTTTTTTAACTTGGAAAACTGAAAAATGGCTTTGTTTAACAGCAACGTACTTATCCCCCTTGGAATGTGAATGAAGATTAATCCTCAGTCACACTGGGAAAGACTTAGCTTTGAAATGACTGTTACAGCGATTTTAAATTAACATATACAGCATGGAGAATGAATTCTTCTCCTCCAAGTGTGTCCACTCTGGGCACTTTTTACCACTGTTTAATTGACTGCCAATTAATGTAAAGTAGCCACACATTTTTAAGGCTAGTGTAGACACTTTCCCACATTAATCTGTAAATTGGCTGGTAATTAATCTGAGATATCTATCCTCACCAACCCCAGAGATAGCTTTACCTATCAGATATGAGGCACTTGTTGCTGAAAAAACAATTATATCTTCATTTACAACAGCTGAGGAGCAATGTTTAATTAGTTACATGCTATATATTGTAGACAACTGACTTTCATATAGACAGGGACTTGAGTGGTCTGAATTATATATTTAGCTTTGCTGTCAGGTTTGCACATCCTCTTGGGAAATCATTTACTCCTTTGTGCTTCTCTTCTGACCTCCCTAACACCAACAAAAGAGAATGAAAAATGCTATATCAAAGTTAAGCTTTGGTTCTTTTTTTAAACACTGAGTTTGTGGTGGTTTTTTTCTAGTCAAGAAAATATCAAAAAATGAAGCAAACTATTTCTCTCCAAATATTTATTCAACCTGAAGTGATTTGTGACTTTCTTTGAAGCAAATGAAAGCATTTTGAGAAGAGCCAGTCTTCTACAAAGCACACTGCTGTTCTTGCCTGCGTCTGGTTCACGTGTCATCATTTGAACCTGGATGAAGTGAACGTACAGGTGCTTTTGCAGTTACATGACATTTTCCATTCGCTCTGCGCACAGACACGTGATAATGTCAGGCTCGCTACAAGCAACGACTCTCTTCGAGGCCTTCACTCTTTTCTTCCCTTGTGTTGGCGAGATATCCTACCACCCCCAGAAAAAGCATTATCTCGCTGTACAATTGTTCTGCGTCTTCCCGTAGCACAGCCCTGTACAAGGAGCCGGGCCGTGCGTGGTGGTACGTACAGGGGAGCGAAGCAGCTTCAGATAAATGCCAGAAACATGCATTTCGTGTCTTATCTCATTTCCGAATGAGCACAGCCACCTGCTTACAGCTGCCTAATGATGAAAACCAGCCACTCTGCTAGCTAATAACTATGGTTGAGCCAAGCTAGTCCTTGAAAGAGATAAAAAGGAGCTGGCAGAGCCTTCTGCTTTCTGCTGTAACCACCCCACCTCCCAAAGCGCCGGTGACTCACGCTTAGATCTTGAACAACTGACGTGTTGCCCAGTGCTGTTGTGACAGATGCTGCGGAAACCATTGGGGCCTCTTTTCTTTGCCTAATCAAAGCAAAATATTTAAGCAAGAGAGACCAAGCGGATTATTCTGCTCCCAGGACCCTTGTTGAATGCTTTGCCTCAGGACTTGCACCAGCACTTCAATGACTAGGTCTGCTGGGTCCACAAAGCCCCCAAACCCTAGCAAATATCTCAAAATTGGGATGTTGCAGGCATGCTCAGCAGGGTCTAGTGACCACAGGCTGGACTGGGATGGCCAGTCTTCCCAATTCAGCCATACCAAATATATATTGGTCATACTGGGGGCGGGGGAGGCTGGGGGAGAGTACAGCGTCTGGAGCTGATGCTTCAATACAGACAACAAGGATATTCACAGACATCCCCACCCCCCAATTAACAATAAAAAAAAGCTCTCACCCTTCACTTGCAAACATGAGCTTCAGCTTTATGTTTTCTCCCCACCCCCCATCAAAGTCCCTCCAAGTCTGTTGATACCCCTGTGGCTTAAGGAATAGAAACTTCTGCCAGGCTGATTGAAGAAAAGTCCCTATACAAACATTGAAAGTGTCTTAATCAAGGTCAGTAAGTGCCAGAGCAAAATGAATTGAACTTTAGGGGGGAAAATGGCTTTTCTTTTTAAGAAAGGTGGATACTTTCTATTGATTTTTTTTTTTTTTCTTTACTCGGGATTTTGCAGTGAATCCATAAAGCAACTTTCACTGCAACGTTCTTGGAAAAAAATGGACCACACATTATGCACATTCATTTAAACCCAGCAGATCTATTTAAAAAGAATAGGAGCTGATTGAGTTAGTTTTCTGTAATTGAAAAGGGGCTTGGCTGTACCAGTCTTTTTGCAAAGTAATTTATCTGCTTGAAAGTTGGATCATCAGCTGTAGTTAAACCTCATTCTGCTTTCAAGATGCTTGTTTTGTGTCTCCAGTCTAGGCTTTTCCTAAGCTATACTGAGCTTAACTTTTAGCTTAAGCTTGCACAAACTTCAGTGAATTAAGTCAGAACTAGGGATGAGCCCCGCTGCTAGCCCAGTCTAACCGCTGCCTCAAGCCCTGACCTGCAGCAGTGGATGGTGGTGTAACCAGGGCAGCTCCTGGGAAACGGTCCTTGGTAAACAAGTGACACCAATGCAGAGCATAAGCTATGAGAAATTCTGCTTTTTTTAGTGGGGATGCTTATTTAATATTCAGTTATGCTTCTTGAACCTACAGGCTTCCGCATCCTATTGCCCTTTTTGTCTCCTGTCTGGACAGCTACGCAAACTATGCAAGGAGACAGAGTAGCTTTTGGACGTGTAAAACCGCTCTCTCCTTTTCCCATCATATTCTTATAGAGAGTACAGCATCCCCAAATCTTTCACCACCACTAGTCATCTCTGTCTCCTCGCTGAGTTTGTTTTCTCCACCACCACAAGTCCTGGATATTCGCTATCCTACTGCCCTCTTGTTTCCCTTTGATATCCTCCCTCTCAGACAGAGGTTAATCCTGAGAAAAAAAACCTCCCAAAGGATCCTCTTTCCTTTCCACCCACTCACATGAATCAGCGAGCGGTTTCGGTGAGGGGGGCCGGGGAGAGAGCAGGTCAGTGCTCAGGGCACATCCCCAAGCCCCCGTGCAATGGCGATGGGGGGAGCAGGCAGCTCGGCAGCCCGGAGACGCTTTGACGTGGGGAGAGCATCAGCTCTTCGTTTTCACTCACGTTAGCGCGGGCCGGCTCTGCGGGATGTGGCACGCTGCTCCCCTCTTGCATCAGTCAGATCTGCCCCGCGGGGAGAACGACGCTCGGTGGGGGCCCTGGGCTCTGAAGGAAGACCGGGGTATCCCGAGAGCGCAGCGGTTTGCGGGCGCAGCTCAAACCACGGGCCACGCCAGCAGAGAGCGCGTGGGAGGTCGGCGTCGCCCACCCGAGCGAGGACCCGAGACGCGCGTGCCCTCAAAAGCTTGAGCGGCAGCAGCATCGCTTTGCAAGCGAGGAAGCAGGAAAAAGAAGCTGCTGCAACATCCTCGGCCCCCCCTGAGTTATAGCAGTCCCTTGAGTGAAGTTGATGCAATCCGTGATGTCTACGGGTGAGGACAGACAGAGCCAAACCAGCACTTGTTTTCTTGGTTGTCCCCTTACCTGCAGAGAGAACTGCAAAGCCCGAGTTGAAGGTGCAGGAGAGCTGCCCAGTCCACCCAGTGTGGGTGCATGGGCTCTCCCCAGAGCTGCTGGATGCTGGCTGAGGTCTGAAAGATGCTGACCGCATGGGTGTGCTGCCAGACCCTGACAGCATTTTTCCTGATTTGTAGCCTTGGGGGGAAGAAAAGCATTCAGAAATCAATATTAGTGGATTTTAAATGAAGTACTAAATTATCTCACATTCAGTCATAGTGGATTTACTCCAGAATGATTCCTCCAAAAAATTTACTGGTTTTCGATGGAAAGAAATATGTGGCGAGTACAGCATTATGTATCCCAGTTTCTGAGCAGAAAAAAATATAGGAAACAGTAACAATTCTCTCTCCCTCCCCAAATCCATGTAAAGACCTCCAGATTTACCTCACAGAGAGTTACTGGTAAAAATACCATGATGTAACATTATCTGTGGAATAAAACCCTCCGCATTACTGCTGCATGTGGCATAGATACAATAATGATATCATACATCAACTATGGTGAGTTTATAAATATATGGACACAGAATGAACTGCAAATAGTTTTTCCTTTTGGCTGTGGGACCAGGTGCCAGTAGATTTAATCAATGTACACTTACATATTAGTGTAACATAAGTGAATCTTTTTTATGCTAGGAGAGAAACACCTGTGATAAAAACCCAATATAAATACTTCTTCATTTCAGCCACAGCTGCTCTGTGGCTCTTGTGCTGAATTCTAAGAGATAGTAAAACCCTTAATCATTTCTCTCTTCTGCAGCTTGTAGCCAAAACATAATTATAGTAAAACACCAAGCACTTTGCAAAACGAAAGAGGTGAAATCACGACCCCTAGCACCACCCCTAAGGTGGGACAGGGATGAGCTCGAGGATGGCACTACCTCCCATGGAGCCAAGTTCCCAGGAGGAACAGAACCTGAACCATGGGGGAACAGCATTATGCTCTAGCAGAAGGTCCACGTTGAGACCACAACCCCATCCACCCACCCAAACCAGAAGCAAACATGCACAGACCCAAGGACAGAGCTTAAATGTAGCAGGTGGCCCAGTGGGCAGAGGTGTGGGGGGCTGCCAGGTGAGGATGGTTAGGGTGGTTAAGGCCTATTGGTGCACCCAGGGTCCCACACTTCAAAAGCACCAGAGGCAGAACAGCTCCTTTGTTTGGAAGGATCTAGCCTCATTTGTGGTGTGTGCTTTGCTTCCTGGTTCTAGCAGTGCCCCTCAGGTATGTACCGTGTTATGGTAAACCTAAGCGAGCTTGGAGTCCTAAATGTGCTTTATCTGATGCACTTAATGCTGCTATGATATGACTGTGGTCAGAGAGGGGGCTGCTGGTGGAAAGGTTCTTCTGAGGTTGATTCAAGAAAGATGTGAATTTTTTAATAGGTTGTTGTAGCTATAGGCCATTGGTTTGACTCAATCAGCAGTTGCTCAAGGTTCCAGATAAGGATGGCCCAGCCAGCTTGGCAGGAGGTTGGGCAGTCCAGTAGTGCACCTTGGAAAGCCAAATTGGCTTACTAATGAAGAAGGTAGCAGGTAGGTTGCCACCCATCTGTCTATGGCCTTTTGTTAGGGGTGTTTGGCTGTATCCAACTGTTATGAGGAGGGTATGGCCCTACTGGAATTGTGTGGGTAGATAGGGGGTAGCTCCTGTCTTTGGATGATACTAGAGGCGTAGGTGAAGTTTGGGAAGAATGGGGAGCTGTAGGTGTATGGAGATGCTAATGGGTGGCCAGGTTGTCCTAGAGAAAGTGTCTGTGACACTGGAGGTAGTGCCCCAGTGTTGTCCTCATCCTCTCCATCCGCAATGGGTATGGGTGGTGTGAAAAGAGTCAGGTTTGCAATTGGAGGAGAATTATGAGCTTTTTCTGAAATCTGGCTGTGAACTGGTGTCTCTGGTCAGTACTGGGAGGTCATGGCATCAGCAAACATGCCGTGGTGAATGCTAGGCTGTCTGTGGGGCTGTGGGCAGCTTCTTGTGGGAAGTTGCTGGCCCCATCCCAGCTTTGCCTTGGCCAAATGTTCAGCCCTTAGGCTTGCTCTCTTGCACCCTCTCCCCCTTTCATGTGGCAAATAGCTCCCACCAGTGAATGTCAGAAACTTTTGGTTGTGAGCACAGTTATACACCAGTGCATTTTTCCCTAAAGAAGCTTAAAAAGAGTCAAAACTCCATACCCTGATGCACACATTTTATCTAGTAATTAAAGGCTCTTATCGCACCAAGCTCTGGTTTAAAAATAGTTCATAATTCCCCCTGGACTACAGAAGGAAAAAGTCATTCTCAAGCAACATATGATAGAGAAACTTATGCATTTCCTATCACTTCTCAAAGCTGGGTGGAAAGCCCTTTCCCGAGGAAGGCTGGAGGAGGGAATCTGGAGAGACAAAGCCAGTGGGAGAAGGGGGAGAGGTGGAAAGACACCCCCGGTGAGGAGAAATGTGGAAGGACAGAAAGAACAGAGGATGAAGTTTCACCCTGGCTTGAAGCAACCCACTATGAAGGGTGCAGGAAGGCTGGCAGTACCACCAGGGCTTCTCCCTGTCCCTCTGGGATTGGTGCTGGTGTTTCTGGAGGCCACTAGCCTCCCTGGCTACCATTTTTAGCTAAAAAAAACCCCCAAACAAACAAAAAAATCTGGTGTGCTGAATGAGGAAATGAGGCTGGGTTTTGCAACAAGAGAAACCTGCCTTCCACATTACCTTCCACAGCCCAGGGTATCCTCTGAGGGATCTCTGAATGGTCTCTTGCCCAGTGTCTGAAAAATATCAGCATCTCTGTGGAGTATCCATAACGCTCTGGTGAGAAGCCCAATTCGAGAAGATAATCAAAGAATAGAAATGGGCGTTTATTTCTGTACTTTTCTATTAATTCAGCTTGACAATATAATAAGGGGAAGGTCACCCCATGTGCTGGTGGTGTCAGGGTGATGCATGGCTGGGGTGGACCATGTGCAAGGAAGGAGGGCTCCTCCAGCCCCAGCGTGAAGCCCCCCCCTCCCCACTGCGCTGCACGAGCCCGTGACACACGTCGTGCACGTCACCCAAATTACACGCACATCTGTTCCAGCACCGATTAGTCATGTGATATTTGAAACATCAAATATTCTTTCCCTGCTTATCAACACTGTAATTATGGCCTGTCAGGGTTTTACGCTCTTCTTAAAATAAACACCCAAATGTTCGTGTTAACCCTTCAGTTCTCTGCTGCTGCGGGATTTCACAACCGCTTCTGGGGTAAGTGGGGGGACTGTGGGGCAAAATGGGGGAGAAGGGCAGTGACTTGCACCAGGTGTGGTGCCAAGGCCAGGATTAGGACCTAAGCTCTCAACTATCTACTCAAAGGCTTTCATAATATGTCACCTTTTTTTGGCATGCATGTCGTGTTATGAATGTACTGAAGCTACTTTGGCTATGGCAAAGTTTTGGAGCATCCTGGGTGGAATTGATAATTTTTTTTTGAGAACCCCCTTTTTCCCTTAAGACATGTTTTTTCTGTGTAATCAAAGTTTTATGGGAAAGAACCACATTTTAAGGGAGTTTGTTTTCATTTTGTTTAGTAAAAGCCAGTTTACTTTTGATCTGTTGGCTAAAGATGTTCTTGCTTTCAGTTTACAAAAAGGGGATGAAAATCAAAAGGTTTGCTTTAAGTATTTTTCTGAGAAAAAGAAAATTTCTTTCTGCATTTCACACAGGAAAACAGAGGTTTGCTTTGTTTTCTCAGCTGCCAGCAGCCTGACCCTGTGTTAGTGCTAGCTGATATTGGGTGTGCAGCACTGGGAGCACTGCAAAATCTTTTGCCTGGGCAGGGGTTGTGGAGACTTTTTAGGTTTCATTTTGGTGGCCAGAGAGGTCCTGTGTGCTGGGCTGCACCACTCATGGCTCCTGCTGCCCTCCTCGAGCTGTTACCCTGCCGTGATGGGTGCTGTGAAGGTGAGGGACCTTTGAGATGCTTTGGGGTCACAGGGGGGAGAGGTCAAGTTTTGCTGAAGTGTATGCAGCAAGTATGTGTGGTAGCTTATTGCTGCTGCAGGCTGAATTTTTAAGATGCAAACCATCTGGGTCATCTCTCCCAGGCCACCTCTGCTTTTTTTTTTTTTTTTTTGTGGGATGAGCTTGGCAGTCTTCGCTCAAGAAAAACCCTTGGCTGTGTCGGGTTGGGAGCGAGGGGCACTGGCACAGCAAGCCCTGGGATACCTGCCCTGCTCCCACCTTGGGAGGTGCTGGGGTCTCTGGCTGCTGTTTGGGCTTTGAATTCCCCACTAAATTCACCCCAAACAGCTGATTAAGTAAATGAGCACAGAGAGGCTGCAGGTGAGGTCAGGTATGCACATTGGCTCTGAGTGACAGACCTGGCTCCGTTCTCCCCTTCTTGGTGACCTTGCTCTTCCCACTTTTCATGCCTCTGTTGGTTTTGCTATGCAGCATTTTGTTTGGAAACTTGAAACTGTACAGTGTACCACAGTTAGTAACGTACGAGCTTGTTGTGTTTTTTTTCATTATTCTCTATTGCTGCTTAATGACCTAAACATCTTGAACACTTTTGATAAGTTGGCTGAGGTGTATAGATTAAATTCGCGGAGCTTCTGCTGTGAAGGGCTCTTAGCAGCGAACAATGACACAGCTAATGTGCAGCTCTCCGGGCCGGGGACATGCTGCAGCGATGTGCGGAACCGTGGCCCAGCTCGTGTAGAAGAAGTCCTGCTTTATGGGTGCAGCTCCAACATCTGCCTCGGCAGCAAATGTCAATGTAAAGTAGAAAAGAAAGGTGGTGGGATTGGCTTGCACTAAGAGAAGCTCAGCTGTGTCCCAGCCTCCTCTTCATGGGTGTCCTGTAGGCCTTTCATTACCCAATTTTATCTCAGCCTTGTGGTTACTTATTTCTTGAAGGGCAGAGCTTGCTGCTGGTTTGTGCCTTGAATGGCAGCACTAATCCATTGCAGCATTGCAACTGTGTAGGGATGGTCACCCAACTTGTGCTTTTGCATCTGTTCTTTTAAAAAAAACAAACCCCAAAGTAGTTTCATTATTTATAAGAAATTTTTAAGAATTTATGTTTTCAAAAACCTTTTTTCTGCTATCTATTAGTTTGCTATTAGAGGATGACATTTTGAAACCTTGCTTTTCTTCCAGGAGCTGTGTTGGGTGCTGCCTTGCACTGGTGGTTGATCAGATCTGGAAGATGAGGTCTTGCACAGGTCTGGGTCCTGTGCTGGCAGGGTGGAAAGCTTGCTGGCAGGTCCCTCGCAGCCTGCCCCGCTCTGCTTGGTGGCTCCCCAGCAGCAATGTGGCGGATGCAAACACAGTTGGAGTCTGGAGACGGAGGGGAGGATGCTGTTAATGAGGTGTATCAGCTCGGACTGGTGCCTCGGTGAAGGCTGATGGGCACAGCCCAAACAACTTGGCCATTTAACAAATGCTTCTCTGCTTCTGGAGGGCTATTAGCCATTCAGGACCCGAATTTGCAAAATGGCTTTAGTGCAGCCTCTAAAAATGCTGGCTGTGACATGTCCCTGCTCTTCTGGGCTCTTCAGAAAACTGAGTTTTGTATCTTTGTAGTGTTTCAAAGGTAATTCAGTGATGCAGGGTGGATCCATAGCTGTCCAGTTGCCTAAATCTGCACTGTAGTACGAGCTGGGCATGACAGCCTGTACTTTGAAATATTCACAAAGGTCACATCTTCAAAAAGACATGGGCAAAGACTCCAAGGACACAAGCTCAGCATCTGGCTTTGAAATGTGCCTCTGTAAGAGAAATACATATTACCCATTGACTGAGGACAGCGTGCCTCAGTTTCCCCTGTGGGACAGGCCAGCTCAGCTCTCCGGCATGCCCTGGGACAGCTTGCTCTGCCCCTCGCATGCTCCAGCCCTTGCCTGCTCCGCTGGGACCCACTGGCAGTTGAAACAGCCCAGTTCAACTGGAGCTTTTAACCCCGAAGCATTACCCAGCCTTCAAGCGCTTTCCCTCTTAAGCCGTCACTGCTGCAGGCTTTGCTCCGTGCCAAAACCAATTGCCCTTGACAAAGCCGAGTGTAAGTCCTTCAGGTCTCCAAGTCTCCTGGGCTGAATGCAGTGGGCATTTCCCTGGTCTTCCCACTGTGCTTTTGCTCTCTAATTCCCACATCCCCAGAGGCTGCAACTTTGTAAGATCTATCCCCACCCCTGATAGCAGAGTCATGTGTGCTGGGATGTTCAGAGCATGAAATACCTGTTCCAAGTGCAGAAGCTGGACTCTGGAATTTATTGTGCTGTGTGACAGTCTAGTTTGTGGTTTCTCTCAGTATTATGGTTCAGGTTAGTGTGAACACCACAGTTGGGTGATGTCTTGTTTTGATACCAAAATGATGTTTGGTTTGCTTATAATAGAAAACAAATGAAAGTAAGAAATAAGTTACTTGGAATTGCAAACAGAAAATCCTCATCTGAAGAGATCAAATGCCCCTTTTTGTATATTTAAAGACAAAATGTTATTGATACTGTCACAATCCCCTTTGGAAATTTTGGGATAAGAAATACTATTATCTGACAGAAAAATATTCTCCTGAAAAAAACCAGTTATCTTGCTTCTGTGAGTAACACCTCGGACACCTGTAGGAAGGCTTGTTACTGGGGAAGCCTTTCAATGGTTGCACATGAGGAACGTGGCTGCTCCGGACCTGCCCGGGCTGTCCAGGCCAAGGCCAAGGGTGCAATCCTGCACAAGCAGCGGTGTGCGGCACCGGGAGGAGGGAGACACCAGCACCCCTGGGTCTCTTGCTGCCGCCTTGCTCATTCTTTGGATGCGACCGGACCCTTCTCTGGGCCTGAGCTTTTACAACCCTGTGATTTGACACAGGAAAACTCCCGCTGCCAAATCCCTGCTCGGAGCACGTAAGTTTGGACAGTGATTTTTTTCGTAACCGTGCAAGAGCCATCTAAGTATCAATATGCAGAAGCTTGGCTTCAGCTACTATAATCCACTTAACCTCTTCGTGCTCAGCAGTGCCGTCCTTGCAGAGGTGACGAGCCGGCAGCGGCTGTGGAAGGCGCTGGTGTGGCTCAGCCGTGAACCGAGTTGCCTGACCTCAGCTCCAGATCTTCTTGCTCACAAATTCCCAGTTCAGCCTGGCAGAGCTGGAGCTTGTAGCTGCCAGCGTGTGCTTAGGTACCCAAGGATAGAAAGGATGCTGTTACCGGTGCTTGTTCCTTACAAGGCATGGGCAAAATCGTGCTGACTGCTGTTGGCAGGTACACAATTAACCTTGCTAATCAGCAGCTCTCAGAGGAAGGAACTGTACTGCTCCTGCAGGGAATTCATTTTTTTACTTCAGGTTGATTGAGATTCATGTACTTCAATATTTTAGCATTCTCCTGCTAAGGGTATCAGGTCTGGCTAGAGTGGAGAGATTTTTTTTCCTCTGCCAGAGCAGAGCAAAATTGCTCTGTGGAAGCCAGTATCTCCCTGCAAATCTGGGCTGGGAGCCACTGGAATGCTTAAAAACACTTAAGGAAATACAGGGGAAGAAAAGAAAGGGTCAAAATCTGCTGGGAAAAGCAGCAGGTGAACTGAAGCAGCAGAGAGAAAAGCAGGATTCAAAGTGGGATTTTTGTGCTGTCAGCTGGTCCCACGGGCCCCAGTCTGATGTGAGTCCTGCTAACTCATGTGGTAATTTAAAACTCAATGATAAACTGGGCTGGAGAGCGTTAGTGTCTGTCCCAAATGCACAGAGCAGGTTTGGTTGGCAGAGCAGGCTAGAAAATCCTGGATTTCAGTTACTCACTGCCAAAGAGAGCGTACGACGGAGCGGGTGCTGCCTGCTGCACCCCTTGGCAGGGGCCAGCCCCGGGTACACCCACCAGCAGCACCAGCGCGGTTGGACTTTGGTAGATGTTGTAGCAAGCTTCAAAAGCAAAGCTCCCAAACCATGGATGTATTACAGTTGGAACTTCTCATTATTTGTTTTTCCAGAAAACACCCCACAGAAGGAACTTCTTTTTAGGTGCACTGTGATTAGCAGCAAACCCCTTCTGCAAGACAGACCTGCATTTTGCTGACTTGAGTCACCTTCCAGAAATGAGAGCGAGTCCTCAAATTTGTGTAAGAAGGACATTTCATCCATAAGCCCGAGCATATGCATTTACAGGCTATATTTATGCAGTGAAATGTACTATAATTTTTAAAGGCTGCCCTTGTGCCAGTCCATCTTATAAGAGACCCTCTGAACATGCAGATGTGGTGCTCCATCTTTCTGGAGTGCTGGTTCAAGGTACCACTGGTGCCTCAATTACTTTTATTCACCACCCTTAGCACCACAGAAATGCAGCTGAAGAGGAGAGTGGCTCTGTGTCCCAGCACTTGCACCTCCAGATCCCCTGTGGCCTGTGAGATGCTCTCTATTTAATAAAATCATCACTCTTTCTAAGCTACTTTTGCCTAGCTGGATTTATCAGTTTAAACAGCTCAATTAAAAGTCAAGCAAGAAATCCTTAAGGGTGCTGCCTTTCATCACTGATGAGAAGATGAATGCTATACAAACAGATTTCAGAGATATGACAAATAGCATTGAAAACAGACCCCAAAAATAAAAAGGAAAGGAGAAATGTCCCAAGCAAGTGTCTACCTCATCTCTACATGTTACCCCAACCAAGCCTGGCACAACAACACAGCCCTGTGTACCCTGGGTGTGCCCTTGGCAGATGGGTTAAAATTGCTTCTTTGTGGCTGGTGGATCATAAAGAGGTTTTGTGGTGGTACCCTGGGTGGTTCCCATCCTGCAGGGATTCAGCCCTGGGGAAAAGCATTCAGGGGCTCAGCCAGCCCCATGCTCCAGGCTGCAGAGAGGGTTTTTTTCACTAGAAAATCAGCCATAAATTTGCCTCTGGGGCTCACGCTTACTTTGGCAACTGTAAGGTGGCTTCAGCTGTGCGTGTGAAGGCTCAGCTGTACTGAGCACTGTAAAACCAGAGCAGAAGACAGCTTCGTGCCCGAAGACCTCATGGTCTGCAGTGGGAGATCCCAGGTGGACACCACTGGGCATGGGGAGAAACCAGCTCATACTGGTTAGCATGGGAGAGACAGAAACTTTACTGTAGGACAATTTTCTGTGTCGCTGACCTGTTTTATGGAAGGGAGATCCTGGGTGCCCATGAAATTTTGCTGGTTTTAGTCTTTTCAGTCTCCTGCTTCATTCTTTTCGCTACAGCCCTCCGGACCACAAAGCTAGCAGCAGGACTTGTACTTCTGAGGCACCCCGAGCCCAATTACAATTACACATGGAATCTGAGTCTCGGGACCAGCTTGAAACCCACAGTCAGGAGGACACACAGAAAAGTCTTGAACTGCTACACAGTCCCTGTCTTAATGCTCTGCTGGACTGTCTCATCTTTCACAGAACTGTGTAATATTGAGAAGGTAAATGTAATTCATTTGTTTCTTCAGTTCAAGAAGCTTATGGATTTGCAACTTGCGTATGCTTATTTGCTTCCCAAGAAACAGGAGATATTACGCAGTGCAAACCTGTTATGCACTGAGGTTGCATTAATTCTTTATATTTCCTGTGCTGGAGATATTCTGGAGTCACTGAGCAGGAATTCCGTCAGATTCAAACCAAGTGTTAAAAAAAATAAATAAGGTGGAGTCACAGAAAACAAGGACCAGTGAGAAAGAGTCTGTTTCACTGTCTCCACTGTCTGTGAAGCAATAGTCACCAGGGGAAAAAAGTTTTGGAAGAATCCAGGTAAGTCAATTAGTTTTGCTTCGTTTCTTCCTGATGGTTGCTTTGTCTTATCATGTTTCACCACATTTTGCTAGAATATGGTGATGTGCACCGTGGCTGCTGCCGGTTGACAACTGATGGTAAATCCAGGTGGACACTCATGGTTTATTGTGGGGATTTTCTGGGAAGAGTCCTCTGAGGGGAGTAGGACTTGATCTATTTGTGGGGCTGATGGCTGGTTTTGACCAGTTCCAACTTTTTCAAGTGCACAAACACTCTGATATTTGGCTTGGCATGTGGGTAAGGCCAGGATGAACTGGAGGAACATGGTCTCTGATGGCTATGAAGTCTCTGTGTCAACAGATCTTTATTTTATTTGAGGAATGGCCAGAGATAGGGGTTTCTGGGAAAGGCTGTTTGCTGGTCTCGTTCTTGTCTATCTGCTCTGCCTCAAAACAAGTTGTCAGACCTTTCTGGGGAGAGGTGGGGGAGTCAGGACATGCTGGTGGAGGGGACCGGCCCTTCACTGGGATCCCCCTTGGCTGCGGTGGGTGGTCTGGGGTCATGCTGCTCGGAGCTAAATTCAACCCTGGTGCCGGTCACTGAAGGGGGGCTGATGGGGGCTTCTGTCCTGTAGCATTTCTAGGGTTTTAATGCTATGGAGTTAAAAACTAAAGGTAAATTGGCCCTGCTTCCCAGGGGTCAGAAAAGTCTCAAAAAAATCAATCTGGAGCTGTCAAAATGTTTCCTGCAGGTTGTTTTTGGCACAGAGCTGACCTGCTTGGGCTGTGCCCTGCTTAGAGCAGAGCTCAGCGGTTGCATCGCTCCAGCCCGGCAGTTTCACTGATGCTTGGCGGAGTCGAGCAGGAAAAGGATCTGCAGGATTTTGGGGAAAGGAAGGCTCTCCATCAGCCTCCCTTAACTGAATCTTCACCGTCCTCCCAGGCATCACGGCAGTGTCCTCCTCCGAAGGACATCGGAAGTGTCTCCCTCTCCCATCCCTGCTCTTACTGTATGGCACCTTGGCTGCGCCCCTACCCTGGGTACCAGGACCTGGTAGCTAACTTTGCATGATGCTCTGCTGCAGAAAACCAGCTTAATCTGTGTGTCTGCTGGTGTCCATCTCTGAGCAGGGCTGCTTGGGGGTTGTGTGGCTTTCTCTGGACGGGGCAGCTTTGTGCCCTGGAGAAGGAGCCAGACCGTTCTGCTGGCAAAGCAACATTTGGCAGCGGTGCAATAAGGCATTGAGGGCACACACTGAACAATGAGGGTTAAAAAAGATGTTGAAGAGTGGCTCATTAACTAAAAATCATTCGTCTGGGGCAGGGCCAGGGGTCCTGTGGGAAGTAGTGTCTCACTGTATAGTTAGTGCCTGTATCATAATGCAATTAGAACCTGTATATACAAGCAGCGCGGCATGGAGGTTATTCAGGCAGCTCCGTTTCTGGCATTTTGTAACTTTTGAGTGCTTGCTTTTGCAACCTGAATAATGTTCTTTTAAGTGCAGAGTTTGAGTTGGTTTTTTTTTTTTTTTTTTTTAGGATGTAATTATAATCTTGTTCTACATAATTTAACAGCGTTGGGGCAGGAGATTTTTATCCAAGGCTGGAAGCAATTGTCGGCCTAGCTTGTTAAACTGCTGAGGCGACACAGGGGAAGGACAGAGGTGCCTGTTTGCAGTCACATAACGGAGAAGAGGACAATCCCACCCATGGGTGTGCGTGCACAGCTTCTGCAGTGGGCGGGATGGCTTGTGAGCTTGGTGCAAGGGTTATACCACTGCCGTGCTCTAGGCTGCTCCTGCAAACCACTGCATGTGAGGGGTAAAGATCATCACAGATATCTGCACCGCACATGCAGAAGAAATGAAGTGGCTATTTGGGAATTACTCAGTGCCACGTGCCTGATGGAATGTCCGGGGTGGACTGCCACCTCCTGTCCTGCTCTTGGCATGAGGTGTGAGAGCTTTGAGGGTTATCTCAGGCACGGGGCAGCAGGGTTTGGGGCTGGGGATGTTGTTCGGCCCAGCAGAAGGGTTAGTGGCCAACGACTGCATGAGAAGGCCCTGGATGCTCCTTCCTCACAGTCCCCTTTGGGGACGTCGAGTCATTTGTGTTAACGGGTCCACAGCAAGCTGTTGGTGATGGCCAAAGTCAGAGGTCTGGTACTACCAAAGCCTCCTTGCCTGAGCATCTGGGTTTGGGTTAGCGCTGACCCAGTTTACACGGCTCTGATGATGGCAAGTGGATGGTATCTTAGCTTTGCTTCCCCTGCTTTCTTCCATGTGTTGACCAGCATGGCCGAGTCCTCACCTGGAGAGAGGCCAGAAGGGGTGGGAGGAGAATCCAAAAGGATAAGAGGGAACAACAAATTTCCTAGATCATTAATTTGCTATTTGCGGCCAGAATGTTATTGGCACGAGACGAAGGACTGCCAGAGACAGCAGCAGAAACCTGGGACTGCAGATGTTTTCTCTTCTTAAGGTGACTGCTTAGCAGCACAGAACTAATGGCAGGACACTGGAAAATCAGGAGCAGTGAGTGCCTCCCAAATCCCTGAGCACAGACCGTGCCCGCAGAGGCTCAGGAACAGGCACTGCTTGCTGTCAGGGCAGGGGCACACAAAGCTGCCCAGGCTCCCCTGTGACCCTCTGTGGCGGGGCTGCAGTCCCTCGCTCCTGGCTCGGGATTAAACTGCTGGTTGGATATATCGTATAAAGCCCTGCTGGTTTTGACAGGAGAGGATCTGAATTCCCTCTAATGTGAGTTCTAATTTTGATACTCCTTAGCATGGGGAAAGCCTCCTGGATAGCTCTGCTTGGTGTCCTCCATAGGACAATTTGAGTTAAAAGAGTGCAAAATGGAGGTCGATGGAGTATTAGCAGAAAATCAGGGTTTTTAAATGAGGCTGATCAAATTCTCCACTCGGAGCCAACTCTATTGCAGCTTCTGACTCTGCTCCCACTAGCTCGACAAGACCGGTACTCGGGGCACTTGCCTACCAGGCGTTGGGGTGTCCTTTCCCTGAGGGTGCTGCTGTCCCCAGAGCCCAGCCCAGCACTTCTGCTGCCCTCCGCGTGGGTTTTGCAGCATTTGCAGTCCCTCCTTGCCTGCTGCCCAGCTGGTGGGACCCAGGTGTGCTGGTTTATCATGGTGCTTCTGGTGATCACTGTGGGGATGTACCATGAGGGAAGCTGAGGAGCCCGAAGCAGCTGAGTATCTCGGTGCTCGGTAATGCAGCGTGTCTCAAAGGCGGCTCATCCCACGTGTCTGCTCTGCTCCGGGGAGGAGGAGGAGGAGGAGGTCTGCTTCAACTTCTTGCCTTTGATAAACAGAGGAGAAAAAATTACCAGTGAGTTCAGAGAAGGTGGACCCTTTGAGTCAGTGGAGTTGCGCTGGAAATTTTTCCATTCCAACTTTCTGCAACGTTCTTTTTCTGGGCTTTGCCTGACACAAACCCCTTTGACACAGAGGTTGCTGGTAAGTTACTGATGCTGTCCCAGACCCGGTATGAGTGAATGTGAGCGGTGAGCGCCTACCGAGGGCACAAGTGCAGGCAGCTTTGCTGCTGGAGAAAGTACTTGCTTTCCACATCAATTCACTCATTGGGCTGCTCTTGAATCCTGATATGTTCGAAAACAGTGGAGGTTTGGCTGCTGATTTCAGTGGACCAAGGTCAGATATCCAGACTGGACATTCTCTTTCCTTGGAAATTTTTCTTTGTTTTGGGGTTTTGATACTGATTACTCAAAACTTTTAGCGTCTGGTTCAGTGGGACTACTAAGCAACTACTCGTTGGGAAGCAGAGATTTGTGAAGGGCTATGCGTTGTGCCCATGAAAAGGAATCCTGGGCATTATTTCCAAACAGGGCATGCCACCTGCACAAGAGTTTTGTGGCCTCGGACTCGCCTTTGGGCGTACCTCCAGGGACAGGTCTGTCGGCAGGAGAGGCGGTGGTGCCTGGACCAAGGGTTGTGTGTCTGCTGTGTCCCAGCTAGTCAGATCACAACACCCAGTGCTGCCCACCCAGAGTGAGGCCCCCGAATGTCTCATGCCCCGGGAACCCCTCCTGTGGAAGCAGATAATCCTCGTTCCTCCAGAGTAAGGCAGAACATTTGCTCATCTTTGCTATTTGTCTTTTTCCCTGTGTGCTTTCCCACTCCTTCCTGGAGGCTGTTTAATAGAAATCTTGGACTAACAGGACTTTCCCGTGGCAGTTTACATGCTATGAAATAACAGGCTCTGACAGATTTCCTGGCCTGTGTTTCGCTGTCGGGTAGGAGATAACGTCTAATACTTGGAAGCTGAGACCCAGCAACTCCTTTCTGCAGGGGGTGGGAGCTAGTGTGTACTGGGGAGCAAAGAGAGGCTGGTGGTGGGAAATGGGCTGCTGCTGGTACTGACTTGCTTTCCCACCTGTCTTTAAGCATACGGTGAAGCGGTGCAGTGGAAGTGGTAAGCAGTTACACTCGGACTCCCTCCGTCTTGGGTTTTGCAGCCTTCTGCGCTTTTAACAAACTCCTGTTGTACTGGTCAGCTGTCTTGCCGTATTAATGGCTTTGAACTCTTGCTTGTAAGGGGAGTGATCAAGGTGTTGCCGCTCAGTCATCAGACTTTGCTTCCTACGTACTCCGAGGAATGTAACAGAGCTTATGTGCGTGGCGATTAAAACCATAAGTTCCTTCCACATGGAAGGGTTTCAAGGTGCTCTTTTCTTTTTGCCCGCTTGATTTTGGGTCTGGAGCTGCCTGGCAGCCTCTGGCCCAGCACATCCTTCGCGTGTCATCTGGAGTTAAGTGTGCAGGTGCTGGGTATTAAAAAGTGCTTTTATAATTGAATACAGGATAGTAACTGCAGTTATGCAAGAGAATAGCCGGGTTGGAGACTTTAAGGAGAGAGATGATGAAACCTCCCACCTTCTTCATATATATTATCACATGATATACCAGAAAATCTATCCTAGGAGACTTTCTTGAACGTTTTAGCCTGAGTTGCGTGGGAAGCATGTTTTCACTTCCAGAACATTTTAGCTGTTTTTTCCTATCCTGCCTACGGGATGAAAAATGAAAATCTTCAAAATTTTCTGCAACCTGAAGAACCTGAAAAAAATAAAATTGGGTCAATATAAAGAGCTCAGTGGGATATCATTCCATTCAGGTTCAAATTTTGTTTGTGTATTTTTTCCAAACCAAATTAATCTAGCTTTTGAAACAAAATGGTGTATTAAAAATGGCGTCTTTAAAAATGAAGCTAGTTTGGAGTGAACTGAGTGGCAAAACCAGTGTTTCAGCAGTTTTCTAACATTTTTCCCTGAAATGTATTAGAAATGGAGGGTGGTCCTGAAAACAATAGCCATAATTTTTTTTTTTTTTCCCCAACCTATAGCAGTGGCTGATCCTGCTGTGCTGTACCAGAGGCAGTGAACATATCTGCTCCCCTAAATCTGACCTGCCTGACCCCTGGAGACACTTCTTCTTCTTACCTGTTTTTCTTGAACTTCCAAAGTAAACAAACCTTTTCTGTGTTTTGGATGAGAAATCTGATTCCCCATCTCTGCTCATCTTTTTTATGAGTCATTTGCTGTTCCTCTGCCTGTAAATGGCCATGCTTTAGTATTGCTGGACAGAAAGAGTTTGCAGAGCATTTTAGAATGAGCATTTCTTACCCTCTATATTACAATAAAATCACTAGGCAATGAAATACACTAAATTCTCACCTGAATAAATGTGTTTCAGTTAAATATATATACTCACCTACCACCTCTCCATGTGAAGATGGAGAACTGTAAAAAGTAAACAGCCTTATACGGAGGGCTACGCTAAAGTTAACACATTTTTCAGTGTTTGGAGAGATTTGATTCATTTAAAAAAGCCTGGTGTGAATTCACCTGGCAGAATTTCCATTCTTTTTTTCTTTTCTTTTTTTTTTTTTCAGATCATTTCTGAAGGTTGAAAAATTCCTTTGTGTGAAATGAGGTTTGTTTTACATTCAGCAACCTCAGGTGATGGCTAAAAAAATGGCTTGCCAGGGGACTGGCACGTGGCCGGAGGCAGTGTGGTTTTGCCGGGCAGCGAGCGCGGCATCCACCCCTCCTGGCTCGCTGCCATTTCTCAAAATGCAAGACAGGACGCGGCTTGGGAGACCCAACTCATAATGGGCCAAGCGCTGTGCTGGCCACGCTGCTGGGGCTAAAATGAATCGCATGGCCTGAGCGTTCCATTTTGTGTTTAAAAAAAAAAAAAAAAAAAAAAATTAAGGTGCTTTGGTTTAAAGCACACAGAGTAGATGCACACAAACTTTCCCTGGAGCAGCAGCATCTTCTGCACCCAGGAGAGGAGCTGCTGTCCGGTGGCTGCTGCCCCACACAGGTGATTCTAATGGATAAATGCTGTTTTTCTCTTTCCTGGTGCCTCCTAATTTAGCAGCTGTTACAGTCTTTGAGGTAGGTGCTGTGCTTTACTCTAGTAATGATCAGTGATGTTCTCTGAGATGATGATCACCTGAGCCTGGCTGGAGCCTGACCGGGGCTGCTGCTGGTTATGTCTGCGTGACTGATTCTGCACTTTGCTGTTGGGTGAGAAAAATGGAAGAAAGGAAACGTTTTTCTGGTGTGCCGCAAAAAAATAAAATGTTCAAAATATTCGGTGAACCGAGCAATGGCTGATAGTTTTGTTTCACATCAGAGGAACCATTATATTTATTTTTCAGGCTTTCCTAATAAAAACCCTACCTCCACCCTGGATTTTAAAAGGCAACATCAATTCAAACTGAAAAATGGAAACATCTTGTTTTCAAAAAACTGACACAAAATAATTGATGTTTACCCCCGCTTTTCACTCTTTCCTGCACAACAAAAACAATTTGGCAAAGTTTGTATCCAGTTGTGAAATGTTTGGGTACACCACAAACCCTGCATGGTTTCTTTCTGCAAAATCAAGTGCTGGGAAGCGACAAGTGTTCAGTAGAGCAGAAAAGTGAGGTTTTTTCCCCAAATCTTTGATAGATGATGAGCAGTACAGCAGCTAAGGGGGAGCTGATGCTACCACGCTCAGATGTTAAGTCTATGAAAAAACTGTATTGCTGCAAAGATACTGGTTCAATCCACTTGAATGGCTGCGGCTATTTTAATAAGTGCATGACTGGATGAGAAGGGAAATTAGCTGGCCAATTTTTAAGGTGGTATTACCTTGCCATTGCCATTCCCTTTAGAGGTTATACTAGGATAGTTGTATTGCTGTAACGTCACAGCCCTCGTAGTCAAACGAGTGCAGGAATCTGCTCGGGCCAGGTTTCGCCAGCCAGTTCTTTCCCAGCAGCTTCTTCCATTGACCTCTTCTCTGTCTGGTGGTGAGGACTGAGATGAGGAGATGAAGCCAGCAGCGTTCCCAGCCTTGCCTTGGGACTTTGGGACTTCATTCCCTTTTTGTCCCTCAGGTTTGAAATCGCTGCGTCTTCTCGAGACGGGAAGGCTCTCGTGTTTCCCAAGCCCTCTCTCCTTTCTGGATTCACCTCAAACTCACACTGGAGCTGGGTACGCTTGCACTCTGGGTACATTTTGTGAGATAAAGTGATGTCTCCTCAATTAGAAAAGCTAAACCAAAATAAGCTCTCCGTTGTCCTAGCTGGTGACATTTAGTAAGTCTGCTGCAAGGTGCCAAGTTTCAGAGTATTACAGCAGGGATGTTCACACTTCAGCTTCAGATTTAGATGTTCCAGAATAGAAATAAGACCCGACATAAATAATCTAATTAAGAAAATCACAACTATTAAAAGGCCATGTGAATTTGGCACCTGGAATACTTACGCATGTTTTAAATCCCACAGGGGTGTCTTTCATAAGCTCATAAAGCCTGCGAATACTGCACCGCCGTTTTCATATTGCGCCTTTACATGCCAGGGTTTTGCAGTGCTCGTCGTTCCCTGCTGTCCCAAATGCCCAGCTGGGACATCAAGAGGTGAAATGTTTGTGCTGGGCCACTCTCAGAAACGGTGTAGATTTACCTGATCACCGAATTTCACTGCCATGTATTTCCCATTCGAGCTGCCTACAGAAATGTCAGTTACTTTTGCAGGGAATAAAAATGACATCAAAATGGAGGTAGAGAAAGAAATAGCACAGGCTAACATCCCCACTGAAATACAACCTCTGTTTGGGGCAGCAGGAGTTGTCAAAAATTGTGTTTGCAATGTTAACGCTTCAGTAGGGGGTTAACTGCGCTAGTGATCAGACTGATAATTCCCTTCAAAATTATTGTTTTACCTCACTCCATCCAATTACTCAAGTTGTTTTGCTATCCCACAGATCTCTCCGTTAATGTCAACAAAATGATTACAGACTGCAACAGCGTCAAGATGTTTCACCCACAGGAGCGCTGGTGAAATGTTTATGGCCCGACGTGTTGAAAGCAGCATTTCATGTGTAAATGTCAGGAACAATCAGCTTTCCTGTCACCAGAACCAAAATGCACAAATACAGGCACCGAAAATGTCACATGCACAACCAAAGAGCTACTTTATCACAGGCCGTGTAAATCGTCACGTAAATGGCCAACATCGGTGGTGGTAATGGTGTGAAGAAGCCCCCATAGCTCTTTGCTGGCGATGCCGTGCACAGTTTCTGATTGTCCTGGTTTCAGCTGGGATAGAGTTAATTGTCTTCCTAGTAGCTGGTAGGGTGCTGTGTTTTGAGTTCAGTAT
>JAVJGG010000085.1:34772422-34803509 GCA_035590195.1 Aviceda cuculoides
TATTAAACTGTTCTTATCTCAACCCACGAGTTTTACTTCTTTTCCTGATTTCCTCCCCCATCCCACTGGGGGGGGAGGGGGAAGTGAGTGAGCGGCTGCATGGTGCTTAGTTGCTGGCTGGGGTTGAACCACGACAGTGATTTGTGAATCGCCATCGGCAGCATGGTCCTTCCTTCGGCATCGGTGACTGAGCTGATGGCGGCGAGATGGACAACGGAGGATGGCGACACCAAACACAGATCAAACCTCTCTGCCTGAGGGGAAATCAACTTCATAAAGGATGAAGATGCACCCTGGGGCCCACCTGGACTACCTAGAAGTGGGTCAGGGTGCCTCCTCAGCTCCTGGGGCCTCGCCTAGATACCTCCCTTTTTGGCAAAACCTGGCAAGTAAGGTTTTGTAACAACGATGAGCATCTGCAGCCCGGAGCCCCTTGTGTCACGGGCACCAGGCAATAAATCCCTGTGTCCCCGCACGGTGGTACCACCGAAGCGATGACAGCCCCGTGCCTGTGCCGCAGAGCGGTGGGGTCCTGCGGCAGCGGGGCTGGGGTCCCCCGTCTCCATCCCCCCATCCCCGCCGGCACCGGGGCTGAGTCACGGTTTTCTGCTGCCGGTCGGATGCTTGAATAAAAGTTGCTGGCAGTCCACTAAAGACTTTGCGACTCCAGTCCCACTGATGCTGAGGATGCCCATATCCACCGGCAATGGTTTCTGGGAATCCCACAGATTGACTAAACCCACATTTTTGCAAATAAACCTTTATGAATTTTCTGTTGCATCAGCATTCTTCGTTTCTTGGTAATAGAAGCTACAAAGAAAAGTCTGATGAAACAAGTCAGATCTGAAGGCAGAAGATATTGAAATCTGAAAGATTTAATTTAATATTTTATTACATTTTTTTGAGCCCTCATTATACACCCACCCTCCAAGAATTTATTTACCTAAAGAAAATTATACTACTGATTACAAGATTGCAGGTTCATTTTCACTGCTGAGAACTCATTTCTTTTACAGCTCACATTACACTTGCATGACTTGTAAAGTTTTGTAATATCTTGAAATTTTTAATGTTACATTGCGGAAAGGTACTTATATATAGACGAACTAGGCAGAATACTTGCTTTGCAGTCTTTTTGAGGGGGGGAAAAGTTAGTTTCTTGGTTTGAATAGGCCTGTAAATGGTTTCTTTGAGCTGTCGGATAGTGAGTTCACAGGGTACTCACAGGAGCTGCCTTGCGTTTGTCCTTCAGGCTGAGTGCAAAGTGAGAAACTGCGAGAGGTGTCTTTAAAACATAACGTGAGAAGGAATGCTTTCTATAGAAGAATAAAAATAAATTATGCAGAAATCGTGACTATAGTGTGCATGAAATTATACTGGCAAGGTCCCCCATGGTAAATATTTGACAGATAGGACAATATCGTAGTCAGAATCTCAGTTTTTCCAATAAATCATTGCACCTGGGCCTTTTAAATCATAATTCACATCAGCCAGCACTGCATACTGAGTTAAGGTCAGGAGAGATTTCCAGATGTGTTGTGATGATTATCTAACTATTCAGTTAACAGAGTCGTAGTACTGGATGAGATTTTTGTCAATTCTGATGTCACAACAACAGAGACCTTTGACTGAAACAACATCATGAATATTGGATAAGATCCTGCAGTGCTGCTCCTTCATGTTATGATATTATCCAAGGATGAAGGTTATAAATACATGAGCTATACTGTACAATTTCCAGTTGGTAAAAACAAAGAACCCTCCCCCCATAATCAAGTTCCAATACACAACTAGATATAATATAGCTTTTTCTTTATATATATATCTGTATATATATCAAGTAAAAAAATCTAAAATAGTTGGAAGTAAAAAATGAAAAAATAGCTGATTGTGTTATTTTTTCTTTACAGTGATATGGTAGCAAATACAAGACAAATGAGTAATAAACCTTTACGTAAGGTGTTCTGGTCCCATCTCCATCAACAGGGCTCAGACTAGAATAGAGAATGGAACAAGGTGATTTTTGTTTTTTTGGCTACAGCTTCTGCAAGTGACAAAGATGATGTTGATAAGAAGGAAATTATAAATAAATAAACTCCAAAGTGTTTTCCAAAAGACCTTAAACACCATAGGGTAAAATTTACTTCTGAACTGGGGGAGCAAACACAAAGCATCACCAAGTCCTACTTAAGTTGGAAATACTGTATGCTTATCCTGGCCTCAAAACACATCCCTTTTGTGCCATCTTACCTTAAAAAAACCCTATCAGTGCTTCCCCCGCCCCGCCCCTGCAGCCAATAATAAAAAAGCAAAGCCACAAATCCATCGAATGGACCAAGCCAGATGTGAGACCTCAGTGATGCGCAAGTGGTTGGCTGCCCTTTGTCCAGCGGTGAATTTCCCCCAGAATCCTTTACACTGAAAGTGTCAATTGACTGAGCTTGGCAAAAGGTCACACTGAGCCCTATGTTGGCCGTACAAAAGAAAGAAGTACTAGTCTCAGCATAAAACAAGATCATATAGACAGTCAACACAAAACAGTATTTTCTTCCAGTTGTCTGCATAATAATAACGTCATGTTTGCATATAGAACAGCTTTTGGATTATTGCTCTACTTATAAGAATATAGTAAGGAACTTATAACAGACTTGCACATTACAAACTTAAGGTTCTTTGGTGAAGAATGAGAAAACAGTATTTTCGCTGTAATTAATCTCAGAGAAGTTTTTGTTTTTATCTGTTGATCCTTTGGATTCTCTCACAGAGAAGGGAAAGGTATTGAGTCAGCTTTACCATTGCGACGATGGCGACCCCGCCGATCATCATGCAGGTGGGCCAGAAGAGGGAGTGGAACAGCACGTTGGAGCTGTACAGTTTGGTTAATATCACATTCTTCTGAATGCCTTCGGGGTCGTAGAAGCAGGAGAAGCGTTGGTACTTTCTGAAGTTTTCCATCACTACGTTCACCAGCGACATGGATTCCTCGTAATTCTTGCCGCACTTGGGTATGTATGAACACTGGGAAGAAATTAGAGGGAGAAAAATGTATCTCCAAACTGGATACAATGTCTGTTTTCAGGTGGCAAGTAGGAAAATCTCAAGATGATTATGCTTTTCATAATAGGAGTGAAATACTATTAAGCTAATAATAAATTTATCAGAGACAGAACTCAATATTTTGCACATCTACAGAATTTCCCATTGGAGAACCTCCAAGTGCTGTACAAACATTAATGCTTTAATCTGCACAGCAGCCTTTTGAGATAGGTGAATATATTATTATTGCTAATTTACACATGCAAAAATGGAACTGATGAAGTACCTCTTTATCTTAAGTGGCATGCATATGCTCGCAGTTAAATGAGTAATTGACTCTCTGTAAATACAAATCTGGTAGTTTAGATCTCACTTGGATCAGATCAAAGTGATCATAGCAGGCACAGGAGTTCACTCACAGGGGAGAAGGTTGAGGAGACCTTTATACAAACTTTCCTATGTAATTTGTAATTTTACAAGGGGTAATGCCTCGATTAAGGACAAACAGGAGAAAACACAGTTTTCCTGCTGACAACCCAGAAGCCTTTCATTCAACCTCTAGCTGAAGATCAGCCTGGCTACCAGGACGGCTCGTAGTCTTGTTTTTGCTCTTGGCCCCAGCGTAAGTCCAACACTTCCTTATCTCTGAAGATGCTGCTTCTATTTCAGTCTCAGTCACAGTGAAAAGAAGATTTGGGAGTGGCTCTACCTAACACCTTTTCAACCTAGCATTCCCAAAGAATACTGAAGACAAGTTAATTAAAAAACTAACTTATGGAGTCCATGCACTGAAGATATTCCATGGAACATGCAGGACAGTGGCCCTGGGTTGAGCTGACCATTGCCTGCAAAGATCTAGTGTGGGCTGGTGAGGCGGTCAGCAGACACATAAGGATTGAAGCCACATCCAGGTTTTGACCTAGAGCATTTGGGTTTTGACCTGAATTTGCTGTTGCTGCTGCTGGTCTGGAAGAGGATTGATGGGAGCAGCCCAGAGCCCCTCACTCCCTCTTGTCTTCTAGACACTTATGCCCCTCCACACCTGAAGGTTTTCTATGCCTGCACAGGATTTTGATTAAATTCTCTAGCTAGGCAAGAAAGGCTTCAGGAGGGGTGGAAATCTGTTGCTTAACTTCTCATTGAACGTGCACGGGTGGACCCAGAAGGTCAGCACTGCCTCACAGTTATGGGGTGATCGTGGGTCCCCGTCATGCTCCCTGCCTGCCCTGCCAAACCTGCTTGTCCTGGGTGAGCACCTAAAGTAGTTCCAGATAATTTAATGACAGAAAGTGAGTTTTGCAAAGGAAAAAAAGGCATTTTGATTAAAATAATGTGACCCATGGGTTTTGATTATTATTGTTTTAATGTACATACTTTATAAATGTTCCTCCATTCTTTTTCATCACTATGCTGTGACTTTTTTGTAACCTACTGTGACAAATCTCTAGTCCTAATAATGATCAAAGGATTAACCTCGTAACAGGATTTGATTGATTCATTGGCAACTTTATTAGCATAGAATATGATTTGAAGCGCGGCAGAAAGATTGTCTGGTGCTAGCAGACTGGAGCATTAAGGGTAGAGCATGGCAGCACTGCCATTATGAATATTTCATAGAGCTCTAGAAATTAGAGATGGAAAATATCAGAGCAGTAATATCTCATCCATTTTCCTGCTGGTGCCGGTCTGCTCCCTCCAGGATATTCTCTTGCATCCTGCCCAGCTTTGTCTTAAATGTCCAAAGCCACAAGCTCTCTTCCAGTGTCTATGACTCTTTAATAGATCATAATCTAATAAGTAGAGGAAATTTCTCGGTGAAGTGTACCTCATTTTCATTTACTAAGTTATGTGCTATCACTGTTGTAACAGCAGTATTTCCAGCTCAGATTTTTTTTTTTTTTTCCTTGCAACTTTGGTGCTATACATTTTTGTTTCTTGAAGTCTCTTGAAGTATCATGAGGGAGGAGTTTAAATGAGGACTTGGCCACTCTTGCCAAAGTCCAGCCCTTCCCACTTGACAGAAAACAGCAGGCACGTAAAAGCCCTAATGGTGACAGATTCCTGGACTCAAAGTCTGCGGACATGTCCCAAGACTGCAGCGGAGGGAGGTCTGTCTTCCTGCAAGTCTGAGTATTTTCCAAGCATTTCCAGAGGAGACCTGATGCAGAAGCAGAACTTGAGCTGTCACCTCCCACACCTGATGGCACAGAGCCACCAGCCGTCTCGGGCCGGTTGGGCTGCCGGTGCCAAGAGGGTCTGGTAGCACGAAGCTGTGAAATGTGGTTGCGCAGGGGAGGTTGATTTATTTGCCTCCCAGCCAGGCTCCTTGTGCTGAAACTGACTCTCTCTCCAGGCTACGGTCTCCCATGCACTCTCCAAGACATGGTTGCCCTTTAGCCCATGTGCTACCTGCACCATTCCGGTCCTCCTGAGCTCCTGGAGGCATCTTGGCCTCAGCTTTGAGGAGCTCCTCGGCACAAGGACCCTCCGTGAGCATGAAGTTGTGGTTGTGGGGTGCTACTGGCCTCCTTCCGTGCCTCGGCTTCCCCGGCGAGATCCCAGGGATAGCGCAGGGCTGGCTCTGCCGTGCTGGCGTCTGCAGCATCGCATGGGTGAACAAGTAGGTAGGCACGGATAATGGGATGTTTTGATGTTTTGTTTTGTTTGATCTTCATTTAGTTTTCTCCGGTGCCTGGCAGGGAATTTTATATCCACAATTGTTATGCTGTACCTGTGAATAGTAGACTACTAAATCTATGCTGTTTTATTATAACTCTGCATTGTCAAACACTTGGAAATCTGCAAATCTGAAAGTAAACAATGTCTGGCTCTCTACCTCAAGTGAGGATTCTGTGATACAACGTGAGAAAAGTGGTTCTTGTGTTACTTGCAAGCCGATCACAAGAAGAACACGCTAGGCAGTTGCAAAGACAACTGGTTATTACATTTCCAGCTCTACTTTCCTAATTTAAAGGATTGGATAGGTAGCTTGTATGAACTGCCTCTGGACACGTCCAGTCCAATGCCCTGCTCAGCGCATAATTGCTCAGGAACTTGTCCAGTTAAGTTATGAATATCTCCAAGGACGGAGATCACATAAAATCTCTGGGCAAGCTAGAGGCAGCTTCATTTAAATCAAGGACGTTACATTGAAAATGCTGTTGCCAGAAAAGCCCCCAGTTCAGGCCGGGCAGTGAACATCTCTTTACATCTCTTTTGGGAAGTGCAACAGGTTTGAACCAAGGGCTGAAGGAGAAGCTTCATGTCTGCTTTGGCCTGATATTGATTCCTGCAGACTGACTTCTCCAGTCTCAGGCCAGAAATGGGTCTGCTGGGAGCCGCAGCTGAACATTGCTGCTCCCCTGCTGCAGCAGGCAAACTCCTGTCCAGGTTATAAATACCTGAACCTTCGTCAGGAAACCATGAGATACCCCCTCATTACTGAGTCTCAGGCAGTTACAGCTGGCATAACGGTGATTCTGGTGATTAAATCCTGCTTGTTGTCTCACTTATGGAGCACGGGTATAAATCAGCGGTAGCTCCGATGACACGAAAAGAATCAAAATGATATAGTGTGAGATCGAAATGGGGCCTCTAGAATTGCTTTAACTACTGCAGCCCTTCCTCAGGGTGACAGCCTGGCTCCGTGGTGCAGGCACGAGGGGACGGCGGCCAATTTACCTCTCGCAGAGGCTGTTACAGCTTGCTCTGACAGCTGAGGGAGGAAAGTGTAGCCATGAAGCATTTAAGCTGCTCTGGTTGTAGTATTGACAAGGGGCTGGGCTTGTCCTAAAAGCTAGAGATAAAGTATGCACGGCGAGAGCAATGAAAAGCCATGAAAAATCTCGTGTGCTTTCCTGGGAAAGACGCGAGCAGCTCGACTGGTATCGACTTACTTCCCACTGATTCCCACCGGAGACTGGCAGCAGCCCGCCGTAGATCTCAATATAAATTGCACCTACTGCTTACTGCACCTCGTGGGCCGACACTTAGGTTAGACAGCAAGTCTCCCTGATTAATCATTATTTAAAATCAAAGTGCGTTTTGCTCCATCCGCGCTAGCTGGCGGGGAGAGGAGAGAGAGGGGCTCCGGCCGCTGCCCTGCGTGCGCAGCGGTGCTCAGCGAGGCAGGGAGCTTGGCGGGGGGATGCTGACCTTCTGAAGGTCACCGGCGTTGGCCTCGGAGGGTGAGCATCACGTTCTGCAACGACCCCAGTAATGTCAGGGCTCAGTGAGCCAGGGACGGCTTTTTTTTGTTTTGTTTTGTTTTGTTTTGTTTATTTGGCAAGGAGAAAGATAGGAAACACAGAGCTGAGCAAGTGGATGGAGAGAGGCAGCTGCACCCGGCTGGAGCGTCACAAATCCAGCCGTGCTCAGGGCTGGTCCCTCGAGGAGAGGGAGAGCCTCTCCGGGGAGCTGAGGTGGGTTGTGCTGGTCCAAGCTTGGGCTTTCTGCTGGTCCTCACTGGGCACAAGAAGCCAGGTATTTTATAGATGTTGCAAATAAACTGTGTTTGGATTCAGGTCACATAGCCAGCAGCATGTCAGGAAAACCTAGGAATCCTCCCGAGAGCAGAGCTTAACCTGTAAAACAACCTTGGGCTGGAGAAGTATTAACTATGCCTACATTAAATTAAGAGGAGGCGGCATCTGGGAGAATTTCGAAGTCCATTTCAGCAAGCGAAAATCATCAATAACAGAATGTGGAGATTTATGCTGAATCTCTTGATTTATTTGAATCCAGTGGAGCGCAGAGACCGATCTGATCTGTTTTAATCAAATTGTGGCATGACTTTCACTGGGTTTTGCTTCCACCCCAGCAGAAAGTGGGGTCTGTCCTGCTGCAGACTTCATGAACGGCGAAAGCCTCCTTTCCGCACCGACGCCGAACCAGAGGGGAAGATGCAGGCACTCTTCTCCATTTCACACTTCAGATCCAGAGGACTTCGTCTCTCAGCCACAGGAGCTAATTATCCAGCAGAATAACCGGCCCAGTGCAACCACGCCGTGCTTTGACTAATTGTAATATCGCTTCATCTTAATATGCAGAAGTAATTTGGTCTACTGAACTGCTGCCATAAATAGAAACACAATAGGTTACGTTGTCAGCTGCCTGAACCGGGCCTCTGCTGTTATGGGCTGCGCTTTGCCAAGCGCCCAGAGTTTGGGCTTCGGTGACCTTGGATAACTACGTAGTTACTGCAAACCTGGCGCTTGTAAGACTAATGACTTAGCCGCGTCCCAGCTCACTGCAGCTTGCAGTCTTCGGTACCCAGGCCCTGTCGATACGAAGGAAGGAAGGTGGGGAGAGGGACATTTCTCAGTCCGGTCCTGCCTTGCTACGCGGAGGGAGCAAGCAGCCACCTGCGACGCGGCGGTCGCTTGCCCGGGTGCGATGCTCAGCACTGCCTCAGCACCACAGCTCCCGGCGGGGAGACGCCTTCCGTGCATCCGCTGCCTTCATTAAAGCCTCCAGGCAGGAGCTGTCTCCATCCCACCCGGATGGAGTTATGCTGGGTTTTGTACTTGCTGAAGCAGAGAGAGGAATTTTCCTGCAGGTTCGTTAAAAATCATTTTTTCGGTTCGATGTGTGGAATGAGGGAAGTTGTGCAAGAAAGATGGGCTGACTCCTTGGCTTATAGGTGCCCCAAAGCCAGGCCTTTTATTTTTATGCTTCTGCTTTTATCTTGACGGTCCCTGCTCAGCAAACTTTCAGCATCTTTGCACCCTCCACGGGGGTAAGAGCTGTGCCTTGACCCCCGCGGCACAGCTGACCTCAACGGAGACGCTCAGGGCGCAGAGTTTGTCACCAGAGGTCGAGATGGGGACATGCCTGCTGTTAGACACGGGGCTCTCGTCTCTCCCCGACACCTTGCCTGGCCTCTCGGCAGTTAAGGCCGTTTCTATTCTCACCACCGCTGATGCTCCGCGCACATCGCTAGGGGTGTCCGCGGTCAGGCAGAGCCGTGCCCGGGTGGGAAGTGACTTGTTCACAGCTGCGCAAGAATATCGGTGTGACAAGTGCTCAGCTCTAACCTGTGCCCGTAAAACACTTGCAAAGGAGGAGGGAGGCTCCAGCCGCCGGGAACACCAGCCCCTGTGGGACGAGCTGCGCTCCCTGCATGGGACAGGGGAGGAAAACTGCCCCTTCGGAGGTGTGAGCTCAGTTTGGGCACTGATTTCTACTTCCTCTGCTCCGTACTTACCAGTGAAGCAGGAGCTGGAAGCCTTATATTACTTTAAAGCGAGGGATGGGTATAACAAGGTGAGTAACCCTCCAGAAACCCATTTAGGAAGAAATTTGATTCTGTGCTCCTACCTCAGAATTAATTTTCATTGTTTCCTCGGTGTGGTAGAGCAGAAGCTTCTGGCCAGAAGAGGTAAGATTAACGTACACCTGGAGGCAGGGGTACTGAGAGATTTTCCAGCAGTCTGGACCGCAGCTAAACGAGCAGTTGAAGGTTTCTGTGATGGATGCATTGAGAAGCGAGCACTGAGCCTCTTCTGTCCAGACGCTGAGTAGGGAAAAAAGAGACGTAAGAGCATGGCGAGAATGGGCAATAAGCACTAAACACAGCTCAGGCTTTCTGTCGGGGATATACTGGGGGCATCTTGTAGGAGATGGCACACGTTGCAGGGCTTTGAGCAAAGGCTGGACTTTCTCACATCACACATTGCAGTCCATGTATTGTTCTGTAGTACCCAAAGTTTGTGCTTTGGGCACAAAAATACCCGTTTCACTTATCTCCATGTCTAAGTGAAAAGGAAACTGGAACTTTTAGTCTGGAGAGGGTATATTTGAAACCAGAGGGAATCAGCAGACATATCAGAGAAGAAAACTGAGCAGCTTGCCCTGGGGAGAGCACGACACAGGCAGTGCTGCATGACAGGACACCCTGGACCAAGACTTGATGGTTAATCACCAAGTCCAGTTCAATTTAGAGTGAAGGCTGGCAGGATGGCTTTGAATTACCAGGGTACATATATTGATATTCATGAAGACACAGCCTAGGTGTGCACTGGCAATGTTCACTTGGGTTTCTCGCATATATTTAAAAATCTATGGCTGTGTTTTCCTTAGGGAGGAGAGCAGTGGGAAGGGGGACACTGAGGGCTCTGTGAAAATCCCTCCACGGGCTGGGGGAAGGTTTCACCCCAGAGCTCCCCTTTAGCCCCGCTCAGCCCCTCGGCTCACAGCCAGCGCGGCCGTCCTGCCACTCGCCACGGATGGGCTGAGGGTCCGCTCGCCCCTTGCCAAACCTACAAAAGGCTTTACACGGTAAGTGATATCAAAGATTTCTGACTAATTCTCTTGCTATTTTACTTTGGCAGTAATTCTGCTTGTAAATCTAATTTTACGTTTATATTAAATTATGCTATGATTTCTGGGGGGAAATCAAGTGAAAGGATTTTTTTCCCCCTCTCCCAGGCAGTGTTTTGTTGGAGGGTTATTGCTGTCTGTAAAGGAGAGCAACCTCCAAGGAGATCTGGCTGTGCAAAGAGAAGTGACAGCAAAGACTCCTGGGTTGTCTTCTTCTCACTTTCACCTTTCTGACTGCTGTTTTATTCATGCATGAGGGTAATAAAGTAGCACCTACCTACAACAGACTTGTGAAGATGGAATATTTGATACTTTGGAGGTACTTTGATATCTTCTGGCAATTTTTCACCCAGTTTGTAATGTAAATCCTCTTATTCCACATGAGCAATTTTGACCTTAGCAGCCTCTGCAATTGACCCTGATATTGCTGAAAGGTCTGGGAGAGCAATTTGGAAAAGCAAATGCTCTTGGATACTTAACAGGTCTTGATCTCCGTTTTCAAAATCTAAACTTTGCCTGGATTTAAAAAGGGACAAATGCCTTTGTGACACAAATAAGATGCTGCAAATCAGTACAGTTCATCCTCAGACACCGCTACTTTTTCCGTATCGTTGCAGGGTCAAGAAGGAATATTTTCCTGCAGGTGCATCAATATAACTGAGGATGTTCATACCAGTTAACTGTAGCCACTTATTGTACATGCCTAAAGAAGAAGCCTGTGGTGGATAAGCCAAAAATGTGCCAGGTATTGGCCGCTGCCTCAGGGTGGTTTTGGGCATGACAGACTAATGTTTTGATCCCCAGTTACACATTTTTCATTCTCCTAACTTCACCAATCAGGGCAGAAAAAACATTGCTGACAGTCTTATTACAGTCTGGGCTGGATTTTATATAGGGCTAGTACTTGAAAACTGATTTCAAATGCTGCTAATGAATCACAGGCCAAACTTTCTGCTCTGTGGCAGAGAAGGAAGTCAGAGAAGAACTCAGAAAAATTAAGCACAATGCAGTAATGATGAAAGATGACCTTTCACTTTCAGCAAATTACTATATTTCAGGAGGATTTCACTTGTTACAATGAAAGTAATAACCTACATGGAAAACTACATGCTGCAAAGCAGCTTGATTTCTTTCCCAAATTAATTCTCCATTCTTCATTTGAAAGTGCATTGTTTCTTGAGGCTGCTAAATGTTTTTGCTGTTTTCTCCTGAGTTTGGACTCAGCAACAGCCCCTGGGAGGCTTACAGGGTTGAGCAGACTGCCAACCAGTTGATATGGGTATTATACTGGTGTTAAACTGTGGCAAGTCTAAAGATCAAGATTTTGTCAAACAGGGATCTAATTCTTCCCTCACTTATGCCAGTGTTACTCAACTTGCTTGCACTGTAGTTATGCCTGATTTGTACTGGGGTAAGGAAGTGCAGTATGAGACCTATGTTGACCAAAGGAAACATTATAAAACTTTAATAAAAAGCGTCAAACGAATAAGCCATGCAAAGACAGTGAAGCAGAGAGTGTAACATCAGGGTAACCATCACGAAATTACCTTTGCATGTAAGACCGCAGCAGGGTGATTCCCAGGAGAAAGTACATCATGATAGAGCACACCATCATGGCCAGCCCGAGGAGTATGGCCCGGTCTTCTCCGGCTTTTAGGGCTGTGACTGTTTTCCTTTTGTCCAGTAGATCGTGATCCCTGATTTTTTGGTAAATATTTCTGAGGTTGAAAATAATACATTCTTATGTGAAGCTCATATTTAATCAATGAAGTCTCTACAGGGTGGGTAGTTCCACCTCCATACCCATCTCATGGGAGAGAAAGGCTTAAGGGTCCTCGGGTGTCCTTTTTCACTGGATTCACTCTGACCTGGTGCAAACTTATTCATCTCCAAAATAAATTACAGCCATTTTTGAAAAGGTAAAAACCTCTTACAGCAAATATAAAGATTAGACACTTGTGCCAGCTCAGTAAATCCTTCTTTGGTACAGCTTCATTGGTTCAGTTGAATTACACCGTAGGTGAATTTGACCTGTCAATGCCACCTTAGGCCACTAGAAGATGTTTAGGTATATGAGGTGTCTTTTCTTCAGTTGAATATGGTAACAGGTCTTATGTTACCATATGTAGAAAATAGCCTGAAGAAAGCCGTCACTAAAATTATCTGAAAGGACCACGTTCTTTTTTGATTCCCTACAGGATAGTGCTTTGGGTAATTTTCCGCCCCGAGTGTGACTCAAAGCTCATGAAACACTGTGAGGATTTTGCAATTGATTTCTGTATGTTTTTTGATTGGGAGCTTATTTACTTTATTTATAAAATAGCTTTCTGGAAGCCCAGTTACTCATTACAGTGAAAACCCTCACAGAAAATTATCCACCAGAGCTATTTGTTCTGGGATTAAAAAAAAAAAACGAAGCTACAACAAACCATTCCCCCTTCAGCAGAGAGTCCTTTGCATTTTCTAACCATAAGTCCTTCTTTCATCTCCCAGCCTTTGATGATTCAATGGGTCATGAGGACACAATGGTGAAGAAGGAAATATTTGAGTACATTTCAAACACACTCAAACTTTGTGGGTTTAAAATGTACTTACAGACCTGAGGCTGGTCAAAATCTCCTGTGTTTTCTGTTACGGTTCTTTTGAATCGTCCAGGCAGCACCCGAAGCATGTGAACCGCACACTTCTGAGCCCTGGCACCACCATAACATGGACATAGCAGTACACGTGGAAGAAGTTCCTCTTCTACTGTCTGCAAAATGGCAGGTGAGCAACATCAACATCATTTTGGGCTCTGGCAAACCCACCACTCATTTAAGCTGAAACCACCAAGTTTCACTCAACCTTGGAAAAAAGCACTGTGTCAGACCAACCATATAACTTACATTCACTAATAGGGACAAAGAAATAGAGTTAAGACAGATGTAGAATCGTACATAAACACAGTAGAAACAAGAAAATAGGTTTAATCATAAACTCCCCAAAACTGGAATTAAATTTGTATTCAGATGATGAGTCATAGTAAGGAAAAGCACATATGGTGTGGGGTTTTATAGCAAAAGTCTTGTTTAGGTGGTACTGCAGTCAATAGTTTCCCATACCTAAGACCCCTTGAGGTTTCTTCATCCAACTCTAATTTACATCTTTAGATGTCCATGGTTTCTCTTCAAAACCATCCTTTAAATCTTGTTAATGTTTTCCTAGTTGGAAATGAAATGGTAACTCAGTCTGTCAAAATTTTCTCTGGTGTTGGGGAGAAAAAATATATTGTGAACTGGCAGATGCAATTGCCTTCAAAGAAGTAATGTAGAGTAATAATCTAATGTTACTTTTCTATTATTATTTATCAATCTGTATTTAACACTGAGAGCTGCTATTAGGATTTGCATTGCTCCCAAATGGAAGCAGGCAGGAAGGCAGAGATTGTCATGCAGTTCCAGCACATTAACTGATCACACAGCATAACTTATATCAGCGTGTAGACATAAAACAGACACAGTGCAATCGCTCACTAATGTCATCAGAGCAGCTAGGACATAAAAGGGATACAAATGGACGATTTAAAAACAAATAGCTAATTGAGAATGGTTACAAATACTTCCCATGTGGCCTTGAGCCAAGAAACATGCAATGAGAGGGAAAAAAAAAAGGACGGACTGAAGGGTACGTTGTAGAAATGATCTATCTGGCAGGTGACTGGCAAAGGGGACGGTGTATGGTGACTGCCTGCCAGGCGGATCTCCCACACTTGCCTGCCATAGCAAATAAAGCTAAATCAAACTCTGCCTCAGGGGGCACGCTCGGAGCAGTTGTTCGGTTGCTCTTTTGCAAATATTTGTTATTCGAAGCCCTGAACAACAGAGAAGCGGTAGCCTTGTGCACCTTTCTGAGGCCTTTTTTCTCCCGAATCCCTGCCAGGAGTCAGCCTGGTAACACAGGCATGGCACGTGCCAGTGTGTGACACACCGGTCCTGACGCAGCCCAGGAGACACGCTGAGTAACCCTCCATCCTCCTCCTCCTCCTCCTCCTCCTCCTCCCCACTCATGCCTGCGCCAGGGAGGTGCCCACTTTCTCTGTATGATACTGGGAACATCTGCTATAACCAGACCTCACATTTTTGCCCCCGAGAGCCCTGTTTTGGGGGGACATGACACGTTGCACGCAGTATTTTGCCACTAACAGAGCAGCCTCAGCACCTCTTTAGCTGGAGCGGCAGCAGTGGCCCGCACGCGTGCGTGCGCTGCTCTGTGGCGGGGACCGTGTGTACCTGTGAACTTTTGGCACAGCCTGGGGACCTCTTTCTGCTTGGTGAGCTGGAAGAGTGCCGTGCTTAGCTGGCTGATTTTGGATCCCAGGGCTGCACAGCCACAATTAGCTGACTGCGGCGGTGTGAATAAGTACAGATCACTGCATACCGGACACTAGTCATCTAGATGATTCTGTCTAATACTTGTGATTACCTGTGATAACTTCCCAAATACGGCACCGAGGGGGGCTGTTTGTTTTAAAGAAGTCCCAGCTGTCAGAACACAGGGTCTTTCTGCCCTGCGCAAAGACATTTAATAGAAAGCAAGCCTCCGAGGACCAAAGGTCTTTGCTCCCTTGATCGTTTCCAAACTGAAGGTCTCCTCAGCTAAATCTCCATGTTCCTTTTGCCAAATTGCTCAGAGGATACGGGCTGGCTGCTCTACCTGGGCTCAGCTGCCAGAGAGGAAATCTCGGCCATGACTGTGCCTGCTGGGGACAGAGCAGAGATTTCCCTCTCCATATCTCTGGGCACAGCAGCAGCGGGGGATCCCTCTGCAATGTGGTCAGCAGCTCCTTACAGGATCTCCAGAGGAAGGTTTAGGGAGGACCTGTGTGATGAAATTAGGCTGCCCAGGTTACGTTAGCCTGAACATGAGACGGACGAGGAGGGTTACAATGCCGATCTGAGCCTTAATAAAGAAGTTCTACATTTTCTGTAGAGTTGCCCGTATTTGCTGCAGCCAAGACCTTTATTCGCCATCATGAGGTACGTGACCTTTTAGCACTCGCTTATGTGAAGGACGAGGAATACCAACTTGCTCTGTGCTCTGCGGGCACAGGACTGATCTGCAGCTCCGGGGATGTGATTAGTTTATTGGCATGTATTAGGGATGGTCCTGTATGCAAAGAGTTTGCAACTGGGCACTGCCATGTAGAGCAGGAGAGGCTAAAATAATGCTTCTTCTGACCCAGTACAACAGTTCTTATTTCACTCCAAAATGGGTAGATCTAGGAGGTCTGCAAAGGGGGTCAGGTTTCCTCACTGGAAATCTAGATTAACCAGGCACCTGCAATTACTTTTTTTTTTTTTTAATAAACACAAATTAGCTACCCTCAGATTCCTTCCTTTCCAAATGGACCATCATGTGGTGCTGAGGGAGACGTTGCCTCCTCCAGCACTGCACAGTCATGGGACTTGTCAGACAGGGATATCTGCCTGCCTGAATTATTCAGAGTGACTTTGAATTCACATTTCCTTCTCTGGTATCACAGCTGTTATGCAGATGTCACTCAAATTACCTCATGTTGAGGTGTTTACTGATATCAGAAATCCTTCAATGCAAGGGTGAAAAACCGAAAAACCCCTCCTTTATCTTACCTGCAGAATTCCCAATGCTCAGGGACTTTTCTGCTCAGAAGCCAATTTATTTGCTTTTTTTTTTTTTTTTTTTTTTTTCCCCAGGGTATATTTAGCTGCATTAGTTTTTGTTATTAGAGCTATGGCAACAGGAAATCTCATTGGAGCTCTCTCAGTGATGGTCGTAGGATTCCTGTTGATATGAAAAGATTTTGTTCACTCAATTCCTTCCCTCTTCCCCACCAAACTGGACCAAACCAAACCAGTGTTTTGGTTTTCTAAGCTTACAATGGTGTGGAAAGCCTAACTGACACCTGAGAAAGAATGAGGGTTTGGCTAGGTTTTCAAAGCATAAAAAGTGGCAGTCGTGGAACAGTGGATGCCTTAAACAGCAATGAAATACATACATTTTGGGCCTGATCCTGAGATGCCTGAGAGATACCTTCCACCCAGGCAGAGGTGATTCCTCCACAGCAAGTGACCCATTGCTGCACAGGTTGTTATTACAGTGCAATTCCTCAAAAGTCTGTGGATGTAGCATGTGTTAGTTGACAAGTTTGCTGTTCCACATGACAATTTTCCTGTCTGAAGTTTAAAGAACAAAAATTCCTAGGAAAGGGTCATTTAGGGGAAGTCATTTCTCTAAAATGCACCGCCTGTTTGATACCGTGATGCCGCTGGTGATCTTACACGTGTTAAAGTCACTGCCAGGTGCTGGCGGATGAGTTTCTCCCACTAGCAACACTTGCTCTGTGTTCACACCTCTCTTCTGCAGTCCTGAGGCTCCAGTCAGCACTCCCTTATTTCCATTTTCTCTTCCTCCCTTTCCCTCCTGCATTTCATTAATCACCCACAGTTCCTTCTGTTTGGCCTTACAGGACCAACCTGGGAAATAAAACCACCCAACGCTTGAAAAGGCACCTGAAATTACCATGGCTGGTGCGTAAGTGTAGAGATACTACTTCCTACCTCCCTATTTCTGCAGGCAGGCAGGGGTGAGCTCTGCCCAGGGTTTAAGCCGACCAGACACCGGTGAACCCTGTTTAGCACAGTGCTCAGCCCAAGTTAGTAAGTCCCACAGAAAGGCATGGTGTGAGTTGAAGGCCATGCTAATCAGGAGCACGTGGCTTTCAGCCAGCCCAATGTATGGGCAGATATCTCCTCCAACCTCCTCTAACCTTAGACCATCCTGTCCATGACAGTGTTTTAACGCAGAAGAACATTGGCCTGGGGAAAATTCACTTAAAGAGGAGGCTTGCAGATGTACATAAGGCAGTTAGATAACCAACTCCAACCGAAAGTCCATGGAAACCTGCTGGCTTTTGTGGCTTCAAAACGTCTGTTTGGGATTGGATTATCAAAAGAGCTGAACACCTATGCAGCCTTTGCAGAAAATTTCAGCAAATGGGCCAATTCTCCAAAGAAACTCGGTGTCCTGAGGGCAGCCCTGCTGCCTGAACTCATGAGTGCATTTTCCCAAGCAGATGCCGGCAGTAATGTCTCATTAGAATAACTGAAGGCTGTGTTTTGCTAATTGGCACTGTAGATACATTGACCTCTGGTTTTGTTTCACCGGAGTCTGATTTTTTGTGGTTACATTTAATTGTGACTGCAAGAAGAACTGAAGGAGAGGAGGCAAGGGAGGGAAAGGGGAAAGGAAAGGAAAGAAAAGAAAGGGAAACGTGTCTGGTTGTGACAAGACAAGCTGTCCAGCAAACATCACTACAAAGGAGAGAGGTTTTGGAAGGGTGAGTCTGAGCATTACTGACAGTTGTTCTTTCATCAGTGATATTTAACTTCTTTAGTTCCCAACTGAGTGCTGCCTTTGTCTGCAGGCATAAAAACTCTCCTTCCCTTTCCTTCTCTTCTGTGTAATTCCCTGCTCCCCTGGGAGATCCAGTAACTCATTCATTCCTCTGTCTCCTTCAGCGTACTCCCTCCAGCAACACTACTGAAGTGGGCTGGTGGGTTACCAACTCACTTTCAAGCCACTTGTCATCCCCCAGCTATTCTGCAACGTATCGCGCACACGCTCATGCGTGCGTAGAAACATCTCTGACAGCTGGATGCATCATCCAAACGTGTAGAAGTTAGGTAGGGCAACGATCTGGCAGGGAGAGAGGAGGCACTGCGTGTGTGTTGTCTGGAGGGGGGTACGGGAGTGAGTGGGCAGATGGCTGGAAGCAGGAGACCTGCAAAAGGTGTGAAGGCTTCACAGGGGTTAGAGCCGGGGCTGAGAACCTGTGGCTGGGTATTAGTGTGCTTTTAAATGTGCAATGTGTGTGTGCTGACCTGGGAGATGGTCACGGTGTGCTGCTGGTGTCCTGGGAACAAGGAATACCGGCCATGGCTCTGGCATTGTCCCTCCACTCTGCTTTGGCTTGGCGTGTTAAGCCTGGCACTCATCGGCTGGGATGTGGAGCAGTAGCTGGGGGGGGTCGGGGGGGAGAGGCAAGGGACGGACACCCTCTGCAGCCCTCCTACTTCTCTAGTGCTGCCACTGAAGAGAAGCTACAGGCCACACTCCTAAAGATTCAAACCCGTAAGAGACAGTCAGCATAGATGCCATTTACCTTTTCTCATCATGTCTGTAAGATGTAGAGCTCCGGCCACTGGTCCAAATAAACATTTTAGAGGGTTGCCCAGTGTTGGCTTTGCTCGCTGCAGTGGGACGATGGAAGGACCTGGGGGAAGAGGGATATTTTTTGTCACTGTCCATCCAACGTGGCAGACTACATTATATCCAGAGTGCCAAATCCCCTGTGGCCATGCCCAGTGTGCTCTGAAGATGGACCATTCGTTAACTCAAGGTGAGATGTAAAATAATGGGGATGACAGATCAGTGTGTGGGAATGAAGGATAAATCGCATTAGCCCCACTGATAAAATGTGATCCTGGCTAATCAGGCTTAGCTATGCTCCACACTGCAAAGGACTTGTGCCATGGACAAGCAATCATCAGTAGTTTAAGAAAAGGTAATAGCTGCCTCCAATGTTCTTATGGCAGCATTTTTGGGGGACAAAGTGGTTATTGTTTAAGCACATGCACGCTCATCACAGTTTTTTGGTTGTACTGCAGCTCTCACTAAGGTAACGCTCTCAAGGAAGGTGTCTGAATGAGGCACAAGTATGAGACGTAAATGCAGCATTTTGTGGAAATGTAACTGATGTGACAAAGATGTCTTTTCCCACAGAGAAATTACTGTCCCAAGGCCATTTGGCCAGACCAGTTAGATTCCTGCCCAGGGACTTCTTTGCTTCACAGCGGGATATGAGACCTGCTGCCTTCTCTCAGGCCCTCAGGGTCTTCTGAAGAGGGGAAGAGTCTGAGGGGTTTCATTTTAAGGACTGAATTTGAACCCCGTACTTCAATTAGATCTCATAGAATCAGAAATATGGAGTTGAAAGGATCTTAAGAAGTGTTGCTGCTCTCTTGCCCTGATTCAAGGCACATTCACTATATCTGTCATTTCTAGCAGATTTTGGTTACCCTAGATCAACTGAACGTGGTTGTCTTTCCAGGTGGTAACTTCATTGCCAGGCTGGAAGTATAGGCTATATTGGACCTGCTAGTGGGGCTACAGCTCCCCTCATAGCTCTTCCTAATCTGCTCCTGGTTTTAGTGAGGCTCAGTTAAAATCTCAATCTCTGAGAATGGGACCCTTCCTGGTGAGGGCTGGATTTTGCAGTAATTCATGGCACAGCACTTTGTGCTTTTACTCCATTCAGAGAAAAGCTTAAGAAAAAAAAAAATGTTCCAGATACCGAATACTTTAATGCTGAAGTTTTTCACACACTGGGGGCCATTCTTTAGCTCACTGAAAAATAAACTGTTGATGTTGTCAGCAGAGAAGGCGCATGAATTCCTCAGTGCTCCTCGTCTGAAAAAGTCTGTAATGTCACTATCTACATAATCATGCAAAGGGCTAATTTCAATATTTGCATAGCGGTGAACCTGGGAGAATACTTAAATCCTGTAGAGGCGGCTGCAGGGGAAGACTGACATGGATGGGAGCCAAAATCCATCCGTATGCAGACGGGCTGATGGGTGCCGAGGGACTGGGTTCTCCATCTGGAGTCAGCCCAGAGCCCTACCACTGGGTCCATGACACAGACCCAGGGCAAACTCACACCTCGGTTGGGCAGCTGGCTGGCAAACTGGCCAAACTGGTGACCCCGTCACCTCCTGCCTGCTGGAATCTTGCTGTCATGCTCAGAGATGCTGGCTCGGGACTGGGACTTGCAGGCAGGGACCTTGCTTGAAATAAGAGATGGTAATATTTGATGAAGCTTTTGCGCTGAATTCATGCACAGCAAATTGGATAAGGCGGTGGTCCAAAGGAAGGGAGGCAGAAGGAGGGGAATCTCCCACAGCCCTTTCCATGACCCTGTGGTCAACACTGCAGCTCTGAGAGCCAAAAAAGACTCTTTTCTTTTCTTACATCCACTGTAGTTAAGTATTGGGGAATAAACAATAAGATGAGGTACTTCCTCCCTGAAATAACTATAGTTTAGAAGGTGGAATAGCCAGAATCTAATCAGTACAGCCACCGACTAAGAGGTGTTTTTATAGTGATACTGGCCAGAAATTTGGGTTACAGGACCTTGGATCTAATCCTCACTCTGGCATGTAAGATTGCACCCACACTATCTCAGACAGCAACACGACAACAACCACCAGACCTGCACCGAACGAGCTGGTGTTTCTGCACCGAGCAATGCAGGAGGGCTCAGAGCAACTATACAAGGGCCTGGAGGCCACATTGGATATTGGGCTGAGACCAGTTCCAGGCTGAGTCTCTTAATGTTGGAAGATAAAATTATATATTTGACACTGCACCCTTTAGGATGTCACACATGAACTGCAGGACAGGAAAGCCTGGCTGGCTGTGCTGCCACAGCCTGAGCGGTCCCAGAGCCGTCAGGAGGTGGTGGTGAATGCTATTAGAGAGTCTGTTCTTAATTAAGCAAAACTTGGGCACACATTAGAAGTGATCAGCAGCTTCTGCTGCCTGTCTGAGTCTACCAGGACAGCTGGGCAGGACTGCCTGGGCAGGGAGGCAGATTTGCAAGCTCCAGAACAAATTGTAGGAGCACCGCTGGGGCAAGAGCTGGGCGAGAGGTGTCTGTCCCACCAAAGGGGTGCCAGAGGAGGAAAAGGGGTGTCTCTCTTCCCACCAAAGTCAGAGTGATTTCAGACTCCCTTATAGTGCCAGTGCCCTGGAGCAGTCCATATGTGATAGCATTAATGCTGCCTGCTTCATTAGTTGGGCAATCCAAGCTAACCATCAGTATTTAACACATGATTGCACACCTAATTTTGTGTAAAATTGTAACACTGATGACATCACAGCAGCAACTCCAGAGGTCAGATGTAAGCAACTGAAGTCCATGGTTCCTTTTGGTGGGGGTTAGCAGTAAGGTAGGAGCCTTTTGTGGAACAGTAACAATACAAACTCCCCAAGACCCTCTTTTGAAGGCCTTTGGAGGACTTGCAACCTAGAATGGTTACGACCTACATGACCATGTCCTGCCCCACCAGGTCAGTTAGCAAACTTCCATGCCTTTCCCCTCCCCTGAGTTAATCCCAAGGCAGGACTGTGAACCCCGTTCCTTCCCCGTCCCCTCTCTCTTTTCTGAGAAAACAAGTAGCACTACTTTTTTTTTGCCCATTGCCTCTCTGAGTCAGCTGCCGGCAACATATTTTTATCATGCAACAAGTAATCAGCCTGTGAAACTCATTCCTGCAGGATGTCAGCCTAGCATTTAGAGTAAAAGTGGATTGTGCTATTGCTTGAACAGATGGAGCACCTAAAGTCATGACAATACCTGCTAAAAACAGTTTAGAAGAGGTGCTTCAAGCTTTTTGACTATCAGGAGTCTGCAGGGGATATTCCTATAGGGCAGGTTACCAGGAAACTGCTGTACTTTATGTGACTTTTGCTAGACTCAGGATGCTGGGTTGGACTCGGGGCTTTCTGCTTGAGTTTGCCTGAACATTGCTGTCTCCTGCATCATTTACCCGGTGTGGCATCAACACAGTTGTGTCTTGGCACAGTTGCCACAGGAACAGGCAAGGAGGCCAAGCTTCTTTTTTTACAGAACATGCCTCGTTCTTCACATTTGGGTCTATTCTGAATAAATGCATAATGTTTAAGACAGAAACGCAGAGTAAAAAGTGTGCAATCTCCCATGAATATATGTAAGTCTGTGCCCAGGGCTCTTCACTGCTCTGCACTGGCCAAAGAGCAGCTCTAAAGGTCCATGATGCTGAGACAGTGTGTCTGCCCCACTCCTCCCATCTTCCCCTGTTCTCATCCTCCTCTTGAACATTATCTTCTGGTGAATTTTATGGAACTCAGTAGAAAACCTGACAAGGTTTTGACTTTTTCAGCAATTGCAAGATGAAGACTTGAGATAGTTCTTATAAGATTAGAACTACTCTGCCCCGTCCTAAGGAGTGTCAACACATCCACCCAACAGCAACCACCTGAAAGAGGACTGCAGTGTGAAGAAAACATTTGAGGGGGCAACATTTGCTTCAAATTGCTCCAAAAAAGATGCAATTCTGAGGGTGAATCTCAAAATCCCTTAGCTGGTACCTTGGGAACTACATTATGTGCTCTGTTGTCTTCACTTTCACCCTGGGCTGGTTGCTTTCCTTCCTCAGGCTTCGGTTTATGCCATGATTGGTATGAAATGTCCCTTACCTCTACGTCACCACATCTGTGAACAGCCAAAGAGGGATACTGCAGACTATGTTTTTAGATGGAAAGCTGGGGTTTATATGTGTGTTTATCTGTAATTGCCTCTGTCTATGTTTATGTTAATCATAGGGTTTCTGAGACCTTGGAGAACCATTTATGGCACCAAACTAATGAGCTTTGCTCCCCTTACAGCATTTCATTTCCTGGGCAATGTGGCCACTGTAAAAAGAGAAGCACTTGCATTAATTTTGCCTCATAAAAGACACCCTGAGTCATCAAAAGCCAACAAAAGCTAAACATTCACCTAAACATATAATCACTAACCTCTTAAACTTTGTCTGAATACACCCATGTCCTGCACTGTCCATGCTTCCAAGTGCTCTGGATGCTTCCTCCCAATATTTCCCAGCCAGAGGACTCATTTGAACCCTGAGGCAGTTCCCTGTGAGCCCTGAAGTTTTCCTGCTAGTCCACAGGTTAACCTCTCCCTGTACCACAACACAGTGGCCAGTGCCAGTTCTTGGACAGACAGGGAGGCTGCTGTTGAGTGATGGAGATATTTGGTCTCCCTCATGGCTGGACAGACCTTTTTGGGGGTGGTCCCACCCACCATTGCCCATGGGAAAAGGAAGAGGCATCGAAGGCGACCTGCAAAGGGACGGTGGTTCACTCTGAGGTGAATTTACTGAATATGGACAGTTAGACTTTATGCCCCAATAGGTCTTACCCACACCTATGTCTGATGATAGTATGTTTTCCTATGGCTTTGCTGAGCCAGAAAAAAAGGAGAAGTATTGTGTGATGAAGGATGGGAGAATAAATAAAATGGCCTGTTGAATTTCTGATGTGAAGTGTAGCCTGACTGCTGGGTAGTCTGGCATTCAGGTGCCGTAGTGTGTGGAAGAGTTTCCCAGGCAGAGTGGTGGAGGTAACTACTATATTAAAATGCTCCTGTCTGATTCAGGAGATGATCCAGGGGAGTTTTCTAGTCCTGGTATTGAAAGAATGTAAGAGCTGATCCAGGACTAAAACCAATGCCTGAAATGTCTGACTCTGAAGTATGGTCCATGGCAACATGAAGGGGTGGGTGGAAGCAGAGCTACACCAGGGAGAGTGTGAGGAGAAACCCAACTGGGTGGTAAAAATTGAGCTGGTGTCTGCCTGGGCTATCTGAGTGAGACCCACCGTGGCCGTGGCTGTGGTTCGACACAAAAGCCCCAGTACACATGCACCAAGGGAGGTCTCGCACACTAGCACTGAAGATGCAAACCAGAAACCAGATGAACACCTAGCTGGCAATCCCCCTGTTCTGACACAATTCAGAGAGCAGTGTTTCTTGTGTAGTCAAAATACCTGTTTTCCCTGCAGGTCTCCATCTGAGCACAGTATCTGCTTGCCCTAATCCCACTTGTCTGCGGCCATAACAGAAGAACAGCAAGTGTGGACCAAGAAGAACAGCAATAAGCTAACTCATAAAAGAAATGCATCTGCATTAGTACAAGACAGTTACCACTTAGGGAACATTTAACGCTCTGGCAGCAGCAACACTAAATTGTGATGCAGCAACAGCAATATCAAATGGTGTATTTCTGCCTCGTGACCGGACTTTGCTGTACCGCAAGCTAATGGGCACGGTGCAGGACAGAGTGACATAAATAACTGTTCTCATTGGAGCATCTCAGGAGCTCCGGCTGTACTAACTGACTAATCCAACTGGCAGATGACCTTGAATTTGGGGTTCCTTATTATGGCAAGGGGAAAATGGACAATGGGCAGCTGGTGTTAATGTACTGGCGAGAGTTTAGGAAGACTGATGGCTAATGATGCTTCATTAATGAATTCACCTCTATTTCTGGCCCTTCTCCTAAATCTTCCCAGAGCTCAGAGCTTAGAGCTGAGCTCTCCATCCAGTTTTTGAGTAGAATGAGGGAGACACCCTGGACCCAGAGCGGTCTTGGTGGGCTCCCATGGCACTGGCATGTCTAGGATACTCCATGCCCAAAGGAGGAGGAGACTGCAGCTGCCAGTGACAACTGAAGCCATCTCATGGGGATGCAGCTTAGTTCTATGTGGAACACAGCAGCATTTAGGTTTGTTTCCAAAGGCAAAATTTCTTTTAACTTCAAGTCATCCTTACAATTGTTAATTGCCTCTCCCCAGTATATACAGGAGTAAGAGAGAGATTCAGAAAGGCTGAGGTATCTACACCTCTGCTACATGACAACATGCAATATGTTCACACTTCAAAATTAAATATTCCAAAGTAAGTTCTAAATCTTCCAGGTTTCCATCTCATTATATTTTTTTCTTCAGTGCTGGTGTTCTGTGTTTTGAAAAATCTTTCAAGCCTTGCCATTTAATGATGCCTTTCATCCCTTTCATTCCCCTTTCCCAAGAGCTACCTGCCTAGTACTAGTCTAAGTAGCACCAAAGAGCATGGTTGTAGACTTTATAGTCTTTGTTCTTCCTGATCTTTTTAACTTTAACTTCCTCCTCCACTTTTTTCTTTTTTTTTTTTTTTCCCCCAGTGCCTCTTCCTATACATTACTATGCCCATGATTACTTGTTTCACTCACCTTGGCCACACTGTGTTAGTCTTAATTATTCTGATGTAGTTGATTGAAACAGCAACTTTTTGAAGAAATTCCTGTGTCTCCAGGTCTGCTACAAAGGAAGGAGCTTCTATCTGTCATCACAAGCAAGAAAGTCCCAACTTCTCTTCTTTGGCGACCTTCTGGCCACCTTGGAGCAGTCTGACACTATGGCTTCAGCTTCCTCATCTGCACAAGGGATGCGCTAGTCTTGTCACTGTACCTGGCAGAGGACATTTTCAGGCCGTCTCCAGGTAGCAGAGAATCTAGTGAAGAGCCAGCCCTTGTTACCATCCTCATGTTTTGGTGCTGGTGAGTTTACAATCCAAGCACGAGGCAATGCCTCTCTTGGCACGTTGCAGTTGCTGGGGATCAACGTTTTTGAGGAACAGCTGAGGATAATTGTCCCCTTCGCCTGTCAGGACTCTGCAAACATTTTTAGCTTTTTGTGCTGAATTTGAATTTACGTAGCAAGTGACACATTGGACAAGCACTGTATTCACCATCTCAGCTGCTCTCTGGCTTTAGAGAAGGGCACAATCTGCCTGTAAAATAGGCTGCCTTTGGGAGGGGGTGCAGCAGTGGCAAGTGCTGGGTCACCCCCCCTGCAGTGTGCCCCTAGTCAGTTGAGCCAAGAGGGTTTTATGGGGACATCTGCTCTGCCAAACACCAGGTAGCATTACACTGGTGATGAAGGATTCTGGGAGTGAGAGTGAAGGCAGTGAAAGTGCTGCACTACCTCACTTGATACTCTCCTTTAAATCTCAGCACAATTCTCTGTAATTGCAGAGGGATATATCACCCTGGGTGCTGCACTGCACCAGAAGAGCTATATGGCCCTGGACCAAGCTGGCTGTCTAAGAGCTCATGGGTGGCAGTGAAGATGCCCTGTGTCTTGCGACCGTGCTGTGATAAACCGAGTGGGAAACAGAGAGAGGGTGAGGGAAAGGAGATGAGGTGGAGGCTCACTGCTGTGTTGGTCCTCTGCTCCCAGGGCTGGGAGGTGTTTCCAGCTCTAGCTCCACGCTGAGTGCAGTCTGTCTGATGGTCGTCAAGAATGACCTTCTCCCTAGCTGAGATTTTGTGGGTACCCACTTGACCAGATCTTAGAGGAGGCTCTTTTGGATACTAAAAAGACTATTTTTAAGAATAGCTGGTTGTACAGTGGGATCTGGACACCTCTGACTGCTGAAGCGAAGTGGCTTCTGACTCGACCCATATGCCCCTGCACCACTGTCATCTCAGGGCCCTGGGATTTACACCCCAAACTGTGAAGCAGCAGGGTGTTGGCACTGCTGTTTTACAGGTGATGAACAGAGGCACAGAGGCTGCTGAGACTTGGCCAAAGCCTCCCAAGAAGTCTGCGGTGGATGTAGTGGAGAAAATAGCCTAAAAGGTGGTGGACAACCACCTTCCACCCAGCAAGTAGGGAGGAGAGCCAAGACACATACAGATTCCCCTGTCAGAGAGCAAAGGCAGAGCCTTACTTCGGGGAAGCACCAAGTCCATGGGGACATCCCTTCCAGCTCCAGCTTTGTGCAGCTGTGCCTCAGCTTTACACCGTCTAGAGAAGACCTGATCTGAGAAGTACACGGCTTTTAAATATCCCCGAAGAGAGTGTTCCATTCGAGGAAAGCAGTGCTAAAACCCTGATGGTGTGTTTGTGGGTGGGAGCACAGGGAGAGGAAGGGTGATGGGCTGCTGGGGACAGGGGGGCACACCAGCAGCCCTTGGGGAAACCATGAGGGAGAAGCAGATGGCGCGAGCGGTGCAGCTGGGGAGAGAGGTGAGGGCAGAGAAAGATAAACAGACGCAAAGCAGCACCCGGAGGAAAAGCACAAATAGGCAGGGCAGATATGGCAAGAGCGTTTTTTCTCCCACCTAATTCCTTGAGCGGGTCAATCATCTTTTATCTCTTTTGAGTCAGTCCCCATGCCATCGAGAGCACCAGCCGGAACAAAGCAAAGGCAGAAGCGAGCTAAAACTACTGCCCAGCGGGAAGTGAATGCTCTGGCACTATTTATTTTTGAGTCCACATTTGGATTAGCTGTAAAGAGCTGTGTGGATAAGCAAGCAGGCAATTACAGCTGGGACGTGCTGCTCATGAATGGAAACAGCTCCAATCTGCTCAGGACATATTGAAATTCTAATTCAGTTAGATTCCTTTAGTTACAGCGCTCATCACAGACACTAAAAGAGATGGGATTAAAAAATAAATACAACTCTTATGTTGCCTTTGGTCTGCCTTCTCTGCTTCCCTTTCCCCCCTCCCCTCCTCAATTTTAGCTGTTGTTTGACTTTATTTTCTGTGGCAAAATACAGCACTCTGCATTTAGTTTTCTTGTTAATTTTTACGACGATCTAGCAGACTGCAGCTGGCTGAACGCATGCACTGTTAATGGGTGGGCAGTCAGCATGAATACTAGACCGCTGCTGAGGTTTCACATGTCATATCTTACTAAAGACCATTACCTAGAGATGTCTGCTATTGCTGCAAAAGCGCGGGTGGGCCACTGAGGCGCAGGGCAAGGAGATGATTTGCAAAGCTGGTTCAGACCAGTGCTCAAGTCCACCAGCCCGCACTGCTCCCCCAGTAAGCAGGTTGGTGTCCTGCTTTGGGTATTGGTGTAAAGCTACTTCGCCGTTGCAGGCAACTACTTTTGCACTGGGTTGTGCAGGGAAGTTAGGGAAAGATCTGATCCAAAACAGTGGCCAGGGAAGAGGACCAGGAGTGCTGGATCAGCCTTGCCGGTGTGACCTGGCAGTTCAAGTAACTTATTTAACTACATGCTAGTTGAGCTTTCCTGGCTGTCAACAAGAGATATTGTATTAAACCTGCTGGCATATGCACGGAACAGTTAGTTGAGATCTAAATGTCTGAGATCACCAGATGGAAGAAATAAGAGGAATGTGAGCTCGGATCTCCAACTGCCTGGTAGTCATGCTTCCCTCAAGACCAGTCTCTCGGATCTGCTGGAGGACCTCTGAATGCAGAGAGATGTCTACAGACAGGTTGTGAATAGTACTGACCACATCAGCTCAGAAATCTGGTTATGACAGACACTGGGTACAGATTAATCACCTCCCTCAAAACTAAGAAATAGGCTTGATGGGGAAAGACAGATATGATAGCTCCATCCTACCAATACGTCCGAGGCATGGAGCTGTGAAATAAGCACCTCTGTGATAAAAGCAAACACCCAGTTTGGCTCTCATGAGCATCTTTCCTCTTTGTCTTATTACAAAAGGGTAAATTTTGCAGTATAAACACTCTGTGGTGGCTCCTCATACTTTCAGGACACAGACTTCACCATCTGTAGCCCTCTTAGTTGAGTACGATCAGTTGTCATGTCTAATTCACAAACAGAATTTTGTGCCCAAGTGCTGTAGAAAAGCACTGGATATATATATATTTTTAATGGATAAATTTCATGTAATTTTCACAGAATTGAACATTTTAAGTGGCCTTATTTTTTTAAATGCAATTCTGTAGTGACAGCCACCTTTTGGCTGCTGAATCTAAGCTGTGTACAATATGGCTACATCTCCATGGACCTCTGAACTCACACATGCGCTCTGTGGAGCTCCCTGTTTGCTTTGTCCACTGGTAAGGATCTCCAAGTCACATATTAAGGATAGAGGACTACTGCCTGATTGTAAAACCAATGCAAAATCCTAATTCCTACAGGGAAGGTGGATGCCCTAGAGAGCAGTTTCCAGCATAAGAAGAAGGAAGCGTTTCTAATGGATTCATTTGTAGTTAGGGCACACATCAAATCCATCCTGGTGAGCAAGACTGGGAGAAAGTTAGAAATTAAGTGGGTTACAATAAGGCAGAGATTAGAAAGACCAGGAATACAAGATAAAAGACAATAGTGGTGTGCACATACAAGAGAGCATAGGAACAGGTGCATATTGCAGAAAGCTAGTAACGAAATCTACAGAAGTAGTGGTATGAAGTGGATGGGAAATCTGGCAGAGTCAATGAGTCGAATGACTACTGAGACGGGACTGATGAGCCAGGCTTAATACAGTGCTGCACCAGACTATTAGGTCAAAAATCAGTGTAAACACTAAATCACCTGCTTTGTGGATGAGTTCAGTGCATGATACACTGCAAGGTACAGATGCAGACTTAGCCTCCTTAGAAAACTAATAGCTTGAGAACTCGTCAATCTCTTTATAGATGCGTTCCTGTAATATGCTTTTTAGCATAAAACCAATTTTTCTTGAGACTCAGGAAAAACATAACGAGAAAGAACAAAAGCAAAGTCTCTATAAGAGAGAACAGTGTACCTATGCCCTCTATGCAGTTTTGAACCAACAAAAGGAACAAAACCTCTCCAGTCTTCTGAGGCCAGTGGAGCACCCTGAACAGTGAAGGGGCCATGTCCATGAAACGAAACCCCAATGTATTTTGGTCTCAAAACTGGTCTAGAAATGAAAACAATGGTAGGAGCAGGCACAGACGCTCCCATTCCTCATATGGCAATAATCTATATTAATTACAGCAAGCATCCAGCTTCGAACAATGTCACTGCAGTGCTATTACTGTTGAAAAGTATTGAGTTTCCAAGGAGGTGAATGTCTTTTTCTCTCCCTAATCATGATTACTTGGCTTATACTGAGGCTAAGCTTTCATTTAACCAAGATAAATGGATATTTCCAAAACCAGCGAGTTAACACTATGCATCACATTATTACTCTCTTCTCAGATTTCTTGCCTTGTGTGCTATTTTACTTGGCTGCTAAACACCAATAACAATAAGAATAGGAAGGAGGAGCTGTGCAGGATCCCATATGGATTAAAGATCAAAAAAATAAATAAATCTGGTTTTGACCCGTTACTTCATCCTATTATGTGCTAGCATTTTCCTTCAATCAACATAACATAACAACATTATTTTGTCCTATAATTTCCCTTTCTCAAAACACGAGTGCTCACACCACATTTTTGCAGACACCACCAGCCTATCTGACTAATATTTTGTTGCTTTCTATTTGGAATCCATATTTATCATTGAAGCTTATGTGCCAATAGTGTAGGTTAACATTCAGAAGAGCAGATGGGGAATTAGAGGCAAAACTTCTGTCAGTGATAAGAGGACTTCTATGCTTCATTTCCCCCAGGGCATGGTGAATGTTTTCCTTTTCAACAAGCTGGGCAAAAGTGCCTTAAGGAACCGGTGGCAGCAAAACTGTGTGCTGGCAACACCCTGAAGTTGTCAGGGTGTGGGAATAGATTTTCAGTTGCAGGGCCATTTGTGGGAAGTTATTTTGTAGTAACTCCTGGAAGATACCCATCTCGGTACAGAAGTTCAAGTGCAAAATAGCCAGCAAAAATTGCCTTTCTAGAAAAGTCAGTGAGGGGTCTGGCACTGAACAGCTTCTCCTACACAAGCAGGTTCACCCGACCACATCGCTGCCCAGAGGTCCAGCTTTGGATGACCGGGGCAGGCTACAGATCTGGGAGAGCTCCCTAAACTCTGCGAATCCTGTTATTTCAGCGGCCATCCCACTCTCCAGTCTTCTGCCTCGCTGCTGGGCAGAACTGCAGGGCTGTGCATGGGCATCTCCGTGCGTGTGGGCGGCTTCCTACCCACCTCCCACAACGCCTTACCCAGTGGTGGTGCCCAGGATACGCCGTGAGTCCACGTGTGCGGATGTGCGAGGTCCACACCTGTCGTACCCTTCGTCAGGGAAAAAGAAAGATCTCGCTTTTCTCCAGCAGCTCTGCGCATCATCCCCTTTCATACTGTCCTGGTTTCAGCTGGGATAGAGTTAATTGTCTTCCTAGTAGCTGGTACAGTGCTGTGTTTTGAGTTCAG
>JAVJGG010000085.1:34803609-34851311 GCA_035590195.1 Aviceda cuculoides
TCTTTTCTGTTCTATTAAACCGTTCTTATCACACCCCACGAGTTTTACTTCTCCTGATTCTCTCCCCCCTCCCACCGGGGGCAGGGAGTGAGTGAGCGGCTGCGTGGTGCTTAGTTGCTGGCTGGGGTTGAACCACGACACACACGTTCGAGGGAAGCCACCTGGTGCGCTGGGGAAAAGACGCTGCGAAACGGGAAGCGGTTCATCTGCTGTAGGCACAAAACTCCTTGCCACCAAGGAGCGACAGTCAGACGAACACCCCGTCTCGGTCCCGGGGATACTCACAAGCCGGAGCGCCCCGCGGCACCTCGCTGGGACCGATCACCCCCGTACTCTGCTGGCTTTGCTCCGGGCAGCAGGGCTGTGCTGCCGGCGCCGGCCGGCTGCCACCCAGCAGTTGCTGAATGACAGGAACCATCAGGATCGAGACAAAATTCACTGTCCTAGCGCCAAATGTCACGCAGGAGATTCAAAGCAGCTCCCGGCTGCTAACGCGGCGTCGAAGACACGCCAGAGGCCTGCCCAGACAGCACCGGCTTGCCCCTGACCTTGACTGCCACGCAGATGGGATTTGTTCCAATAATTACCACAGACACAGCCTGCATCACTTTACTTCCTCTGGCCTTCCTCCGTAGAGCGTCCAGCATTTGGCCAGCCTCTACCCACCTTCTTCCCAACAACAAGAGGCTTTTACTAAGCATTTGATACTGCCATTAACGAAACAAGGAAACAGATGTCGAAAATCAGAACATGGGGCTTTTGTCTGTATTTTCTACTTTTTTCTGTATTTTCTACAGCTTAACAATTGCCTGTTAAATTTCACTCTTTTTGGTGCTTTTATGAAAGCTTTTCCTGTCTGTCTTTCCTAACAGTCCCCGAGCCCCAGTAATCATGTGAATTACATTTGAATCAAAATGCAGAAAAGCTGTGTTTTCACATTGACCTTCAAATCTTGAAGGCCATTTCCACCTCCCACAGGATACAGTGGGTGTGTGTCTTATTATAAAGGTGCTTTACAGCATAGCTTGTGACTGAGGAGGCTGCTAAGGTAAGTTTCACCAAAAATGTTTCTCATATGTAGATATTCTCAAGATCCCATCTTGCTACTAAAAGCTGGTGTTTGAAGTCTTAAATTTATTTAGATCAATTTAAGCAAACATACCTGTAGGAAAATTTGTTAAGGTACCAGCTAACACCCTGCAGAGGACTTGAGCTGTCTCTGTTATAACACTCTCACTGTAATAGAGTGTAGCAGGTAAATAAAAGCTGGTAGTCTTCCTCCTAATGTGTTCACAGGGCTTTTCTCCCGTATTAATTTGATAGCAGTAATTCAGAAAATCTCATCAGAGGCTGCTGTAATATGGACTGCATTTTTACTTCAGAGGGTGTAAAATTTAACTTTCACTCCCACCTGCTCCTCCCACCTGCTCCTCTTCTTTACGCTGGAAATGCTGTCATGAATTCCTCAGCTCAGCTTTTTTTTTTTTCCTTCTTTTAAAGCTGATGTACGAGCTTAATGAAGCCTATCACTTCCATGCTTTTTGATATGTACTTCAGAAGAGAGTGAGTACTTGATTCTCTTATGTATACCAGCGAGGTCAGGAGCCAAATGCAGAAGCAAGCAAAGGGGTAGGGCAATGCCACAGAACCTGTCAGCACCAGAGCAAAGGCATTTCTTCACTTTGCTGTGGTCCCTTGGGAAATCCTAACAGCTGGACTAACATTGGACGTAATTGAAGAAATACTCCCCTTAAACTAGGAGGGGGTTCAGTATCTAAATATAATCCCTGCTGAAAGAATGCTCAGAAAGTGAATTTTGACCTTCATGCCAGCCAAAAAGAGACTTCCAGTAGCTGTAAAGATTTAAAAAATTATGTGGAACATTTTGCCCAATAGTAGCTTTTTGATTTCTTCATTCTGTTTGTATTTATTTTTACCCTTTACCACAATGGAAATTCAAGTCCAATATTCAATTAAAGTCAAGCATTTTATCGCCTTTCCACTCAAATGCCTGAGTCAGATGCTTAAAATGTAACACCAGCAGCACTGTGAGTAGTGGATATCTAAGCACATGGAAAATCAACCTTTTGCACTATAGCCCAAGGAAGTGCCTTTTCTTTTTTTTCTTTATCCTGGTGGAGTCATTTGCTAACAGAACATGTTGCCATCAAAAGTGATCTGCTATTGGTGCCTTACAGCTATTGGAAAATGTTGCTACTGGAGCATTTCAGTTGCCAGAGCGCTCCCCAGTCAGACCAGTTTGCTGCTGCAAAGTTCTGAGCTAGTGGGACGAGCCCTACTATCAAATGCATTTGCCAACTGGGAATCTACAATTCGCTTCCTCTCACTTGGGTGCAGAGAAAAGCAAAGTTTATCTAATCTGGAAGGTGGAAAGCTGGAGTAGAACAAGAATGACCACCACTCTGTGCCTTTCCAGCTTCCTTTTATGCCCCTGGGAATTTTGCTTTTCTTCTACCACCACCTCAAAAGCTCTTGCTTCCTTCAGCACTGCTGGAGCAACAGTGCTTTCGGCAGTCAGTTCCTTCTGGGGCTTTCTAGTCCCAGGCTTGGTCTGACGTGAAAGTGACCGTAGGGTGACAGAAGGTGCTCACCCAACCCATTGCCACCATCAGTCCTCCCACAGGAGGCCAACGCTGGCGTTGAGGTGGTGGGAGAGGAAGGACTGACTGGGAGACAGCACACCCCGTTCTGTTTCTGCAGGTTTTGATGCACAAAGCAAATTCCCGTGGGGTATGCAAATATTGGGCATTAGCCACTGAGCAAAAATATCCATGTGCGGGTTTCTTGCACCCTGTACCCTGCAGTAAATACAAACCAGTCAACTAACCTGGAAGTTGAGGTTGGCTGCAGGAGTGCCCTGGCCCTCCTTTCTGCTCAACTCCGAAAGAGCATCACCCCAAGTGTTAGCTTGGCGGTACTTGGAAGAGTACCAGCAGTTGCAACAAATAACTGACAGTTTTTCCTAAGTATCTGTATTTTCACTTCTATAGAAAACATGGAGCTGATCTAGGAGTGCTTAATTTGGGAGCTGTAACACAATCACAGTGGAAAGCAGTGCTGGAAGACCACCCGTGGATTTCAGCAGATCAGATCCCCTGTAGTTAAACTAAATGTCATCACGCTGTACATGGCTGCTGATTTCAGGTTTGTTAATTCGTAAAACAATGTAAAGAAGATGCTGCAGTTGTGAGTGGAGCAGCTGAATTATAGGTACTTAGGCAGCACTGTAGGGATATGAATTCTGTTTATTGCACAAACCTGCCTCTATAATTAATAGAAATAGTAATATTTCCTTACTCCGTTTTCATTAATTCAGACTGATAGCTTTGGAAGATCAGAATGGATTAGGAAACACAGTTTTGGAAGAACAGAAGAGAACCAGAGGACTGTCTTGGCTTTTCACCACCGGTCCAGACCTCCTTCTTCAATGTGCAAGGAACAAAATTACTAGCAATGCTCTGTGTGTAACAGACCATCTGTCACCATAATTGTAGCTTTATTTTATTTTTCCCTGCTTCTGGGTGAAAATATCCAAACTTCCCCAGCTGCCTGTCTGAACTGAACATTATGAAATGTATTTTAAAACCTTGAGAAACAGCCACAGTCAGTACAAAGCCTGCTTAAACCCCAGCAGCTCTCTAACACCAACACTGGCACCTCCCAATAAAACCTGGCTTCAGGGTTTACCTAACAAGCTGCAAACGATCCAAACAGCCATGTCTCCTTTAGCAGGAGTTTTATAGGCCTTTCCCCCTCTCTTAGGAGGCGTAAACATATCAAGGTTTAAAATTGCTCTTCATTTATCTCAGTGGCATAGTATGACATTGTTCCCACGGAAGCACTGGTGATACTTCATCGTGGTAGAGAGGAGGGCATCGCATGAAGCAGAGCTGGTGCACGAGATGGTTTAGCCATGGGCGGCAACAACCGAAGTATAGTTTGGGCATTATTTTATTATTTTGGATGCTTCGGGGACTGGAAGCAAGGAGTGTCCAGAAAGGAGCATGAAAACCAGACAGCTATGCAAGGGACTTTTCACCCCTCCTGGTGGAAAGCTTTGCCCCCCAGCCCTGTCCCTCTCGGGGTCAGAGGCACAGAAATAGGTATGTCAGAAATGACTTATTTTCCCAATGATTCATTGAAAAAAAATATTAATCTTAATAGCTTTCTAACATGAAGTACGTACCAACCACTGAACCATTCTAAGAAGGGCCTTTTATTGATAGGACTCCTTAGCCAAATATAATGCAATTAAATGATTGGATTTCATTACGTGTATTGACATCGTGTCAGTGACAATTTCCATTCTCCCTATTATTTCTATAAATACAGTCATCTGCCATAATTAGAAAATATGAACGTGCTAAGATCTCCATTAATTCTTCCCCATATTAATCTAAGAGCAGGGCAGATGTTTATTAATACCTTGTTACACCACGTTCATCAGCTGTTACCAAGAATAGAAAGGCTGAGACCTGACCTCACGCTGAAGGTTAAATAAGCACAGATCTGGCTAAATCGTGGAATCATAGAATAAATCTTGGCTTCTGGTTAACTTTTGGACAATATCTTTGCTTTTTATCAAAATACTTTTTAAACTTTTAACCTCTCTTCCCCTCGGTGTGCTTTGGACCACATATGAAACTCCGCAGCGTTCCCCTCCCTCCAGCAGTGACTTCAGCAGTCCTTCAGCTGCATCTTGATGTCTATTTTGATTTCAGTGGAGCTGAATTACATCAGCCTGTGACCTGCCCTCTGCTTCTCCCTCCTGGAAGGTATTTAAGAAGCAATGGTGCTGGGTGAGAGCATCTTTGGTGGCGGACACCTGCTGACGGGTTCTTGGGATGGATGTGAGGAACAGCAGGTGCGGATGGACCTGCACCAAGCTGCGACGGGTGCTGCGACCAGCCTGTGGGACCTCATGATCCCTCCTGGGATCTTGCGGTTGGCAGGTTTCAGAGCTGGTCTGACTTCTGTTCCAAGCCATCTTCCACTGTTACCTTCACTGGGTCTTTTGCCAAGAAGCTCCACAGTTTACTTATGTTTTCTGTGAAAGTAGTTTTTTTCCTGTTTCTTTAAAATCTTGTGCTCAATAACCTGAGGTCACTTCCTGATTTTCTTCTTTCCTATTTGTCTGGTGTTTTCTGTCTCTTCCCACTCTCTGTTCTTTCTCACCACCACCTGGACCTGTTCTCTCGGCACTCGCTGCCCAGCTTCGGTGCCCATCGGACCACCTCCGTCGACTTCAGGAGTGCCTCAATGACTTGTACGAGCAAAACAACTGTCCTGTGACCTCTGCAGTCACAGCAGATGCTTGGCTTTGTCTGGGTCTACGCGGCTGTATCAAGGAGCTCCGAGGCTCAGGCTGGTGCCAAACTCCTGCTCGCTCATGTTCCCGGTGTGCTCAGGCTGCCTACAGGGAGAGGAGGAGCTTGATTTCTGGGATGACCCAACAGAAGTACAAGCAATGCTGATTCACATCAGAAACAGTGCACAAGATATATGTCTGTTTTACTGCATTGGGACTGCAATGGAGCCTATTTCCTTATTTTAGGGAAAGTTTAAATCTTGCTGGCAAAACTTGATGAACTTCTCCTGAAGGACTTAGCATTCCAGGCTAAACCAATTTTTTTCAGCTGACAATTATTGTCATTTTTTGCAATGTCTTAATATTTCCATGTATACTAAAGTGGATGAGATGAAATTGTACATATCTTGTGACCTTTTCTCCCAGGGAATACTGGGCTGCCATTCCTCATTTAAAGCCAAGCAAAGCTGGGATTTACTTTGTAGGGTAAGATGTAATGTACTGAAGTTGGTGAGGCAGCACTTGGTCTGAACCTGTCGTTATATTTTTGGCTGGGCCACACCTGAAATGAAACTAGAGCATGTTGTGAGTCGTCCAGGGCTAGAGCTGGCCTTTCTTTAGTGCTATACCCAGCACTGAGCAGTTGGGGCTCTTGGTCTTCATCAGGCCTCGAAGAAGAACTTAAATAGTATTTTCAAGACAGGCTGTCCACACTACAGTGTAAGACAGGTGTGGCCCAAAGCCTGACCATACAGTCATCAGCCTAAATCCTGAAGTGATGAACTGGCTGATATGTACTTTGAAAGACTGGTGGTGGTGGCTGGCCCATCCCATCCCATGGCAGCTTCAGACGCAACCAAGGCAGAGGAAAAATGGCTCAGCAAACCCAAAAGACAGAGTTCATGTCAAAACTTCTCTTGACCTCAAAAAAGAACATAGGTGCAAAATTAGACTGCCCAGCCATGGAAAACATGTATGTGGACACCTGTGCTGCTCCTGTACTCTCCCTGGGTTGATTTCAGTAACAGTGCTCAGACCTTGTTTTGTACAAAGTCATTTTAAATTCACATATTAAAAAAAACTTGAAAAAAATCCAATGTTGCTTCCGCCACTTTCTAGCCCTTGCCCATCTCCTTTGAGTTGGATGCTGCTTGCCTGTTCCCTTGTCTGCCATCTCTGAAATTATCCACTTACTTTTTGCACTCTCTTTCCCTTTCTCAGAATTGCCTTTGGAGAAATGCATATAAACAGCTATTTTTTGGGTCAGCATTTCAATTAGTTTTAAATTGTACATTTCTTTTTCCTAGGTCTTTACTTATTTATTATTATTTGTATTGAATCTTTTTATGAGTGTTTGCATTGATTCCAATAACTCTGTTGGGTGCTTATCTGTATAAATAGATCAATAGCTTTTGGACTGTGCTTTCTGAAGCCATAGACTGAGAGGCTTGCTTCGAACTTGAAAGCTTCTGTACTGAATTTATTAATACAGCAAGCTGTTACGAATGTATGATCCATAAAATTACTTCAGGCTCACGCTAAAGTAAGTGGGCTTTGTACCTTTTCTTCCTGGCCAGTTGTATTTAAGCAGTTCCAATCTCACATGTCCTTTTTCCATTACAGACGCCCTCAGTTCATCGGGGAAAGGACACTACCGATGTCATAATGACACTCTTTCCAGAGTTGACAAGGTTGGCTTAACGGCTGGTCCCAGCAGACAAGGCCTTGTGGATCATCCTGGGCTCCTCCAAGGGACTAATCCAAAGGAAAGGTCTAACAGGAATCAATCTCCCATCTCAAAGGAGAGATGCTCCCTTCTCTTAAACTGCAGTAAAACAAACCCTCCTCTAATCTGATCCAAATTAAAATCAGGCACAAACTAAGACTTTCATTTCTATTTCTAGCTTGCTCAAGGAAAAGACCTCTTTGTACTGCCTTCCTCCAAGCCAGTTTTGGGCTAAGTGAAAAAACATAGTTCCACAAACTCTCTGCGTGAAGCCACCAGGAACGCAGCAAGATAATAGTGTAGCAAGATAAGGGGGATTAAGATTGCTTCTGGGCTTTTTAAGAAGTAAGGGGTGAAAAAGTTAATGGAACACTCAACTGGGAGACATTGCTGGGACCTGCAAAAAGTGATAGACCGAGATAGCTGGGTGCACAGCAGTTGCGATGTATAAAATACCATTGCATGGCCAGCCTTTTCCATGTACATTGAAGCCTGCTGAATTCCACACAGACTATGGTATGGAGCCTTTAGGAGCTATGGGTAGTGAAGCTGATCATTTGCAGCTGATGTGTGCAATAAAGAAGTAGCTGAAGTACAATGAACTGGCCATTAGAGAAATGAGAAATATGGTGGCTGGCAACACAATGGCATAATCATTGCAAGATGGGTGGCCTGTCTCTTGTTGACTATTCATGGATCCCTCAGAGGATGAGACTAGGATTCTTGTGTGGGGTCTGCCTATTGCCTACACCTCATTTAAAAAGGTCTGATGTTTGCCTCTCACCCACTTGTGATTTTTCTTGGTCGGTTTAGTTCTTGTTTAGTTCGGGAAACAGCCCTGGGGCAAACACAGTGGTGCCTGCTGCGCTCCGCGTTCAAGAGCAGCACATATTGAGAATTTGCTTGTATTGTTGTGGAAATTAGATGCTACTTTAATTGCTGTGGTGAGTTTGAGTAGAATAGTCTGTGGAGACAATAACAGCCACTGACAATCCAAATCCAGTGGAGGCCTGATCCAGCTTGTATTGACGCAGATGAAGTATTTCTATTGTACTTAATGGACATTGGCCTCAGCCTCAAAAAAGAGCACTTCAGATTGAACTTCTCTGCTTTTGCAGAGATCTTATTAGATTTGCAGAGTTGGTATTAGATTTGCTCAGTGGTATGAGAACATTACTATTCTGTTAAATTACTTTTTCAGTTAATAATATATTCTTTTCTACAAGGATTTTTCTTTCTTAAGTCCTTTTTACCTGTTTGCCTTCAGCTGGTTAGGGAATTCATTCTCGCTTTCTGCCTTGAACTACTACATGCGGTTATCTTGCAGGGTTAAACAGCTCTCGTCCTCTTCTCAGATGAGTGCTCTGTATGTTAAACTTGATTTTTGTTCCTTGGGCAGGGTGTCCCTTTTTTACTGGTGGAAGCTAAACAAGAAGAACCTCGTGAATTATGAGGCAACCTAAATCAAAACAGATTCTTGACCCCAATCTCTTCCAGGGCAAGGCTCAGCACTAACTTCTGGGGAAGCCCTCCTCATACCTGAGCCTTTTCTATCACAACATAGAGATACACTTTGTGAGCCCATTTCTAATGAAACAGATCCCTGAGATCTGAACTGTGTTATATTATTTGTAGAATTTACACCTGTAATACTAGCAGCATGCTAAGTGCTTTGAAGAGATGTTGGAAGACAAAGCCCCTGCCTAAAGAGCTTAATATTCATATTCTATTCAAAATAAAAAATATCCATACTTTGAGTCTGTAAGATACCAGATTAAAAAGGCTTTTCTCCTTAAATTAGCTCACAGAAATATAACTCCCTGAAGGGAGGGAAGGAGACAGCTGTGGAGGGAAGGGAGCCAGCACTACCGAGTACAAAGCGACTTTTAGCTGCCTCATCCGGAGACGCGCTGTCAGCCTCAGCCGGGGGTCCCTACGGACACTTTTATCCCTGGGAGCCCAGCTGGGATCAGAGAGGGTCAGACCCGCTGTTCCCCCCCTGGCACGACATTCCATGCGCAGAAGCGAGACCCAGCCCCTGTTCCATCTGGGACAGGGGAACCAGGGGCGGTGTGATGGGAATGAAGCCTTTGGATTTGCCTGTTCAAATGGCAGCCCTTGCTGTTGGAAGAAAATCAGATCACTCTTCCTTTTTGTCAGAAGTCAAGAGTGTATGACACACAGTTTCTCAGTTCTGATTGCTGTGCACAGACAGCACTATTCCCAATATTTTGCCACAGTGCAATTATTTGCTATTTCTATGCACAGCGCATCAGTGTCAACATTCTTTATAAAAATATATTAAATTATTTTAAAACAAAGGGAAACTAAATAATAGCATATGAAGAAATCTTTTGGAAAAGGTTATATTTCTGCATCAAGTATACTTGAAATTTAGTGGAAGTAGGATACTTTTGCCATAATGGACAATAGTGAGAGTGAAATGGAACACAGTGCTCGGGAAGGGAACAGTGAATGCGACTGATACGTTTTTGAGCAAAGGAAGGCAGACCCACCATTACATGTTGACGGTTGAGAAGCAGAGCTGACGAGTTTTGAAGCCATAAGTTCCAGTTTGTTGCAGAATTTTAATGTGTTTCCACATGAGTGATATTTGGTTAGATATTGTAAGCACAGTACTGGAAAATTAGGATTAGCAAATGAGTAAATTAAACTGAAAATTGGGCAAAGAGATTTGAAAGTAGACGTAAGTGCTTCAGTCATGATGGGCTTTGCTCTCCAAGGAATTTTTATTTTTTGTTTAAATAGTCTGTGAATTCTTACTGGATTTGAAATTATTTCCATTACAGATGCTAAAGGTTTTGCAAGGAAATCTGCTGGGGTTATAGAAGAACAGTAACAGAACAACAACAGAAGAAATGTAGGTTGAAAGTGATACAGTTTTGACTTAATGATCAATTTTTTGTGAAATGCTCATCACAGATAAAATTTCTGGGCTTCGTTCCTGGACACAACGCAGTGACAAAAACACTTAACGCAAACCTCGCTGAGCCGCTCCTGTTTCTTAAGAAAACGTCTGTTACACAGCCAAAGTCTTCGCAGGGTTAATTATTTCTGAAACCCAAGCGAGACACAAAGAAAACAGCACAGCTAGACGCAGGGCATAAATAACTCTGCCTATTAGCTGCACGGTGGGGAGATCGCCCAAAGGCGGGGGGGCTGAGGAGATGGGTCCGTGGTGGACTCCGGGGTACGCCAGCGTGCCCAAGCGCCTGCACCCCAGCACCCTGCCAAACGCCTTAAGCTAAATCCACTTCCGAACAACGGCACTTGGATTAACGCGGGAGTCGGGGTGCTGTGCAAACCAGCCTCGTGCTGACGCTGAAATGAACCAGGCAGCTCAAAGACGAGAAATGGAAAAAGCAATAAGCATTAGTAAAAGAACACAGCAGGTCGTGCGTAGCCCCAATGACTTTGTCAGTATATTGTCTTTTCTACAAAGATCTGACATTTTTTGTCTTGTTTCCCAAGGAACACTGCAAGAATATTAGAGATAGGGGAACAGAGATGCAGAGCAGTCCGATAACTTACCATGATAGTACCTACCGAGTCAAAATGACATCCAAGGCTTCCCTCTCCAATTTGTGAGGTTAGATCATGCTGATTTTATCAGCAAGGTCATTTTAACAGCCATGCTTAATCCAAAATCTAGTCTGATATTTGCTTAGGAGATTTGAGTAATCTCTTTAAGAGAATTAACAAGTGCTGAAGTCCTAAGGAACAATCTTCTCTCGGCCCTGTCTGGAGCACAAGGATTTGAGGTCAAAGCTAGGTGAAGGGTTTTTTTAAGACCGTGTGGAAACAAATGAAATACTCTTTAGAGCCAGTCGGGTTGCGGAGAATGGAAGCACAAAGCCTGCAAATGATTTTTGGTTGGTTTTTTTGGGTTCAGTTGCCTGGCTACCCTGGAGGCAACCCATGACATGCTGCGTGGTGCTCCAGTATTGATAACGTGATACGCAGAGCGGCTTGCTCTGGCAGGGTTCCCCTCTGAGCCACATACACCTGCAGTCAGCGGCCAAACAACACGGGAATGTTTTGCTGCCTTTTCCAGCATCACCGTATGCTGCCTGTTGGTCCTTCATGATACAGCCCTGGCCCTGGAACTGTGTGATGGGAACCAACTGCTAGTTAAGGGAGCGGATGGGAAAATTCAGTGAAACAGAGTCACTGATGCTCAAATGCCAAGCTGTTAAATCTTCAGTAAGTCTTAGTTCAGAAATCAGTCGTCTTTTTTTACAAATAATTAGAAAGCTAACCAGTGAATATAAAGTCAAATGCTCACTTGAGGATCTTGGTTTAAATTTTGGGAAGGGCTTTGAGGAATTGGCTTTGAATCCTTGCATCCAGAGCTACTCCGTGTGCTCTGGTTGTTGGATGGATCTAAAATAAACCATTTCTACATGTTCTTATCTGCAAATATGTGGTTGACATCACATCAGATTAGCCATTCTCTGGCAGATCGGTCCAAGAAAATAACAAAAATCCCACAAAAGCAGTGTTCCTGCAAGAGTCCTATCATGTCAGGCAGAACAGTCACCAAGCAGCTCGTGGTGGTGTTGTACTATTAACCCTTACACCCTTTTCCTTCCCAAAAGGCTGATGAATTTTTATCTAGATCCAGAAACAAAGAACAACATCCTGGCCCATGGGGGCGGATGCTGCGGATGCTCATCTCAGGCACCCTGCCGTTTCACAGCTGGCAGTAACAGATAAATTTATCAATTGTCTGAGCCAAGGTTTACCAGATGGAATCGCATCCCACTTAAAGGTAACATTGCACTATTGCAGCCTGAAGACTGGAGGTAGGTTTGCATATTAGCTCATCTCAGCCTCCAAGCTTTGGTCTAAAAGAAAATTTGGAACACAGCTGGGAATCATGAGGCCAAGTACCCCAAAATTAAGAGCACATAATGCAGCAGCTGCAGCTGGAAGGGGTACTACAACTCACCTAGCAAAGTTTTACAGTGAAGTTTGCTATCCAAGCCATAAGAAGGTTGTTATCTCTGCGTGGCCAATAAACTGCAACAGTAATGATTTTACTGTAAAAACAAGCAAACCGCCCACTAGACCAGTGAGAAGCAATATTAAATCTCATTATTCTACAGTTGAGACACATTTACATGGAGGTCTATTAATGTTCTGATATCTGGAGAAACAGCAGCTTATACGAGCAAATGGAAGTACCTAACATAGCGTATCGGTGATCTCCTTGGAGAGGCCTATAAAATTGAAGGTAAAAGAGGTATGGTGGGTGTTGGCTAAAGTAACACAATATCTGCACAAAAGACAGTAGGGAGTATGGTAAATATTAAAAGAAATTGTTGATGAATTCAACAGATCCTTGGCAGATCCTCTGTAGGGGTGCAGAGAACCCTTGCCTTTAAGTCACCTGCTGCGTTTGTTGAGATCCGCCATTAAATCACATTCCAGCATCCTCCCTGTCTGGTGGCTTCTGTAGAGCAGGAAGGTGAGCAGAGGTGGGAAGAGGACACTGCAGGGCTGTCCGGCCTTGGGACTCTGAGGGTACTAAAAGCCTGACTGTAATGCAGGTCCTGACAAGTCTCCTTTAAAATGAATGATGAGGACTTGCTGCAAGGCAGCCTGCCTGAAGAAAACAGTCAGACATGTATCAAAGGGTCCATGCAAGTGTGGTCCACAAAACCACTGCTGAAAGTCACTCAAAGCTACGGTGAGCCAGACGAGCTGGCCCGGCAGGGTGGGTGCTCTGGCACGAGCGGCGGTGCTCCTGCAGGTGGTCTGGTGGGACGCCCGTGCTGAACGCAAGCCCTCAAGGGTTAAATACGTATCTCGGCGCTTGCAAACTTCTGTAATAAGAAAGCTTTAAAAGAAAGCAGCCATCTGTTTCAGGAAAGGCATCATGCAACGATCAGCCCACATTGCTTACCAAAGCAGCAAGACGGGGAATCAAACAAGACGGGACCAGGCAGCCTAAACCCTGCCTGCTCTCAAGCTCCGTGGCAGGAACTCAGCCCTCCCTGTGCTTTCACAGTGATTTACATTCACAAACCAAAACTCGCCTGGCATCCTCCTGAGGGTCCTCCAAATGCCCCAGCCGGAGGCTGGAGGCAGAGGCCACGGCACCGACAATGCCCACGTGCCGGGTGCCTGGCCGGGGCCTCCGGCAGGTGCCGACCGGCAGCTCCCTCTACTTGGACGACTGCCGGCAGTGCCTCAGACTTTTCTTCTTCTGACACTTACGAAACGGTCTGACAGCAAAATGGAGAAACAGGCAGTCCAGCTCTTACTGCATGGGGAAACGAAACGAGCCCCCGGCCAGGGGAACAGGAGAGGAAAGAGGCGTGCGGCATTTCCAGCTTTCTCAGTGCTGTGTGGTAGCAGACATGAGAAACGACCCCCATTGCTTAAGCCCTTAACCCTTAGATACTTTCTTCTATTAAGGCCAGATGGAGAATCTTAAAGTGTGAAAGTGTAGTGGAAATACATTACAGGCAGACACGCAGAGTTAAACAAGTCATTGAATGCTCATTTCTTCAGTTCAGTACATCTTGATGTACCATTCGTTTCAGCAGAAATGTTACCAGCTCCCTGGGATCCATTCCAGATCTATTCTGGGGCAACACTGAACAGGTATTGCCCAAACTAAGGGACCCAAGAGGTTTCCAAAGAAAAACACTGGGGTAAGAAATACCAGCTGCCACTGCACAGCTCAAAGGTTTGACCTGAATCTCAAGAAAAAGAGGAATTGGGCTCGATTCAGACTCCTGGTTGCCATGTCTTCCCATGATCACTCAGAAGAGCTCCAAGCCATGCCAGAGACCTACGAGGCTCTGAAAGCTCAACTAAGCTTTTGGATGATTATCCAGATGGAGCCTTAAGTACAAATATATAATACCTGTTAGCCATCTGAAAGCCTTGTAACGGACCTCTGTAATATTCACACTTTATGATAGCCTAAAACCACCTGGTCCTATATCAAACTCATCACTATTTGCAGAAACAAAATCAAGACATAAAAACCCTGAAACAAACACAAAGAAACAAGAGGTGCTTTGATGGCTTCTCACAGCTCTCAGCTGCACAAGGGTGTAGACAGACGACATAATTTACAGGTGGAGAGTATATCTAACTGTCATATGGGTATCACAGTCACGTACCAGCACCTTTCTGTATGTAAGAACCCCCAAGTGTTTTGGTAAAGTTTAATAACCATGCCTTTCTTCTTTCTCAACCACGGTGCCTGCAAATTGAAGCCTACTGTTGCCACCAGTGCAACACACAACTCACACAAACATCTATTTCTGGTGTTAGCTTCAGAAATGACTAGGTGTTTAGTAACTCGGGCTTTGGTTTCATCATGTGAGGGGGACTAGAAAGCACTGATATTCCGACTGTTGTGTCATCAAGACATTTTTGGCACGACATATCCTAATGTTACACCCTAACATTGCCAGGACCTGTAACAGTGTGTGGCAAAAACAGTGGTTTTGTTTTTCCTGTGTCTATCTGAAGGGTTAGATATAGTTGTTAATATACAATGTGCTACTACTAGCAAAAGCAATAATATAGATCTCTGAGTGCTAGTGGTTTTCATTATTAACTACTAATAATAATGTATATTTTCACGTGAGTGGAAGCATGCGATAAAGGCATTCCTTAGCAAGTTTGTGCAGTTTACTCTCCAGCCATGACTCCCCTTACTCTGAGAAGCAAAGCCCAAGTGGCCCAGGTGTGGTGAGCACACAGGCATCAGGGAGGCAGTTTCCTTAGCAACACGAGCCACATGAAAGCATCCAAAACATCTTCTGCCTCCTGCTCACCGCCCCTTGAAGCGGTTGCTAAATAAGTGAACGCTAAACTTCTTACTGGAATTTCAGAGGTACAACCAACGTATCACAAAGCAAAACCTTTTGCTTGCGAGCAAGTTAACTTTTGTTCAGGCTTAATAGGAAAAATAACTTTACTTTTTTTTTTTTTTTTACTCTGTTATCTCCAAATACTGCTTGGGCTTATAAACAAATAAAGGAAGCAGCTTGTAGGTCCTCAGCTGATACTAACTGTCATTAGGGATCTGTTGAAGTTAATGAAACTATGGCAATTCAGAGCAATCAGCCCAGGATGTGCTGGGTGTTTGTGGGTTCCAGGTGCTTGTGATCAAGGCTAGATTAAGAGCAGATAAATAGTTCACTCAGCAGCCGCAGCAGGAGTTATGGCTGGTTTGTTGGGGGGTGGTTTTGTAGAGCTTCTTGCTGGGACATTTTGAAGAAAACAGCTTTTTGGAGATGCTGGACTAAAGAACTGGGAGCTGTGTGAAATGGGGGAAGATGTTTGCAAGCAAGTGGAAAAGTGTTATTTGCACATCTAAGGTATTGTGTTCAATAGTCTGAAGTATTCCTTTTTTATTTGTGCATTGTTCTTTAAAGTATCTTTACTCTTTGTATTGTAGCCTTCAGGGGTAAAGTATGTATATTGTACTGCATCAAGGTGCCAGTACAAGATATAGTATTTACAATATACTATTTACTGTAATCTACATTAAAGTTCAGTGAGGCTGAATGTATGTGCTTTCCTCCCTGTGTAGGCATGTGCTCATGGAAGAACTGTGCAGAAATGAGTGTATTGATTTATGCCTATCACTGCTTGACAAGAGCAGATGGGGGTCTCGGAGTTTTAGTTTAGCTGATGGACTGTGCTAAACATGGCCTGGTTCTGCTGCTATTATCTGTGAGTTATCTTTGATGCAGCCAAGCTGCTTTTGAAGTATTGTAGAAGGTGAAACAGAGCCAGCTTTATAGGCAACAATATCAGAATGACATTATTTAGGCTACAATGAGTCAATATTTGGAAAATTCCACTCTTAGTAATAAGACCTTGCCTGAGGGAGGCTGATTGGTGCTGCCTGTACCAGATGGGAGAGTGGGTTAGTGGAATGAGACAGAGCCCGAGTGCTCCTGTGGCCACCAAGAGGCAATGCTAGGGGTGCAGCTGGGAGAAGAGGCATGTGGGCACCAAATAATCTCCAACTGGGAAAACAAGACATGAGAGATGGAGCTTTAGTTGTGATATTGCAAAGGGGACGAGTGCTGGTGGGTAACCTGCTTGGTGGTGGGAGGGAATGCAAACCTGGTTATCGAGGCATAGGGTGAGCTTGGTACAGCCACAGGCTTCACTTAAAGGTGGAGGGAGAGAAGCCAAATTTGGAGAAGGTGTAAAAAGAGATTTGAGCCTTTGGGGTGCTTGTCCCTGGTAGCCCTTGATGGTGATCCTGTCCCCACCTGGGACCAGCATGAGGCTGCCTGACCTGTTTTTCCAGGACTGCTAGCTCCTGCTGGCATCAGAAGCATGAGGCCCTGGCTGTGTTATGCTGACACTTGTCCTATAAAACTGACAGCAATAATGAATGACAGTCCATATTTCTGTAATATTTTCTCCCTCAGGACACCTAACGAGATGCCATTGACAATGTTTTTGAGGGCTGGATTTCAGCCAGTTTCTTGAAGAAGCAACAGTTTGGCCATTGTCCTACAACAGGGAGCCCTAGTCTTTAATGCTTATGCTCAGGGGACTTGCTTTCCCTTCTCCCTGCTGATTACCTCCTCCAAATAAAAAACCTTCCCTTACAGTATATGCTGTATATCCAGGACTGTCTAGAGGGTCTTTAAGGATGTTAACTGCTCAACCTGAGCACCTAACTGGTCTCAGCTTGATGCTTGAACTCTGGAGTCACCTCCTCTAGTACATGTTCTAATCAGAGTTATCGGATGGGAGCAGCTGTCTGTAGAACCAGATGGTGGGTCTAATGGCATTTGGCTGGAGGAGTTCTGGGCTAGGCTATAGCAATAACTTATTAAATGTAACTGAGGGAGCCCATTTTTTCTAGTTTTGGAGAGACTACAAAATTGAGAAATAAAGGAGTTGCCTTTCTATCCTTGGCCCATTGTACAGGTCAGGACTTCCCTAGTTATTTATGGGCTGAATCTGTTATTGACCACTGCATTCCTTGGCATGAACTGAAATTTCAGCCTCCAGGTTCATGGCTGTTAACCATGGTGAAAATAAGTGATGCATTTGTCTCACATGAGGAGTTTGTGGAAGCTGCAGATGGTTTGTTTGATTGACTTATGACTCTGGCTGGGTACTTGTATTGGGTGCCTACAAAAATGGCCAATCTGGAAGGGCTGCTTGCTTTTGTGATGTGATGGTCCCTCCTGCAGATGCTAGCACTTAGCTGGGAGCAGTGCTCCAAAACAGCTGTGACTTTCCGATGCCCTGATGAAATTTGCTGTTTCTGGGTTGAGAGTGGGGTTGTAAGGATAAAAAGGGGGTGGATTAAACTTGCCTGATCCCTTATGGTGGGTTCTGGTAGAGTTTTTCTGCTCAAACCTTTTGCCTTGCTTTCTCTGACCCATCTGACATCAGTCACTTGTGGTCTTTTTGATCAACAGTGTAAAATGAAATGGTCATGATTTGTACTGCAGGAATAGGGATGGGAGCTGAAGCTTTCAAGCACCTCATGTGTATGCAAAGGAGACTAATGCACTTGAGGCAGTGACTATGCTGAAGACTGCTTTAAATCCTTGAGTGTAGGCCTGAGTGCAGTTTGAACAAATTGTGTGCTTATGCAATTAAGGTGAAGCTGTGCTGCTTCTTGAGCACTTACAGCCCTTGAGAGGGACACAGACAGGTCAGCTAACTGCTATGTGGTCATCTATTTAATCCCCAAATGGAGGGAAACTGGAACCTCTGCTGCATGGAGGAGGCAGTGGGTTTCTGTCTTGGGCTGTGTAACTGTGGGCTCAGATCCTGAGGAGTGATTGCCATTTTAGCAGCACCTATGCTCTTGTTTTGCTGGTGGTGTTGCTTATTTTTGTGGATCAGGAGATTGCAATCAATTCCAAAAATACCAAGAGTATGGTTTGAGCCCATAAGATCAGGAGTGGATGTGCACTTGAAGAAAAAAATTTTTTTTTCAAATAAGTATCAATTTTATAATCACTATAAAGGAATGACACAAGGGACTTTTTTTTTCTGCTGAATGACACAGAAAATGGGACTTAAAATTTCCAGATTCTGTTTTCAGCTTTTCTATCAGCTTGTGTTTGGAGGCAACCAAGCACCTTCCTTCCCTGTTCTTGCTTCCTGCAGACAAGGCAGAGCTGTAACTGGGAACAGAGGTGTCCTGTGGCTTTAAGGCTGTACAGTGATAGAAAGCTTTGGTGAATGCTCCTATGGAGATATAAAATGATTAATCTGCAGGCATCTGAGAACACTTACGACTTTGCTTTTGGTCTTGTATCTGTTTTTTCACTTATGGGGCTGTTAATATCTTGTAATGTACATCAGGCCATATCTTAATGACTAAAAAGGGTCTGTTTTATCCGTAACTAGTGAGAAATGCTATTATTTTAAGTAGTGTAACTTCTGTACCGGTCAGACAAGTGGTATTAAATGGTTTTAATAACTTGGCTGGAGGCTTGTTTCAAGGTGGTGAAGGCACAGCATCCCTCGGATCAACACGTTGCTACAGCTCTGGAGCTGGCGTAGGGGCAATGCAGAGGGGCAGGAGCCCTGGAGGCCATGAGATGGAGGGCAGAGGCGTGTGGAGGGGGGATAAAGCAGTTTGCAGTGTCAGATGTAGCATCTTAGAGGCCAGCTGGGGAGGGAGAATAAGACTTGAGTGGGACAGAGGAAATCTAGTAAGGATGACAGAGCTGGGGGATGCTGAAGGGTAGACATGTGCAGAATGGGAGGGGAGAGGGCTGGAGACAGGATGGAAAGGTCTTTTCCTTCCACACCAAGACCTTGTGCTGACAGCAAATCCCATCCAGGAGCAACCTTTGCCTCCTAATGCTGGCCTGCTAATTGCTGGGGAGGGAGCCTGCAGTGCTGAGACCTGGCAGGTCTGCCGGCAGCAGCAGGATGCTTTCCATTATGCTTCCCACCTCTGAAACTTCCAGTGCTTCTCAAAACCACCCAGCTTCACTCAGAGCTAATTAACTGTGTATTAGCAGAGACAGACTTTGGTTTTAAGCAGCATAAGCCCAACTGTAAGCATGTGGGTAGGACATGGATGGGCTTAAGCTATTTCTGAGATTTTTCTTTTTCATTTGTTATTCTCTTGTACAAGCCCTATTTTGTCTCCTCACCAGCCTTTACACATTGGCAGTAGAGTTGAGAATTAGAAGCGGAGTAAAAAATGGACAGTTTTCCAAGCTTGTCACATCTCTAGTGTGGAGGACTACTGTTCAATTCAAATAAACCCAGTACAGAAGCTAATTGCTGAGAAACAGTGGGATCTTTCAAAGCTCTAATTAAAGGCAATTTAACATCTCCACTGATAGCAGGAGCACAGAACTGCTGCTGGACACATACCAGTTAGCAAGACCAGCTTACCAACTGAGGGGTGCAGCTGACCCATTTTAGAAATGGGCATGGCTCTGCTGAGTAAATTGGGAGTTAAATTGCCTGACATTGTATTGAAATTTGGCCTGTTATCCCTCTTGCACACCCCTGGCAGTGCAGCTAGGAAATGATATTTCTGAGCACTAAGTGGCGGGTATGTGCCTGTGCTGAAGGGTGAGTGAGATGCTAAGTGAAGCCAACTTGATCTGGACCCAGCCCAGCAGAGAATATTGATGTGTGCCTTAAGCACAAGGGTTACAAGCATCTGTGGGGCTGCATCAGGAGTGCAGATTTCAGTTCTGTACTGGAGAAGCTTTACCTAAATGACAGTTAATTAATTTTCTGTCTAACTCCATACTTTCCACCTTGCTTCATTTCTCGTGAAACACCTATTGAAATTGCATCGCCTCATGCTTTTGTTAACTACCAAATATTCTACCCAACAGTGTTTACTTGTACATGGACACACAGAAGTGAGTCCCCAGCCACATGGGAGCTGGAGGGCGTTTTGCCATTGAGTTCAGCTGGCACTAAAACTATTCCTATAAAAGTGCATTTCTAGAGTTGTACTGTAATGTCTGCTGTAGACCTCTAGTTAAATGCATGTTAAAGTCTAGGGTCAAGACACTTGGCAGTAAATTAGTAGTCCATAGTGTAGCTACTGCTGTGATACCCCTCTGCCATTAAGAGAGAGGCAATGCTGCTGTAAGTGGCTTATATGCTCAGAATAATGGTACTTGTGGCTTGCACCTGCATAGGGAAAGATGCTTGTTGCATTTAAATAAGGTTATATGAGCCAAAAGGCATTGCTCAGCCCAAGAGGCACTGCAGAGCTGCAGGGTCCCAAAGGGAGACTCTCATGGGAGTGGGGACTTTTGCATTGTCCCATCATGCATTGTTTTGCAGGGGGGGAGAAGCATCACAGACCCCTTCACTGATTGAGTTTTGATGCTTCTGCCTGTCCTTCACCTGGAAGGGTATCACAAACATCAATGCTTCTGCGTTTGAAGCCTGTGAACAAGCATGCAAAAACCAGGAGACTCCTTTGCTACCACTGTCCCTCTGCTGGCATGCAGCATCTGGTTATTGGTATGCTTACCTACCAAATGGTCCTTAAATATAAAGGGGAGGGATGTTGGGTCATTCTGGGCACATGCAATGTTTCAGTCTGCTGGGCTGCCTCTGGACTTTTGGATAGTAGCCTGGAAGGCAAGGTTCAGTCCTCAGCATCGGGGTCTCCCTAACTCCCTGCCACTTTGCATGCCGAGTGGCACAGAGAGGGGGTGGCTTCTCTAGCTTGTTTAAAAGAAAGACTAGAAAGGGAAGTAAGAGACATTTACCAGCTTTGAAGGTGGGAAGGGTGCTGACGCCTTCTGCTTTCCTTTCCCATTGCCATGCTCCTTGTCTCTCTTGGGCCCCATGTTGCAAATCCTACGCTCTCATCTGAAGAGCATTGGCTGTGGGCTCCCTCCAGAGCTCGTTGATGCAATCTGGGTCATTCAGAGAAGGTTGTTAGGAAGGATCCTGTGCCTCCCTGCTGTGCTGGTGCTGAGCTTTGCCTTCCAGGGTGTGTGAGGGGCTGGGCTGGTCCTGAGTCCTGCTCCCAAACCTGGCTTGCTCAACCCACTGCAGCCTCGGGACTCCTGGGGTGTCTGTCCCCTGGAGTGACCAGCTGAATGAAGGCAATCCTGGGACACCATGTTGGAGACACAGGGGAAATACTCTGTGGGATCCATCTAAGCACTGGTTTTGGGTGGGGAGAAGTCAATGGCTGAAGCTAGCACAGAGTATCCCTGTGAGGAAAAACCCACCTGCCCTACTGAGGGGCTGCTGGTGAATAAGGGGACTTCTAGCAAGGCAACAAAGCCCTCCTGGGGAAAGATGAGATTTCTTCAAGTGGGACTGAGTGGATTATGGCTAAGAGCTAATCTGTATGGCTGTTTCATAAGTTTCCCCAGTGCCTGGACTCTGTGCTCAGCAACAGACGCTATATGTGCTGAGAATAACTGATTTCTCAAACACCATGTAAGAATATACGCATGCAGAGGTCCGGAACAAACTACATCAGTTTCTTTGCATTTTGGCTTTATCTGTAACAATCTTTCCCCCTTCCAACACCAGTTTAGTACTGAGGGACCAGATGTGCTGTCAACCACCATGGTTTGGTGGAGGCCACCCTTCACCTGGCAGTCCATATTCCTCATTAATCCCCACCTCTTTCCTTGACCTTATTCTAGGTACTTACATAGACAAATACTTATAGCAACAAACTAAACTCCAAAGCCAGTGTTTAGACCACTGTCAACCTCCTACTAGTTTACTGCAGTCACAATTCACAAGCAGAGGCAGAATGCAGGTGTTCCTCCAGCCCAGGCACTGCACCACAGGGGCTATGCTACTGCTAGTCCCTGTGTTCAGGCCAGCTTTGCTGCACAGCAAAAGTCATGAGTGATGAATTTCCAAGGCTTTCCAGACTAATAGTTACTGCAAAGCAGTGGAAGTGAAGACTTAAGTTCCTATCTGGACACTCTTTCTGTTCAGCTGCGGGTTTTTATCCAAATTATTTAAATGCTTGCTGCCTCAGTTTCTCTGTCTGTAAATCCCTAACCTGCCTGTTTGCTACTCTTGGATTAAAAGCACTGTGTAAGATACAGTTCATGTGCTAGCAGGTACTGCTTGCACACATTTGGAAAAGCAAACTCTGAATGCTTTCTGGAGAATACGGATATTCCAGATCAGTCCAAGGCTGGAGTAACAGCACTGTTGTGGCATAGCACGGTGTTTGTAGGCTGGGGAGTGTGTGGAGGTTTGTGCTCTGCCTGTGGCAAGTTTGTGTGCAGTTACTGCTTCCTCAGCCCTTCTCTGGTTTAAATGCTAATGTATAAACGACTTCAGCTTCACCCTAAAGTGAATAAAGATCATAAATATGAAGTCAAACAAGACTCAATAGCCCATTAAGTACATGAAAGCTGGCAGCCTGTTTTAATTTGCTGCCACTACACCTTTAATTTGCCTGGCACAGCTGGGAGGTGCAGCAAGCAAATGCTGTCTGAGCCCCTGCATGTGAAGTTGGAGGGGACAGTGAGTTACCTACTGGCTGTGAGCCACGGCTTGGAAAGTCCTGACAATTTTTTTTCTTCAGTGCCAAAAGCAGCTTGTTGTCAGCAAGTGTTTCTTGTGCCCCTTCCCTACCCCATATGCTATTTTCAGTCTCTATTGCAGCATTCTGGAGTATTTTGCTTTCCAAATGAGGTCCATAGGGTACTCTAATAAGTTGTCTCCCCATAACAACATCACAATATGCATCACTAAAACATTACTGTAAGCCTCTAGCTTCAGCCCACAAAAGCTACCAACAGCTAATTCATTCCCCAGATGAGCAAGTGTAATTTATATCTCAAAACAGCACTTGAAACTGTTTGCCTATAAAATGTCATTTGTGTGAAGCCTCAGTTAAAGCCTGGCTTGTGCCAGTCTCTTGTCAGATGTAACTGCTCTAAGAAATCCTTTCCAGGGTGCACTTAGCAGTAAAGCCTGAATTTTCTTTAACACATGCTTTAATCTTCACTCCCTGATAGTTCACAGCAGCCCATCTAAGCTCTTGGCACCATCCCGATCCCGAACGCCTCGGCGCATCCTGCAGCTTCCCCCGGTAAGGCTCAGGTTTACCTTAGCAGCAGTGGAGCAGCAGTGCCCAAAATGGAGATTTCAAGGGGATCTGACAGGGAGATTTTCCCTCTCATCTACATACTTCTGTAGTTTCCACCTTTGGGAAAACGACCTATCTGCAAGCAGGAGGTTTCAATGTATCTTGTCTCTTGATGTCTCCAAGTATTTCTCACTGCTCTTGTAGTTCCCAGGCAGTTTTAATTACTTGTGTTTTTAAATAGAGGCGAAGCACCAGTGTTCAGTAACTATTCAGAAACGAACCACCAGAAGGAAGTGGGTGCAGAGACCCTCTGAATAAAGTCACCCCCAAAAAGCGGAACTTTTCCTCTCTCCAAACTTAATTTGATGGAGGTCCTTGTTATCCCCACCTTTATAAAGACTCTTCTTCCCATCTGCTCTGCCTGGGCCCCTCCAGGGCATGTTGGCCATCCCCGCAAGGGTGGGATGCTCAGCACAGAGTCAGTGCCTTCGCTGTCGTTTGGTAAAATTCATCCCTCTCACCTGCTCCTCAGAAGAAAACTGCACGAGTCGGGCAGCAAAGCGGGCTCAGGGTTGGGGCAGTCCCAATATTGTGCCGAACCTGTGGTCGGCACACGGATAGGCAGCACCTCACCTGGCTGTGCAACCTTTACTTTCCAAAATGCCAGGGCTGTGTGGAAGCAGGAGTGCAGCTCTTTCTCCGGTGCTCGCTCATCCCTGTGTATCCTTGCATGTGCCAGTGTGGAATCAGGGGCTTCCCAGCCTTTCCCTCAGTCACCTCCATCAGGCCACTTTGTCCTTGGGTGGTATTTGCTTTTCCAAGTCAAGAGCGTGCTGGAGAGACGCTCCCGTTCGTCTCGGGCTGCTCACTGATTTCCCACGCAGCGTGCTTGCTGTTTGCTCCTACGGCAAAAATAAAAGCTGCTTTTGCTGGCGTGGTCCACAGTTGGTTGTGATAGGATCTTTTTTCCCCTCTTTAAAATGTAAGGTCTCACGAATTAAGAAGCTACAGCCTGTCTAGATCTTATACCAGTCAGTCTCTGATTCATCAGAGAATCTCCTTGGTAACTAGCTGTTCCTCTCTGATGATTTGCTACAAAAAAGCTCTCCCAATTTAAAGATAAAATACAGTGAAAGCAGAAAGAGGAGCTACACCATAGAGACACATTATACAGAAACATATGCCTTGTGTGTACACAGCTACACTGGATATTTTCTGATGTGTGTGGGAAGCAGCTTCTCTGTGAAACAGTGCGGTATCACCCTGTGGATGGGAAATGTGCCCCGGCTGTACCACCTCTGCTTTGCTGCTCCAGGGCCAGTAACCCTGTCTGCGGGGCAAATAATCCCCCAGGACAAGATGTTGTTGGCATCTAACGAGGGGCTCAGCAGTTCACGCTTTAATGAACCACATTTCTAGCCTTGTGCGGGACTGATCACCAATTACAAGGGTTCAGAGAAGGTGACTTTCTGCAGGAGGTGTGCCTGGCGTGTTTGATGTTGCCTTGTAGCCCTCCTGCTCTGGTAATGAGCCCTGGTTGCCTGCCCCCCCCCCCCCAGCACACAGCAAAGCACTGCCTGTGCGCCGGTGCCTGCTTGACTTGGAGGGAAGGTTCTTGCTGAAGATCTGTGTGGGTTTGTTTTGGTTTGTTTTTTTCTGGGAACCAGCATTGCTGGAAAAGTTGATCTAAGGTGAGGCTAAGAACGCTTTGTGTTTGAAATAGCTGGTAATTGTGTTCAAAAAGTTGGTGTAAGTGAAGAGTTTGACCCGTGAATGCCCAATGCTGGGAAGCTCTGCGGTGAGAGCCGCCTGGGTTTACGGAGGGATGAGGCAGTGGTACAGGGCTAGAAACAAGTTTTCACATTGCAGTGTTCTGTGCACCTACAGCCAGAAAGCTCCGACTCCCTGTGCGTACAGCACCAGTGGGATGATGATGCTCAGCCCAGCAGGGTAGAGAAGGGGACAGAAAGACAACCCTAAGCGGGTGCAGCTGAGCTGCTTTCAATTCCTTTTACCAGATAAATTAGGAATCAAAAATCATTCCTAGATTTCTCATGCAAAACTCTTCCAGCAGCCTTCAGCTGGCTCTTGGCAGAGGCTGAGGGAGGATGAAGCATGGGGCAAGTCTGCACCCAAGACACCAGGCAAGTTGCCTTCCTCTCCACGTTTTCTCACTGGCCTTACACGCTTTCTGTCCCATGGCACTAATTCCTCTGAATTAATACAACGAACAGCAACAAAATGCCAGACCCATGAGGTGTCTTTTATCCCTGTGAGAGGCTCCTGAGCTCAGTCACCCCAGGGAGTGCCCAGCAGCCGAGGGAGGCTCCCGCAGGCAGCTCTGGCAGTAGGGCTATTGCATGCGGTGGATCTCGGCAATTTGGGATGAAATCTGTGTTTCCAGAAGGTTTTGTGGCATCTCTAATGTCTGGGCAGGAGAGACCCAGGATCGTGTACTCTGCTTGGGGAGGTCTCATCCAGCCCTACTCAGATTCAGACCTGTGGTTTCAGGGTGCTTAAACTTTATCAGGCAAAAGCTTGGGTGTAAATGTGCTGCCCCTATGAGCAAAGCCTAAAGTGCTCAAACCTTCATTTACCAAGTAATATGGGTAACAATGAACTGGCTGTGATAAATGAGCTTTAAGATAATCAAGCTCATTTTTGACGCAATGACCCGTGTCAGGAACATGACCTCATTCTGGATAAGGGATGGGTTTTTAGATAATCAAAACTGTGATAAGTGAGGCCTGACTTTCCCCCTCAATCAGGGGGAAGAGGGGAGAGAGAGATGCTCATCCTTCCCCCATCCTGCTCCCCTGCTGCCACTGTGGGTGCTGAGGTGTGGGAGGGCAGGTGACCCCCGCCGCATCCCCAACTTGCTGCATGCTGTCATTTCAGGTCTGAGGGAAAACGCAAGGGGAAGCCTCTCCTCTGCCTCTTTCCTGCCTTTTAATTTTCTTTCTGAAACTTGAAAGACAGAGCAAAACCTTTGCTGCTCTCGGATCCCTGTGCCTCTTGGTGGGAGGGAAGCAGAGAAGCAGATGAGCCCCTGATGGAAGGGATGTCCACGGAGCACGTCCCCCCTGGCTTTGTCTCCAGGCTCCCTTGATGGAGGGAAGGATGGAGGGAGGTCGGGTCCAACAGCATTGGTGCCTGGTGTTGGAGTCTCCAACACCCGGTGCCATTCTGTGACCGCAGTGTGGCTGAAGCCACCAGGCTGGGAAAAGCAGGCTCTTTCTCCTTTTTTTCCCAGGGGTAGCGGGAGCTGCATCTCCCTGGGGCAGGACCTAGGTGCCATGTCCCACCACACGGCTCTCATGGAGCAGGGATGCTCTCCTGGAGCCTGTCCTGCCCTGTGGAGGTGGTGGGCAGACCTGAAGATGGATGGTTTTACCCTTGCTGAAATTCTGGAGCAGCCAGAGGGGCAGATCTCAATTTTTAAGTTCTACATTTTAATCACACTGTTGTGATTTGGAGCTTGGTGTGGGGAGAAGTGGAAAAGCATCAAAACCTGCTTGTTCCTCACCCCCCACTTGGTGCCTGCAGCCTTCAGTTGGTTCCCCTGCAGGTGCTTGCAGGCAGCATTTTCCTTGGCTGTATTATTGCCTACCTTGAATGGTTTTGGTTACAAATTCATATGTATTAAACCCCCCCCCCCCCCAAACGCTTATGTACAGTGTTTTGCTGTTCCTATCTCCTTTGGAGTGTGTTTCTATTTTGGGAAACTGAGCAAAGGTGGCTGCAGCTATTTATAGCAGGGGAAGGTGTGTGGATCTGAGTTCCCAAAGCCTGGGGTGGGCACGGGGCTGCCTGCCTGAGGGTGGCCAGGGTGCACCCTGCAATCAGAGGTGGTTTTTTGGTTGGTTTTTTTTGGTTCTGTTTTTCTGTGGCTTTTTTATTTCAATTGCTGGTCTAATCCAGAATCAGATTTGAACTTAAAGGGATGTCAGTGGCATTAAAAAAAAAAGGGAAATGTGCACAGCCTTGAAGAGTGTTTTTTATGAACTGGATCTCTTGAGATGAAAGCTTCATTACTGCAAAACAATGAACCTGCTACACTCTCAATAGTACTAATAGGTTTCATTTGTATTAGGAAGATACAAATTCTTATTTTTAGTCTGTTCTTGTAGTACCAGGAGTGTTTAATGTGATAATCAATGTAATTGAGGAACCAAAAGTACAGAAAGTTGCAGCACTCTCAGGGGTGATAACGACTGTAGCTGCTGAAAGGTCTGGGGACAGTTACACATGGGTAAAAACAGACTCGGATCCCAAGTGTGGACGATCCCAAGTCACACTGGGGTCTGTGGGAGGGCACCAGGCAGCTCCAGTGCAGCCCTTGCACCACGGGCCAGACCATTACTGGTGCTGGTGGGACGTACCCAGGCCCCAGCAAGATGCTCAGGGCTGTGGGACGCGCCTGGGGACGGCTCTGCTGGAAGGACACGAGGAGCAACTGCTGCCTTCTCCCCCAAAACCCGGGGGCTCGGGAGGGGCAGTGTCCCCTCCTGGGGTCCGGTGGGAAGAAGGACATCCAGGAGCAAGCCTGGCTGCAGAATTTGGCAGCTATGTTTGTTTGAGCAGGTCTTTACTGAGTGTTTGCAAACCTCAATAGGCTCATAATTTGGCCAGTTTGGCAGCATTTTTTCTCTCTTTTTTTTTTTCCCCAGAAATAGCAGAAGGCACACTTTTGACATGAAAACCCTCCTGCCAAATTCCCAGCTCCTCCTCCTAAGCACAGGGTTGCTAAATCTTTTCAATTAAATGCTTCAGAGCCTTTAACACGGACAAAACATGGTGTTTCTTCTCCAGCCCACTGCTCGGAAACTGTGAAGCTGTTTTTGTGAAGCTTTCCCCACCTTGAAACTCAGCCTGTGGCAGACACCCACCATGAATATTTTCAGCCTGAATTCGATGGAAAGCATAAGCAGCAAACTCCTCGGAGGACCTGCCAGCTATAGGTGGGTCACCTATAGCGCTTTGGCCACCGGCCGCACGCAGCTCCCGCTCCTGCCACGTACCAAATTCTGTACCTCCAGGCAACTTCACTGCTAATTTTAGTCCCTCTGTGATACAGTGGGGTTTTTCATTTGTTTGCTGGTAATTTACTGTGTGCATTAGTCCGCAGAAGAGGTGGCGGGGAGGAAGGCGGCTCGTTGGCTCTGTGCTGGCCCCGGGGCAAGGAGGCTGAGTGTGGGGCAGCCGGGCTCCCCTGAAAGCTGCTGGACATCGGCCGGGGCGGCGATAGCGAGGAGAAATGCTTGGGACCCAGGGGAGGTTGAATGTATTTTAGATGCAGCCTCCGAAGCTGCTAAATTGAGAGCAAGCCTGAAAGAAACGACAGCCTGCAAGGGTGCACTCAGGCTTGTTTTTAGCCCTCTCTGGTTTAATTTGTTTCACTTAGAGGAGGGAAATTTTCTCTGTTAGAAAAGTTGCCCTGTTCTAGTGGTTTTCGAATAAATCATGGATTTAGGGACCGAAAGCTGGTTAGGGCCGTCCCTTTTGGGAAGAGCTGCCTGAGCATCCCTTCTGTGCCGGGACGGGCTCCTGGCTGGCAGCATTTGAGCCAGCACCCAGCAGTGCCCATGGCACGGGGCTGTCTCCCTCTGCCAGTCTTGCACAGAAAACTACAGAGAAGCCAGGTCTGGCCATTAAATGAACTCACTTTAGTATACGCAATCAGCCGTGCCACCAGTTCTGTTTAAGCCTCCTGCAATCAGAGGGTACTTTGAGGGGAGCGACTGAAGCCAGAGCTGAAGGTACGGCTGCGGCGATGCGTCGGCTGCGGTGTTCACGCTCGTAATGAAATTGCTTACATTACAAGGCAATTATCAGGGTTTAAAATTCCAACAGCGTTTTGAAGGCGTATATGCCTGGGGGTTTTCCATTTGCAGAGATGTTTCTTTTATTGTACCTACTTGCCTAATAACTTCACCATTTTAAACACGTCGAGGTGTTTTAGAAACCTATTTGTGATCTTTGTTGAAAAACAAAGGCAATCCTGTCAGCTTCACACGGAATACTTGCTTCATCGCAAGCTGCTCTGAAGGCCTGATTTGGGTTTTGTGCGGGTTTAATGATGTAAAACCCCCGTACGCTGTTTCCTGTTCCCTTTCTTAATTTTTGGCAGCGCATCCTTGAGCTGGAGCAGAGCACGTCGGTGCTCTCTGTCACTGCAAAACCATCAGCTTTTCCCTGTCCGTCCAATCCCTCTGGGAGCAGCAGTCACTCTTCCAGTAAATTTTCACCCCAAATAACACATCATTCTTGCAGCCCGTTCCCAGCGCTCTGCTGACAGGCTGGCTGAGGGGGTGGGAAGGGTGAACTTTTCCATTAGCTGCTAAAGAGCAAATTTGCTGCTGGTATTTTGAGGTGGTGCTGTGTTGGAGAGTGGGGTGCTGGGGCAGGGCTCCAGGCAGCTCCAGTCCAGCCCAGAAGGGCCGAGAACTGAACTGGGACTTACTGGAGGAGATAATTCAGACAACCCTTATGGCTTAGCAAAGGAAAGACTCTGCAGAGAGGGCAATGTCCAAACCTGACAGTTTGACACCTCCCAGGAGTGCAACAGTTCCCTTAAACAGTATCAACAGACTAATTATCACACAGTTGTTTATCATGTGCAAAATGCATATGAAACTGCATGAGTAATTTCCATAGTAACCATAATCATAACCTTCCTGTGTGGGGATTCAAATGCCAGGATGATGCATGCTTGATAGTACCATGTACATACGTGTCCTTGCATAAAGCACGTACTCTTCTGGCAGCCAGCGTTTTGTTCCTGGGCTTCCCCTGCTTGGCTTATAAGCACTTAGAAAACCTTGGTTACTCATGTGTAATACCCTTGCATTAGACACATGCTTCTGTAATGTCTTTAAGGTTATGTGGAATTCTATTTGCAATCTCTTTTATAAATAATGATACAAAACACTTGCTGCTAAATCTGGCTGTCAGCAAGCAAATGCCAGGAACCAAAATGATTATTATTACTATTATTTGCAGCATTCCAAAATCCATTAATTTGCTTGCTGTGGCGTTAGGTAACGAACCCTTCTGCAGCAAGGTCACAATTCTGTTTTACATCAAATAACTATCTTTTCTCATGTATGATACATGAAGCATATTTCTTGCTTAGGGCGTAATGTTTTATTAAAATTATTTTCCTTTGTTCTTTCTTACAGATTGTCTGTTATGACTCTAAAGATTGCCTGCATGACATCTCTTTTTAAATTCAATGCATAATTATATAAAACAGAAATTCATCTGATGCTACAGTAATAAACCTCCCATCATTTTCTTTGAACAGGGGGACATGCTGCTATTATTTACCAGACAACATGGATTTAGCTAAGCTTTGTGGAATTTCGCAGTCGCTGACACACGTATTGGATATGGGCAGAGCAATGATGGAAATAATGTGAAGGCAAACTGTTCAGTTCAAGCCAAAAAGACTAAAGGAAGTAGTAAAAATAGTAAAGGTATGAAAGCAAGAACTACTGAAATAAATATCTGAGATGGGAACTTGCAGGAAAGGTTCACTGCAGATGTGTCTAGCTGAGAGTCAGCCTGCGTTCATCTGCAAGGTGACAGATGTCTTGGAAATGGGCAAATGCTGAAGAAAAGAACTGGTGTCCCTGCTCGTGGAGCTGAGCCACTCTTGTGTGTCCTTGGAGCAGCACTGATTTACTGCAGCTGTGGCTTTGGCCCTTGTGTTTAAGGATGATAATGCAACCCTACACCTTTGGGGTTTTTTTTAATCTTTGGTAATGTAAAAAGCCTCAACCCCCTCCTGGCAGCACAAATACAATTTTGATTGACTGACCCTATGCTGCTTGATCTTCTTCAGCTGGTCTTGCCTCACTTCTGGCTCTTCCTTTGAGCCCAGTTTTCCCTCGGTTGGCTGTAACCACCTCTTGATGGGCTTCTCTGCTCCCGCCAGCCACGGTGCCCAGGTGTCTCTGGTTCCCCCAGCTCCTCCACCAGGGCTGCTCCTAAATACCCACCCATGGTACCCTCAGATGGGACTTCACCATCTCCTTGCTGTGGCTGGAGGAGTCTCCAGGATGTCCCCAACCCTCGTAGCATCGGCCGCACAAGGACAGAGCAGCAAAGTGGTCCCCGCACCCTAAACTTGACTCTGAAGTTGCAGGAGGTAAGTGCTGCTGTTACTGTTTTGTAGACAGAAAACCTACTGGGTGGCAGATGCGAAGTGTTCGGTTCAAGGTCGCAGTGTGTGTCTTTGAAACTGCTTGATAAACATTTCATTCTCAGCAAAGGATGTGCTTTGGGCTATGATTTTATCCTGTAACAAAAGCTGAGATACGTTCCTCCTCTTTCATTCCAGTCCAGTGGTATGTGTTGCTCACACTTATTAAGTGGAAGATCATTAACTTTGGCTTCTGATATATGTTTTTAATTTCTTTATTCATAATGAGTTCATTGTTGCAGCAGCAGGAGTGAAATATGTGGTACTACTGGAATTTCTTTGCAATTCAGCCTTAATTAATGTCCACTTCTTACACAGCGTTAACAATAATGTGCCTAATCTTTTACAGGCCATAGTGGGAAATTCTTTGTTCTTTTCTAGCTGGCAAGAAGTGAGATTTGCATCTTAGCCTTTTGTTTAAAACTGCCTCTTATGGGTTTTGAAGCATTGTAGAAGAGTTGAACGTAGTACCCTTGTTGTCTGACCCTGTGCTGTGTAATTGGGATTCCAGTCAATCTACTTGCCTTGTCTCTTCATGTTTGCCAGTCGGTGCAGGGAAGGACACCTCATTTCCCCAGAGACTGTGATAAACTTTTTGTTAGAATAACAGGTCTGTCAGCCCTTATTCCTCTTCTTCCAGCCGAGTTTTGGTTAAATGCACTGTGTCACTCCCTACTGTTGAGACTCTTTGCCTCTCCTCATGTGGGGCGGGCTCCTGGGTCTGTAAGATGCTTTTCCTCACCTGCCCATTGCAATAATGTACTGCAAGTTTTGTCGGTCTCTTGCTCTCTGGAGGATTAGACATGTAATTTAGCAAAACTGGCCATCCAGTGGTAAAAATACAATACTAAAATCAAGTTGCTATTTGTCTATACTGTGAGACTTGCCTCAGTACCATCCCCAGGTTAAACCCATTTCTTCACAGGTCAAAGGGGATGGTTTTACTGGTCTGAAACACTGATTTTTCAGCACACCTCACTGCTGCTCTGGGTGTGCAGTGTGCATGTGTGCTCCATCAGCCCTGCCTGGGGGAAAGGAGGGGGCCGGGGGCTGGGAAATCCTGACCTGTGGCTCTTGGTAGAGACTGGGGACCAGTCAGGATGATGGTTCATGGCTTATACCTGTTGCGCAGCCCTCTGCACTTAATGATTTCTCTAGGTCAAGAGTAGGATTAGGTAGACTTTAGGCCTTCAAGCACCACACTGAATGCCTCTGTTGTGAAGATTGAAGGAGTAACTTGCTGTCAGAAGTCAAAGGCTGTTGCACTTTTTCCTCCTGACCCTTTAAAGCATGGTGTAGCGTGTCCTTTCATTGTAGATGGACAGCTGAGAACTTCATTAATGCACTGAAATGTGCAGATTTAAACAGGAGATGCTCTTTCCTTTTCTGAGAGCCCTGTAAGGCTGTGTGAGAATGGGTTGATGTTGCATGGCAAACTTGGGAATTTCTGTGTGACCTTGCTGCTAAAAGCTTCATCTTGCTGCACCAGGGGATACCACTGAACTTGTGCATGAACTCTTAATTTTTGCTGTTCTAGGCTGCTGAAAAAGCAGCTGTGGAAACCAATGGGTTTGAGCATGGAGATTTGCTCTTAGGTGCAATTTCCTACTGTTCTGTTTGTTTTAAAAGGCAGGAAATCTGGTGATCCATGCAGGGCATAGACCTCTGTGTGGGGACCAGATCCACCTCTCCGAGGCCACGTAGGAGTTGGAAGCACACCTTCTCTGGGCTCTGCACGCTGCCTGCATGTCCCCTTCCCCTGCCTGGATGGGGCTGCTGGGCTCTGAGCATCCTGTCGGGCAGAGCTCGGCTGCCAGGGCGGCATGAATTGCCGCGGTGGCTCTGATCCCATTCTGGGAGAGGTGGGGAGGGGGGGCAGCTGAAATGTCACTGCCGGCTGGACCATGCCAGTACACATATTGGAGGGGGTTGAACTGGTTTCATGTAATAAGCCCCTTCTGCCCTAAAAAACCCTAGTGAAACTGTTTCCCATCGCTGGAGAAAGGGCATGATTTAGCAGGAGAGTGCTATGGGAGCTTATGGGCTTCACCAGCTCCCTCTCCTGCTGGCACCACGCTCTCCTCCCTTAACAGCGCTGTGGATTCTTAGACCCAAGTTAAAGGACAAGAGAGCGCTGTGTCGCTTTGCTGAGACTGTAAATGATGCCAGTATGAGGGCAGATTGTAAGAGGTGGGGGACTTGTGGGAGAGTCCAAAGCCATCTCTGGCTGGAGCCTGCTGTACACTCCTGCTGCAATCCACCATCTCGTAATTTTGCATCTCACAAAGTGAACTCTCTTGGACCTCCCTGGATCAGGCGATGGAGAGAATCAGCTGCCTACTAGCCTGTGTGAAGGCAGGGTGGGGTTGCTCATCTGCTGCATGGTACTTTGTGTCACATCTTAAGCTCTGCGTACTTAGGCTGACATTCCCAAAACCTCCTGCCGTGGCCCAGGTCAGAAACGCCCTGAGTCTGAGGACAGCCTGGGGATGGGACATCACACAGCCTCATGGTGTGGAGGGTGTGCTGGAGGGAAGCTACTCCTCACCTTGTCCCCATGGCCATCTTTGATGCCTTGCTGTGTGTCATGTGCATCTGAGCTTGAGGAGCGGCTTTGCCAGCTGGGATAGATGCAGTCAGGGAACCCTTTGTCCTAGGACGAGCCATCTCTTTGCTGCTTTTCAGCTTCCCAGCCCTGCTTTGCTTCAGGCTGGAGCTCACCCAGTGCTTGTGCAAAGCAGGAATCGCAAAGCCAAAGTCTGGGAGAGCTGTGGTTTGGGTGTCTGGAGGCACTTTGAGCTCTCCTGCAGCAGGGATGTCCGAGCGGCACTGTGCCTGGCTGCTCTGCCCCGGAGAGCAGCTGGGGCAAATTGCTCCTTTCATACCTCTGCGCTGTCACATCGGAGGGAAAATTAGAAGTGACAGTTATTGCAGTTTCCTATCCTAACTCACCAGGGCTTGGCAGGGAGACGGAGCTTGTTGTTACAGCCAAGCCTGCCATCTCCTGACCCAGCAGCTTTGGTGGGAAAAGTCGGTGGGAGGGATGTTGGATCCTGCTTCACTAATTTTCCATTAGTAAAGTTTCTTGGTTTTGCTTTTGTGTCTAACTTGGAACATGTCTAGATTTTGGTAAAGGAAAAATGAACAATAAAGAACACTAATTACGGCACCCTGAGGGTGATGGCATCAGCCTCCCCACACTACATCTAACTTGTTGGGACTAAGCGGGGGCTAAATACAAAGCCCAGTGGTAGCACAGACACTTTGGTAGTATACCACATTGCTTCTAAGTGTGCTTTGGAGAAAAAACCCCTTACTTTAAACCTTCCTCTTTCCTACATCCACTGACAAATGTAGCCCTCATTTAATATAATGATGTATTTCCAAAGCTGCCATTTGCATCCATCTGTGTGGAATTCATATGCAGAAGTTTATAAGAAATGAATTGCTAAAATTCCTAATGAATTTGGTTATCAGAGAGGCCTTTCTAATAAAGATAATATACGTCAGCAGTGCTGGCAGGGTTTTTACTGGGGCAATTTTTCATTGAGTCCAGAGTAGATGTTCTTTGATAAATCTTGTCTGTGCTGTCACTCTCAGTCTTAACGGCATGAATAGCCATTTAACTCGCAAAACAGCAGACCCATTCAGTGGCTTGTGGGTTTTGGCATCATGCTCGAGTGTTCTCCAGTCTTTCCTGTCTTTTGCCAATCTCTCTGACTAATTCACTAACTTTTTTATAATGCAAGAGAGGCTCCTGCAATGTATCTCTTAACCACTGCTGCTCAGACTCTTATGGTGGATGCTGCCTACTTTCATGGCAGGACGTGATCACTGTTGCGGTTTACCTGGCTGCACTATCAGAGAAGTGTGGATGGAGTTAACGCTTTGTTCTTAGAGCACATGTATGGTTTGTTTTGTACCTTTCCCTTTCAAAAGCTTTTGAATCAGACTTCCTCTCTGGCTTTCACAGCCAGCTATAGCTCTGGACCAAATGAAAGCCTAAGACACAAACCACCCTCTGAATTTTTTGTGCAGAGTATGGCAAGTTCATTCATTACGGGGGATGCTGCTGCTTGCTGAGCCACTGCCAGCTAGTTGTGTATCTCTTGAGAATCACAGTCTGTCTCATCGAGACGCCCACAGCCTGAGGCTGTGAGTCCACAGCTGTGATGTTTGCTTGATATCGTGATTACAATGACCTTGTTTCCCTGGCTGGGCTTGAAGTTGCCACTGTAATGCCAGGTGCATACCCTGCAAATGGGGACAAGCAGGGAATTTGGAAACAGCTAGCCTGCGACTAGTGCTCATGCTCCTCCCTTGCCACGTGCTGTGCAGGACCAGTGGGTCTTAGTCCCTGTTAGCCACACGGTAGCAAAAGTGGTGGGAGGGTTTTTTCTTTATTTCTTCTTTTAAAGTATCTGTTGCTGATCTTGCATGTCAATAAACTCTAGTGTCTGCAGCTGAGACAGTATCTTAATCAGTTGATTAGCATCTGTGGAGATCTTGGAAGAAATGAAAAAAAAAAAGTAAATGCTATATAGTTTAGTAAGACCTGTGTATCATCTTTATCTAATACTGACCTTGCAAGAAGTCCTTGGATGATGTGAACTGACTCTTATTGCTAGCAGAGAAAATAAAGTTGAAGCAGTTTATACCACCTGAGCACCTGGTCATTATATCTAACGTTGTAAAAGTTGCTGTGGAAGCACAGGCTAAAATGGCTATTCATCTTTGATCCCTCAGCAATACGAGAGTCCCTAGTAATCTCTAAGATTAGGGTTATAGAGAGCTCAAATTTTATCCACAGCCTGCTAAACTCTGTTTATGAAATGTTTCAGTTCAGAGAGGAAAGTACTGCCTGTGCCATGTTGCTCTCCTTCACCACGCCTCTTCTGGGTTTTTAAGTGTGTGTACGTGGTGCCTTGAAAATCTGACTTCGCGATGCTGTGGGTGCTCTGAGCTGAAGGGCAGCTCTGCTGGCCCCAGCCCTTGGTATTTCCAGGGCAGGCAGTGGAGCTGGGCAGGGGGTACCACATATTTACCGAATTGCCCATCCTTGAGGAGCAGAGATGGAGCCAGACTGAGTTTGAGAGATTGATGTAAAACCAAGTTAGAGGAATATACTGTCCTGCGAGACTGGTGTTAGTGGCTTCACTGTCAGCTGGCTGTGTGGTGAAAGGCACTTTGTGTTTCCAGGTGGCTTTAATTATCCGTCCTATGCAGGGAAGGATATAAAACACAACTGCATGAATAAACAGAACTCTCTAGCTAGTAGGAGGCACAGTTTCAGGCTCTTAGTTTCCAAACCAACATATGCCACAGCCACTGTTTCTAGGTTCCCTGTGTATAAATACATGTCTTATAAAAAGCAGTTAATGAGAAGGCTTTCCAATGCCAAAGCAGAAAGCCGCTGAGGCCAGGAGCCAGCTTGTCTTGGTCTGTCTTGGGCCAAGATTGCTCCCCAGGCTTTGGTGGAGTGGCAGTGGGCTTGCTCTGTGTGCTTGACCATCAAGAGAAAACATAGTTTGGACTGTGAAGCAGAACAGGGTGAATTTTGTGGTTTTCTTGCCAAAGTCCTGTTCTTCTAGAGTCTGCTTTAGTCTCGTGTATGATAATGAAAAAGGATAGATTTGCTAAAGGTAGGGGTGCTTCAGCAGTGGATGGAAAACTGTTTTCTTCTGTCTCAACTTGTAGTATTATTGCCGTGTATCTGTTCAGAAGTTTTTTAGGAAATTAGTTGCATCCCTCCCACAATACTTGATACCCTGGGTATCTCGGAGACTGCAGGAGATGTTTACTGTGTCTTGTTTGCCCTTCTCCCAACAATGCACGTGCACAAAAGACAATTTGGAAATGTTTGTGCCTTTTGATTGACAATATAAATCTTTTCTTTGAGTTTTGGCAAAGGGTTCATGGTCCCCAGAATACTTTTCAGTTAACTTTCATTTAATTTGCATGACTAAACAGTGGTTCTGCATCGCTTCATTACAAAAGATTTGCAGAGCTCCAAATGTGTTTCACTGATGGAAAAAAAAATCCGGCAGTAAATCAATCTTCTATGTATGGTTAAATTGCTTTAAACTAAAAATCTCAGTAGCAACAATTCCTTTTATCCTTTCAAATGTAGCCTTAGGCAATAGGAGAAGGTGAAGCTTCAAGCCCCAGAAGAATCTGGGTGTGGATGGTGGAAACAATGAGAGATGCCTTTGTTTAAGAAATAATCCTAGTTACTGTCAGCTCAATAATGTGAGAAACTGATGATTCACTGCTGGAACTTGCAACCACGTGAAATGTATTGCCATGAATTATTTAGCAAATCTAATTGAATGTTAATTTTGCTATTGGAGATAAGTAGCCATTGGGCTTAGTCTGAAAAAATCAATTTATATATGTCATAGTACTGATATCCCTTAGAACTTGCTTGGGGCCATCCACAGTGCTGTCTCCTTTACGCTGTGGTTTTATGCTCTTGGTAGTAGTTTGGCCTGGGATGTCCAACACCCCTGAGCTCCCTGAAATGTTACGTTCAGGAGGGTGTAAATCTCCCTGGATTTCCAGGGTGGGGGACATCTCAAACACTTTTTTGTCCTTTCTGGAGCTTTTACAACATTTTTGGGCAGTATGACAGAAAAACCCGGTTCTCCGAGTGGCACAGAAGGGCTTGGGCTTGCTCAGTGCAGCTGGCAGGACTCAGTGGAGATGCCGTGGATCTGCTGAGCTGCAGTGGAAGGGAGCCAGGAGGTAACAGAGCTGGAAAGTAGCTCTGCAATGGAAGCTAGGAAACAGCATAAAGAGGTTGTGTAGGCTAAGAAACCTAGATTTGGTCTATCGAGGTCAACATCATCTACTGGGGATTAGGTAGGATCAAGTAATTAATGAACAGGATAACTTATACTAGTTTTCTACTCCCTGCAGACAGAGTAGATGACACACTTCTGCTGTTGACCCTTCTATATATGGGGGCTTTTTGTGAAGAAGCGTGGGGAGGATGGGCAACAGGCTGCAGAAGTTGTCACTAACGCTTCCCAAGTGCTCTTCTCTGCTGGTCCAGCAACCTCCCTTCCTTGCAGAGAGTTGGTATGCCAAACTCCATGCCTGTTCTGGCAGCCTCAATGCGATGGTATGCCAGCTCTCCGATTCCCCTAAAGCATCCAGTACTGCAACCTGTGCCTGCTCCAGCATATCGCTGCCGTGCCATGGGGAGGATGGTGACACTGCTGAGTCAACTCATTGCTGAAACTATTCCTGGAGATGTCATCATGAGTGATACAAGCCTCCATTGCTAGAGTTCAATAATTTAAAAGTAGCAGAAAAAGCAGCATCCTTGGGGATGCCCAAACTCTGGTCTTAACTACATGGTTTAGCCTAATTGCCTCCCTGGTTCACACAGCTGAAGTATTTGCACGGGCACTGGTGTGCGACAGGGCTGGAGCTGCAGGCTGGCAGCTCCTGCTGCTCTCTCGAAAGGGCTGAATTCTGAATAAGCTGCTATCCCCCCATTCCTGGTTTTTCTTGTCGGTTATAACTAGGAGCATGTGGGAAGGTATCTTTCTCTTAGGATATACATCCAAATGACAATAAAATAGTTGTAGTCAAAGGTAAATTGACCAACCGAGAATTATTTACTGCTTAATTATCCACTTGATCCATGAACAAATGGATTTGCTACCTTGTGAAAGCTGCCTCACATCAGGTGGGTGTGCAGGTCTTGGCAAACTACAACTCCATTTGACATCTCCAGCAGTAGGGTTGAATGAGCTTGGTGGAATTTTTCTGCTTCAAAGTACTCAAACTTTTCACTGAAATGGCCTAAATCAGAGCGATAGTTTTGGCTGTGGATAGAAGGACAACTTCTGAAACTGTTACTCTGCTTTAAAGCTCACAAAATACTGTTTCGAACCTTTCAAAATTAAACTCTTGGTCTCTGTTTTGAAACAGTTTTCTAGTTTAAAAATGTCTCTTAACTTAAAAAAAACTCCAACAAACAACTAGATTTTAAAATATTTAAAGTAGACTTGAAATGAAATAGAGTTTTTATTATTTAGGTTAAAAATGTCCTTTTCAGATCAACTGCAACTAAATTTTTCCTCTGTGACCTGCTTTGTCCATCAGACTTGGAAGCTCCCATTATTTGTCCATCTCTACAAGAGAGATTAGATAGTCAGCAAGCAGAAATGCTGATTCCCTAAAATGGGTGCTGCTTCTGCCAGTGCCCAGCCTGGACCTTGAGATGGGAAAGCGCACAGCCAGGCTGGCCATAGGAGGAGTTTGCACCAGGGAAACCCCTGCTGGGTTTTGGGGTACGGAGGTGCGATGTTTCAGCACACAACTGCGTTGCTCTTCCTGACACAGCAGCTTTGATGCTGAAGAGGTAGAGCCTGAGTGCTCTGATGCTTGCAGTTTCAATATGGATATCAAAGGTCGTTTCCCACAATATTCTTAATTTTAATGTTGAAACATGGCACTCCAAGTTATCAGACTGTGGCATCTGGAGCCACGTAGCCATGTGTGAGAACGTGTTCCTGGGTGTATGTTGCAGGGCTGTGTCCGCTGCTACTCTCCTGGTCCCCCGGTGCAAGGCTGTCCCCCCACCCCTCCATTAAGCAGGCAGCCCTAATGCTAAATTTAAGGTGATGTAGTTGTGGAAATGAGTCACTTTCTTGGTGCCCATGTTCTGGCTTTGGCTGGAAGCTGCTGGCGCGGGAGCTCAGCTGCAGCCCCGGTGCCGGAGCTGCAGGGCTCGGGGGGGGAGCGGGGTGGCTGCAACCCACACCAGTGGGGATGCGGAGGTCAGCTGGGGCTAAAAGCTGTGTAAACTGCTCCAGCCTTCAAGGAGACACAGTCAGATTTGGAGGCAGCTTTGGTTCTGCTAGGAGAGAGGTTTTGTTGTGCTTTCCTCCCTGCTCCCGTATCTGTTTTGCACAATGTGGGACTGCTGTACACGTATTATCTCTCCTAAAACTTTTGTGGAATTTTGAATTTTGCTTTGCCTCTGACATCAGAGAAACGATGTGCTCACACCCTTTGACATCAGTGTCTGAAATACAAAAGCAGCGTATTTGATTACAGTGGATTTGGCCTCTGCTATACAGCTCGTAATCCCTCTGCTGGGGCAACTCACTCAGAAATAATGTTATCAGAGTAGCATAACCAAAGTGGGAACAGCTCCTAAAACACTGGTGGAGATAAAGCAGCATAATCAGATGCAACATGGCTGTTTTTTCCAGCACGTTTGAAGAGATATGATAGATGGTCACCCCAGCAAAGGCAGATAAGAAATGCCTTGAGGTAGAGGGAAGAAAATAGAAAGCTATTTCCCACTGCCTGTTTGTTGAGCCTTACAAATTAAACTCTATATTATTTTTAGCCTGCCTTATTGTCAGCCTATAGCATTTAGGAGCATTTATTTTTCAAAACAGGTTTTATGTGCACTCTATGTCATTTTACAGCTGTGTGACACACCACTGAGGCTGCAGCCAGGTGAGGAAGCTGCCAAGGGAGTAGTGGTGGGGTATGGAAAATGCAATGGGATCCTTCCCATCAAAGGTGGATTTCCATTTCAAATGTTTCTCCAGCAAGACAAGCCCTTTCCTTCGCTGTCCTCTTCACCTCATCCACCTCAGTGTGACCCTGAGTCCTGGGGAGCCTCATGTTCCCAGCAAGACCTTTGCATCATTATGATCGTGGTCCTCTAAAGCCTTGTGCCTATATTTTGCACCATACACCAGAGAAGTCCCACTCCCACAGCACTAACTGCATGTGTGGAGGTGTGAGGGATGGTGGTGCAAGGCATTTCCCGAGGAGGGAGGACACTTTGCTCCCTGCTTGCGGCTTGCTGTTGGGTTTGTAGGCTTGGGCACAGGCAGCAAACAGCCCAACAAGTGTTGTCATGGGTCAGCAGTGGTGGTTCGACTGCATGGCTGTCTTTCTGCTTGGCAATTTGTCCTGCCCTGCACCCCACCTTCAGTTGGAGAAGATATTAATTTTGTTGTGGGAATAACCCGAAGAGACAATTTGATCCCAGCATTAAGGATTTAAAGCCAGTGAGTTGGTGCAGTGCCTTACAGGCTGTTACAGCGCTTTATTGCATAGGACCTTCTTTACAGATGCACAGGGCAGTCAGAGGCATATTCACTTTGCTCTTGCTATATTTTCTATGGTAAAGGACTGACTTGGAGAGGATGGTGGTAAAGCTAATGTCAAAGTGAGAACAGTGGACCTAGAGAATATAAAACACAAGCAGGTCAAAAGCTTTGGGAGTTGCGCGCAGGCATCCAAAAGGAGAATAAAACGCAGAGCTTTTGCCAGCTGAAGTGGGAAATGGCACCCGTTAAATTTGCAAAGAGCTGTTGGGAGGAAGGCCAAATTCAGCCGTGGGCTGTCAGCAGCTGGTGCCCGGGCTCCCGTGCCGTAAGCTGGCAGCCATGCCGTTTTCTGTGGCCCTTGGGATGAGCAGCTTCCCTCAGCCCTGCATGGGAGGAGGGTGGTGATATGAAGTGTCTCTTCTCCAGAAGGCTTGGCAGGCAGGAATCCGGCCCCAGGCAGGCTCCCCCTGTGCAACAGCCTCCTGGGGCTTCACTGCCAACTGTGTGTGAAGCTAAAGGCCCTGATGATATTTAAAAAATCACCACCGCCATCCCCAAAACATGTATTTAAAGCTGGTTTATTTCTCTTAATTGTCATGTTCTCTAGGCCACTCTTCTCTGATAGCATGGGTATTGGATGTAAACTTTACCTGGAGGTAACTGTAATGGTTATTGAGCTGTACACTGAGTGTCTTTTTACCACTTAATGACACAACCAACATAACACAGCTTAGCTACCCTGGAGTTATAACTGATTGAGCAAGACAATGATGTTTTGACTGGCAAAGGGGCCCTCTTGGGATTCGATTTCAAAGGTTATCAGTGGAAGGAGGAGGGATGGGATCCCATAAAAGTGAGGGCACAGTTGGGTTGAGTTTTTTCCACCACCCATTTGCATGGTATGATACAGCAGAAATGCTTAAATGAGAGAATGTGCGCCTGCTTCACAGCTGGGTGGGGAAGGGGTTTTTTCCTGCACATCTGGAATTCACAGACCCTTCTCTGGCAGCTGTTTTGGCCCTTGCTCCTGCCCAGCCTCTTAATGCTACTGGGATTTGTCCTCTGCTGAAAGCCTTGCAACTTGCAGCAGGAAAGCAGTTAGCTGGGGTAAAAACCTCTGGAATGGCTGGGGGAGCTGTTCTGTGGTGGAAGACAAGATGGAGAGGCAACAGGGAGCAGGGAAGGCTGTCCTGGACTTGCCTGGAGGGGGTGGGCAAGTGGCCAGAGTCTGGGGGGAGTAGAAAGGAGAAGAACTAGAGAAGGAGGAGCAAGAAACTGTAATAGCCCCACTCCCTGGTTTCGTAGATCCACGGCAGATTAGGATTGTCCTGAAGAGCTAATGGGGAGTTGGAGCTCCAGGATATCAGTCCACAGGAGTTTGTGCATTGATCTGTTTGGAAGCATTAACCTGAGGAATTTCTCTATCTACACTTGTTTTCATTTGGGTACATGTTCACAGGGATTGATTTTCTTAAGATCTGAGCATTGAATTAGATGTTTTTCTGGATGCACTGTTCCAACCTCAGCTTTTGTAAGGAGGCATCAGCTGGGATTTCACCTAATTTGACTTTGTTATTGAGATTCACTGACAGTAAGCAGTAGGTTTGTGACTGTGTTTTCCTCAGCAGCCCTTGAACGGGCAGATTGCTCCAATCTGTAAGGCTTAACTGTGTTTTCACCCAAGTGCTGCTGGAAAGGGGAGGCACACCCAGCTATTGCTGTGCCCCAGGGTTGTACGGCGTGACGTTGGGCTGAATTCCTACCCCAACAAAGTGTGGTGAGCTCTTGACAGGTGAAGTTGTTGAAGTGTCATTTTTTCTTAGGAAAAGTCATGTATAGATACATATTATGTGCATGCAAATATGTATGTGTGTGTGTATATAGATCTTCTTCCCAAATTGCTTTGTTGTCCTCTGGCTGTAGAGGAATGGGAGCGGAGCCTTAAATAAAGGGAAAGCCAGGCAGCCCTAGGCTGTGTAGTTCTGGTGAAAAACATTTCTGGGGAGAGAAAGAAGTCACAGGATAATGCCAGAGGGCTATGGGAGAGGCTGCCCCATCTGCTCGGTGATAGTGCTGCCCATCTTCCCGCTGATCTCATTTGGGTGCAACCATGCCTGCCCCTCACTGTGGCTCTCTGCAATTGGCAAGCCTCTTCAATGAAAGGAGTGGGTGTCTGTGCCCAAATTTCTAAAACAGGCGTTAATACAGTCTTGCTTCCCCTGTCTTCATGCCCCCCAAGGGCTCTCTGCATGCTCCTGCCCACTGCTTGTCCCTTAGCCCTGGTGGTCCCAGGACAGACTGCCCTGAATCACGGGGAAACTGTTCCAAAACCAGCTGGAAATGGAGCCACTGAGTATTTACAGAAGTAAAAGAAGAGTGACTTTGTCCTCTGTAGGCTTAGCACCTCTTTACCTTGAACCAGTGAAGAGCTCAACATGCATGGGTCAAGCTGGAGTAAGATAAAGTACAATTCATTTTGGTGGTATTTTGTATGCGGGGTCTGAGCTCAGGCGTGCTGTGTTACAAAAAGCTGATAACAAATAGATATGAAACACCTTTGAAATGTTAACTTACCCTGAAAAGCCCATTACTTGAATACTTCTAAGCAACACAAAACTTCATCCTAGACAATCTGCTCCCTTCTCTCTATTTTAATAAGCAAGAAGCATACCATATGGCCAGAAAGGATGTGACAAATATTTTCACATTCACACAGCTTGGGAAAGAAGGGATGTTGCAAGACTTCAAGAAACCCCAGTTTCAAAGGACAGAGATGAACAGACAGAAGAGAAAGCTGGGAGCAGTGAGGTCTTGGGCAGGAGCGTGCTTCTCCCTCCCAGCTGTACAGTCCCATCTTTTCCCTATGGGCTGTAAGTGGCTGCTTAGGCTGTGCCCTTCCAGGGGATGTTTTATTTTTGATCTGCATTGCAAGAGCAGCCAGAAGACCAGGTTTCTGTCATGCCAGGCTCTGTTTAACACAATATGCACTTGCCCTCCCCAGCTGCGTTTTCCCTGTGCTCCTTCTGAAGTTGGGTTTGCTGCTGAACTCCTTGTGTGGGTACACTGTGACCCATTTCATTTCAAATGAACTAGGTTAGCTAAAGCAGTCTAAAATGTAGGTCTCTTGCTATTTTGCCTTGCTTTGAGTGAAACCCATTGGTTGCAGAAGACCAGTCCCTCGGCTGATGTAAGTCAGTGTACCTCCTTTGACTTTGATGGAGGCTCTCCTCTTTGTTCCAGCTGCAGATCTCACCTGGCATCTGGTACAATCTATCCTGTGTGGTGTTTATTTTAATAGCCTGATAAAACTATTATTCTCAAGGGGACATGGCGGCTGGTAGCTATGCGTCTAGCAAAAATCTGCACCCATACAGATTCCATAAGTATTTGCTTCAAAGATGTAAACACCACATTACCCAATTAAAGGAGTGTCCTTAATAATTTATCAGGCAATTAAAGCATTCATTGCCCTTTATCCCAGAGAGCTCCACCAGTGATATATAATCTGAACCTAAGTTAAAATGCTATAATAAATGAACAGTGATGCAATGTATCAAACATAATGAGAACATTAAGGCAATGAAGGGTGGTTTGTCAAGAATGGAGGATATAACACCATTAGTAGAACTAACTTAATTTCTGGAAATACCACTGCTCTTGAGGAGTGGGGCATGGAGGGGGGGTGTCTGGGGAAGAAATCTCAGTAATACTTTCTAGGGAAATCTTACCTGTTACAAAGTTAGAGATGGAAAAGATCTGTCTCCCTAGTTGTTATTAATAAGCCTCTTGAGAATGTCATGAGAAAGGGAAATGAGCAACTGAAAGAGAGGGATTATAGCAGAAGCAGTGCTTCAGCTTAGCTCTGACTGCTTGTCATAGTACAATATTGCTTCATACTCGTGTAATGAAAAATGCAAAAGCAAAGGGGGGCGGGGGGGATAAAAAAAGCAAATGCTTTTGTTACTGATTCTGGCCTGGATGTTTTTAAAAAAATGACCCAAGATGTTAGGAGTCCAATTCACACTGAGTTGTAATCAGATTTGGACAGTTCGTTTCCCTTTTGAAAATCTCAGTCACTACTGTAAAAATGCCAGAGCCTCAGTGGTACCAAATCTCCTGTCTGTGCTGTTACCTCCGCTCCTGGGAGCTGCTGCTGGTAGTGTTTTGTGGTGCGAACATGTACCCAAAAAATGTGTAGGTCACATAAACATACAGTTGGGATGTGTTGCGCTGTGGATGAAGGAGGGATGATGGTTTAATCTTCCAATTTTTAATAGTATCTTGAGGTGGGGGGATGATTAAAGGCTACTATTACTGCTTTTGAAGAACTGTTCTTGAGCCGCTCAATTCTGGCTATGAAAAAGGATGGGATGGAAGCGAATGGAGATATGAAAATGATGGTCCCACAGTTCCCCTTTCCAAGCTCTGAGGCTCAAACATGTTGGCAAGTGATTTGCTTTAATGGGAAAACCCCAAATGAGTCTTGTTCTCTGACCAGAGTTTGAGATGGGCTTCACAAATATTCACAGCTACTTTGAGAGCATGAATGTGCTTTGAAAACAGGTTCCTACAATAGTGCTTTTAGTGGGTCTTTGAGCTTTTTATGGTGACACCTATTATCTGTCAGTCTAGGGAAGAACTGCCCTGTTCAAGGCATTATTCTTTGCTTCCTGGTTTATTTGTCAGCCTTTATAGACCTGTATGATACCTATGGAAAGTATGAGTATTAATACTGGAGTCTTAGTATAGCATCTCCCACCAAAAGAAGCTAACTGACCAAAAAGCATGTTGTGGAGTCCACTACATAAAGCAAGGACAAGAAGGACATGGGCTCTATTCCTGCCTCAGTTACTGGCTCGCTCCCTAACCTTGGATGCTTTGCGCTATTATTATTTTTCCTTTGCTTATTTGGTCTCTTGTGAACTCTTTGGAGAACGAACAGCTGCTTGCTGCAGGCTTGCGTGGTGCTTAGTGCTGTTACTACATGGCAACTCATAACAATAGCAGGGAGGGCTATTGGATAGTGAGCTTTATGTAAACTAATTTGGAGTGGATTATATGGACTAGAACGGTGTAATTGAATGCAGGGCTCATCTTTTCCCTACCACTTGCAGTATACATTAACTCCATTTATTTATACGGCTATGCTTTCTCCTTCATGTGGTACAAAGGAGAGTCAGCCTCCTGTTACAAACTCCCCAAAGACTTTTGAGGCTAGGATCCGCTCTTTACTACATATCGGAAAGCTCTTGTAGTTGTTGCTAGTCTCTGAAAGAAGCTATTTCCAGACACACATGCAGCTCTGCCATCCTAGCCTGCACGGCAGCATCCGTGCTGGTGCACTGCGCTGCCTGCCCTCCCTGGAGTAATAGGCTGGGGAGCCGGACACTGCTTAGCAATCCCCTGTCCTAGTTTAAAGGATAACCACATCTATAGGGATAAAATATTTTGGTTTGTCAGGTCACTTCAGAATCAACTTTTTCACTGGACAAAACTTAAAGCAAAAGAATACATTTAAGTAAAAGCATGAGCCACAAAACCAATAGCAAAATATACCTTTAACGTGATACTTAATACAAATAACTTTTTGCTGGTTTAACTCAGCCAGCTTTTAGTTCTTTGTCGTAGGTTAAAGCAGGCATCTCCCTCTCTTAGCTTCAGAAAGGCACACAGAAAAATTGATATCCCCGTTTCTGTTTCTGCCGTTTGGAACCTGCATGTCCTTGTCTTTCCCTCTTGCCTTTTGCACTTGGTTCCCTTCTTTTTGCAAATGAGCATTTGGATGCCATTCAGCACGATGGGGGACTACAGCTGTTCTTTCCCTCCTCATCACTCTGGTCATTTGGTTGACATTTCTACTGTGTACCTAAACTTTCCCATTCCTGGATTCAGTCTGCTTTTCTTTGCACCCTTTTGAAGGCAGAGCAGTAAGACCTTTCGTATTGTTATGAGATTTTCTTTTTTTAAAAAAAGAAAATACCCAGGCTTTTTAGGACAGTCATAACTATTTTCTCTTGACTTAAGATGCTTAAATAAGAAATGGCTTGTGTGGTTTACTGGTGCTCCACCTCACTGTAGGGTTACAGGGACTGCTGATGGTCCCTCTGCAGCTAGATAATGCCATTATTTCCTTTCTATAACTGCTATTACTTGGCATAAAACTTAAAAGACAACCTGAACCAAAGCTAAAGATCCAATATCCTATCCTGAGAAAATGAGGAAAAACTCAGCTCTGAATTCGCTGTGAAAATATTTGATTTGTGATTAATTTCTGCGGGGGGGGGGGGGGGGGGGGGGAA
>JAVJGG010000085.1:34851390-34871041 GCA_035590195.1 Aviceda cuculoides
CATGTCATATAATTTATGTTAATTAAATGCTGATGGAATCTGAATAAGCATATTGATGGAAGATGTATTTGAGATACTGTTATTAATTCATCATCCAGTAGCTAGTGCGTGAAATAATGCATTCCTAGGCTCTGATTTAGGACATTTCGTTTTCAATATTACCAAGATGTCTGTTTCCTACAAAAATAACCCTTTAATCTACTGTTTAAAAAACCAAAACACAACACCACAAAAACAAACAGCAAAAAACTCACCAAAAACCTCATTGGAGGCTGCCTGGTTGAACAGCTCTGAAGTAGTAGTTATTTGTGCACTTTCAGAGCTGTAGCATGTACTGATCCCAATTCTCCAGGCAAATGGACATAAACCATTAATTTAAAAGTAGTTATACCATTCAAGTATGAAGGAGAACCTCTAAACTCAACAGCGTGTGCTTTATGGCACCCCAAGCTTACATTTTGGCAAGTGTAAGGACGTGGCAACTATGCTTCGCACCTAAATCCTCACCACACCAGCGAGCTGCGGCCAGGGCTCGGCATCTTCCATCCAGCCTGGTGGGAGCTGCGGCTGGCCACAAACTTGACCTGCTGACAAGGTGATGTTGGGACACTGGTGGCGTCCGCTTGATGCGGATGACCTGGTACTGTTCCAGTAGGGAACTGGTGGCCTCAGTGATGGTGCCTGCCCCTGCTGAGCCTCTCCTTCCAGTGCTTGGGGGGGGGTAGCCTTGGCTGACCCTGACCTGCCACCAAAGGGACTTCAGCAGCTGAAAGCATGGAAAAGGGACAACCTAGCCTCAGCTGTTGGCTCATCAACTCTCTTTCATGGTGTAATTACCAGCAGTTAGGTCAGGTGAGTCTAGAGAGCATCCCAGGCAGCGCATCGCTGCGGTGCCTGCCTGCTGCCAGTGCAGGTGTCTGACAAAGCAGAGCAAAATAAAGATGGGCTGGATACCTCAGACCCTCAACTAGAGCTGAATTAGGAAGCAAACTCTACAAAACAGGAGAATGGGACATTTTGGAGTACAGAAGGCTAAGGAACAGTGGTAATGGTAGTCTAATACAAACCTGAAAGTTTGCCTTCATTTGAGGGGGAGCACTTCTGTTGATTTCTATGTGTTTTGGGTGAGGCCCCAGGTGACTACAGTGCTCATTAGTGCTCCTAAATAATTGGGGGGAGGTAATAAAAGCATGGGAGCCAGGTTCCCACCATGTCATAATGTTTACTGGTGCAGGAGTTGGTTTCACAGGTAGTTTGTAATAGTTCAGTGAGTATTTTACAAGCTCCTTTGGGGAATCAACAGTGCCCAGAAACACAACTGCTTCTGTTTTGCTGAGCTTTACTGGAAGAAGGGAGGCAGCCTGATTTCCAAAAGTTGCTGTTCTTTGCTAAAGGTTGGCTCTGTGACCTCCACCACCTGTTATGCTTAGTGTCACCACTGAGAGGAAGGACTGAAGCATTCAGAGGTCTCCTCAGCTGAGGGAGCAGGGAGGTCTAACCCCAAATCTGGGAAGAGGCTGATGGGAGGCTGTGACATACGATTCCCACTGACTCTATATTGTCTCTAAAAGGGCTTTGCTGCTTTTGTGGGACCATGTGAAACTGGGTCCTGATTTGACTGCAAAGGTTCTAAGGTGTTCACCCAAGGCTTACAGCTTTCTCCCCTCTATAAAAGCATCATTGCTTCAGCAGGTGGGGAAGTGTTGATGTTGACAAGCGTTACGTTAAGTGAAACATTAATGCATGAGGGTGTTCATGCTTTCCCCATCACTGCATTGAGCCTTGGGGATGAGTTCAGAAACGATGGAGAAACCTAATGATGAGCTTCTCTGAGACAATTACAAATGTAATAGGGAATAGAATGAGGTAAGCAATGAAAATCAAGGCAAAATTTCCCAGCTGACTGAAGCTGAACTAACTGTGGGCACTGCTGAAGGAAGCTGTCCCATCCTTTAATCCTAGATGTGCATGTTTTGCCACTTTCTTCACCCAATATCACACAGGTGGCAAACTGAGTTGTGTTTAGAGCTATGGAATTAGTTTTCAGGTGGATCACTGAGCTTAAGTCAGTGTGAGATTTATGCTCTTGCTTAAGATGGAGTAAAGTTGCAGCATTGCCAAACTGCTGTACAAATGGAAGTATAATGCGGTAACTGGTAATGCTGTAGGTTGGATATATGGGCATACATGACAACTACGCTCTTTCCCTGCAGTGGGGAAATGTTGGCTTTGTGGTGCTCATAAGTAACTGGAAGTATTTAATATTAGGTTTTAGCCTCCAGAGGCCTTTATATTGCACCATCGAGAGAGAAGTTAAGATCTGGTAAGAGGTTTCTTTGAGCATCTGCATGGAAAGGACAGAGTTGTTCCAGATTGCAAACAGCCACTTTCCCCTTCTGCTCCCCGAGACTTAACAACCCCAGAGTCGTTCTGTGTCTTACTCATAACCATTCAGACTGGTGAATTCTTTTATTTAAATGTAATTCCTGTGGATTCTCAAACGGTAGCCAGAAACCTTTCCTTGTGACTCCACCAGGTCGCTTAGAAAAAAGCACTTTTAGCCTATTGTGTTTTGCTAAGGAGATTGTGTTATTCAAGCAGGTATGAAAGGGGGTTGAAAAGAGTTTGTGTGTTTGTATACAGCAGGGAGAGGAGGCTGCTCACTTTAATTCACAGTTAAGGCTGTGCTTGGGGATGGCTCTGACTATCCCGAAGATCAAAGGTGTCCGCTTACATAACGGGAGTCTTGACTGCATTCTGTTAATGATGGCATCTGGCCAGATAATCCCAGCTATTAGCAGTCGTAATACGTGGACAGCCTTATGTAAGAGATGCAGAGCTGGAAATACTGAGGAACAGTTCTCTGCCCTTCAAACTGTTCGGATCTCTGGGGGATTGACTGGAAAAGGCCCCCACAGGAGACATGGCTAGGAGCTACCTGCGTCTCGTGCTGGTTGCACTTATGGATTTGGGAATCTCTGTGGCCTGCAAACCTGTGTTTTCCCTCTCTAGTTATCAGTCTCTGGTGGTAAGATGTTTTTGTGACAGTAAGCCTTGAGAATATTGCTTGTTAGGGCTGATATTTGCCTTTGGTTTTAGCTTCTTCACACCCCAGGGTTGGGGCGTGGTGCAAGATCAGAAGCTGTGTGGTCTGTAGAGCAAAGCACAAGAACATTTTAGCTTCTGCATCATATTCACATCCTCTTTGGTTTTGCACTGTTGTGGTTTTATGTACATCCACTTGCCTAGGGACTTGTCATCGTCTTTGTAATCTATTGTTTTAATTATTTTCCATGAAGGTGCCCAAAGACCTTGGGGTATTGAGACATAAATACATTATTTATTCATTAATTATTCATTATTGCTAACTACTTGCTACAACATAGTCATCTGCAGTACTGCGTCTGGGTGAACTCTCTCCCATGGATAAGAAGGTAGCTGCTTTATTTGCCAACTATTCCTTGGTCAGTGGTAAGATTGCTAAAAGAATTGTGGGGAAAAATAGCTAAATTCGGTCAACAACAATTTTTCTGATGTGAATCTCAAAAAGTTGACAAAAAATGATCAGATGGAACATAGGCTCCCTAATCAATGTCTGGGGATCATAACCTATTGCTGACATGTCCCAGAATTGCCAGGAGAGGCATTTACCAGGAGGGTAAAAGGGTTTTGATTGTCCTGGTTGTCACTGACTTTTCACATTTATGAAATCTGTCTCCTCCTTCCTCTGCAGCTTCACCTAAGGTCTGAAACTACTCCAGTTACCTCTGCAATTTGGTGCACAGGTACTCGCTCGTCTTCTCTGTGTTTTGAAATGCAGAAATAAACACAGAAATGTTAAATACAGAAATAACCCCTGAGCTGAAATAACTTCCCTTTCCTGGCTGGCTGCTTCACACACCAGACTTCAGTCGTATTTCATCTGAGATTGTTGAGGCTGGAGTTGTCCAATGCTAATCTCAGCCATGGCTTTCTCAGAGAGATACTTGGTCCCAACTCTTCACGGGCTTTTACTCATTTCTTGTCCCTCTGTGATCTGCTTTCCATCATTTCCCTGCACTGATTGCTACAGAAGAGGGGCCTGCAGCAAACCCCCAGATACCGTTCTGCCTGATTTCCACAGCAGGAGATGCGTGTTCTTGGCCAAAATGCAGTGACTTCAGCCTGCCTTTTTTCCTACCACTGCAGTCCACTGCACCCCTTGGTGTACCAGGGAGTAATTGTGTGGTTTAAAACTCAGGTAGAGGTCTGAGCTCTTATCCTGGTGGGGGCTGTGATTCTCTGCCAGCCCCACTGCTGCATGTGTGGCTGTGGGTCCAGTGGGATAACACCCAGTGCAGCTGGAGGTCGGGCTGCTTTGGAGCTGGTTCAATACAGTTCTGATGAGCAACAGCTTTAAACAGGATCCTTTGAAACCTCCAGGAAGTTTTAGCAGGCTATAGGAGATCTGTTTTGGTGTTTGGTTTAAAATAACTAGTAATTGCTGAACTTGTGATTTTTTTAGCTTGAGGGGAAACCTCTTAATTATCTAATTGATTGGTAATGGGTCAGAAAGGTTGAAATACCTCAGGTGGATTGATGAGACTGGACTTTCCGGGGATGGGAAGATGGACTGGAGGGGTCAGAGGTGGAGGAGAGCTGTGTGTAATACCTAGTGACAGCATTTTGTCTTCCCAAAAGAGCATCTTTTCAGGGACTACTGCAACAACCTGAATTTCTGTGTGCACTTCTGGAAATAAAGCTCCCCCGCGCAAGAAAATCAATGCAGGCTGCAGGGCACTGTTGTGACTAGCAAGTCCAGTGAGACTGTTGGGAGAATTTTTTAGTGTCTTGAGATCATTTCTGTGAGCTCTGAAACTGAGAGGAAAACCTCTTTGTCTTAATAGTCTCATCAGAAATCCCCCTGAGGACAGTACGGTCACTATGACTGTCTGCTCACGAAATTTTTGCATCTGCTTGATTAGTGTTTTGGATTACTACAATAATCAAGAAAATTAAGTCTTTAGTGATATGGACAGATATTCTGACAGTCCTGGAGAGGGTAGAGAGGAAGTTTGGGTAAAAAATCCTGGCACTGGAAGGGTAAATTGAGCACCCAGCATTGCCATCAGCTGTTTAATGGAAGACAGCTCAATCACTGGCAGGATCAATCCCTATAGATTGAGCCCATGGCTGTTATCAACTTTTCCTATGTCCTTGCTGCTTGTAAATTTAACTCCACCTCTCAATAATTGTAAATGAAAGGCACAACACTGCTGCAGAGAAAGGAAACAAAATGCTTTCCGAGTACACCTCTTCTCTGTAGGAATGTTAGCTTCTGCCTGTTCTCTGTGCAGGTTTGTAGCATGAATTTGAACCTCTCTGCTGTGGTTGAGCACGGTCACAGTGTGATACAGCTGGGATGTACCTGTCTCTGCCCCTCCATAGTTACAAAATCCACTTTGTAAACACTTTAAAGAAAATGTTCTTGAGGAAGCACAGCCATTACACACAGTTGTGAGTCTCTCTAGCAGAACTGTGCATATTAAATGGTTAGTGCCTTAGCCATTTTCCAGGGTAATTCTCCCTCTCTTGCTCTCTCCAGTACTCCTAGTCTTCCCAGACTTTTGGAGTTGTGCAAAGGCGGGACTCCAGCGTTTTCAGTCTTTTGCTAATCTACCTGGAAAGGTCTAGAAAACAAGGTGGGGAAGTGCTCAAAAAGTGACTATCGGTGCTCCTGCTTGCACTTGCCAGCAGCTGTAGAGGTCTACTGCTTGGCTGCCAGTTCCATTTGAGAGGACCATGAAAAGGAACATCAGTGACCACCCCAAAGCCGTTGGGGCTGAGTGCTCCTGGCTCAGCTGCTGGAAGGGGATGGCCTGGAGCTGGGGTGAGGAACGACAGAAAAAGCCTGTCTAATGCAAGCTCCAAATGTGACTGTAGGCACACAGCGAGTATTTTTAGCTTTCACGCTCTCCCCGACGCTTAGGTGTTAATTTTATAGCACCCCGATCTGTTTGCCTACAACTGTCTGTCTCGCAAAGCCCTGCTGTCCGCTTCGCGTCAAACCCAGGCATGGAGCCAATGACTGGAGGCATTGGATGTGGCAGCAACAGGAGCATCCTATGCCAAAACCACCTCCTAGGCCTGGGTTAATGGAATACTGCTCAAATGCTTGCTCAGTTTAACAAACAAACAAAAAAAAAAAAAAGAAAAAAAATGTCGACATGTCCTGGCAACTGAAAGCCTTGGTGTGTAATTGTGTAAAGACTAAAATCATGTAGAAAGTGATAAACTTTGAGAGTGTCTCAGCATTTATGGGAACGAATACACCATACATTATCATTGGACATTATCGTATAAATTACTACCTTCTCTGTACCTCCCAATTGTACTATAATCTTTCATAGCGCTGCTCTTCGCCATGCAAGAAGCAACGAGGAACCCGGTGCTTCACACTGCTTTTCATACAATAAAAGTGCAACATTATTCTGACAGCCGTTCTGTTTGGTGTCTGGGTGCCTGGAGCACATCCAATGCCGTCTGCCCTGCACCTGTGAGACGAGCAGAGCTAATCTGACACCGCATCTGCCTACTCTGTCCGATGCTCCTCATAAATAAAGAAACAGTTCAGACCGACATCTGTAGAAACTGGATTTTACAATCCTTGCTGCCACATATATTCCAATCTTTGCTTAAAGGAGAGAGAAACAGAAGTCTGAAAGGATCCTACCTTTGACGCATGGTTGCCATAGTAAAACCAAACTTCTTCCACGCAAAGGGTGTGAAAAGGTAAAAGTTTGTACTTAAAGTAAGTAGGTTTATTACAGGAAAAAAAATAATAATAGAGGGAAGAGCCACAGGGAAGGAAAACACTCCCTCAGAAATTTCATCATGGATCATGTGAGACAAAGGAGCCATTAAAAAAGGCTTTAACACATTTCAATTATGTTGCTTTCAACAGGTCTTGCCAAAGTCTAAAACCACAAGCTTTCAGGCAGAATGTGATAATGATGGAGCTCAAAAATGCAAATGGTGGAAACTGGATCTGATGCAGGGAGTTTGCTTGAGGTTATGTTTGAGGTTGTTTTGAAAAACAGCATTTCTCTCCAAATCCTACCTGTCTTAGTCCATCAAGAAGATATATACATGTATATAGGATGTGCTCAACAGCAGAAGTAGCAGCAGAAAGATATATCACTGAGGAATAAAGAACTTTGTAGATGGATACCTGCAGGTTTAAAACATAAACAAACCTTCTTTGCTGTAGTGCGCTGCTGCCTGTTGCAATCGTCTAGCGAGCAAAAATATGATACGGAAAGCTAACAGCTTTTTGCCAGCAGGTTGTCTTCAAATGCATAATTGGTACCAAGTTGTGACACTACAAAAGCTAGCAAAAATTGTAACTGATGATCAGAAAGTAGCATTTGCCAGAGAGAAAGAATTTCTCCCTGGTTTTATAGACCCTGTTAAGTAAATTGAGCCGACTGTGCAGGGTAGAGGAGTGCTGCAGTGGCTTACAGCTCTCCTGCTCTCTGAGCGCATACGGCTGCTCTCCATGTTCCCTTCCCGTCTGCTTCTCATGGCTATTTTGATCCCAGGCGTATTTTGCAAGCACCTGAGAAAGGCCGGAGGTGGGATGATGCCACTTTGCAGACAAGAGGGTTGTTTGCCTTCTCCACTTGACATGGGAGCACTGGGGTGTGGGAAGTAAGCTGCAATGACGCTGCGTGGAGAGGTTTGGGGATCCTTCCGTTAGAAAAGCAAAACAGGACCCATCCTCAGGTCTTTTCCATGTACGAAGGCAGTTTTTATTCAGTCTTTCTATTTGTCACAGTATGCATATGAAGCCATCCCCCCTTGACCTCTGATAACTGCTCTGTGAGACCATGTGCCACTTGCAGTGATTACGAGGTCACTTTATCGAGCATGGGGCAGATCCTGGGGCTTTTACTCAGATTTTTCTCAGCCATTATTTCAAGCCGAAGATTTCCTTCAGACAAACCATCTGTAATTACAGCTGAGCTAATGTTTACACGGTTCCCCCAGGGACCATCTCATTTCCAGGTCCCTGCTTTTGCCTTGCAGAGTGCGCCTGGCTCAAGACCTTATTTTGCCTTGAACGCACTCGGAGAAGGCCAAGGTGAGATGTTGTGAGTTGACCCGACTCTAGCTGAAGTCAATGCAACTTTTTTTTCTCTCATCCTATTCATTTAATATGCATCAGAATAGGGTTTCCCAGACAGTGATGATGTTTCCAGTAGTGCTATGGTGCAGTAAATAGACATCTAAGTCCAGTGTGCCTATAGAAAATAAATGTGCCCCAGTGAGCTCGCCATGCAGGGCAAAGGTAGCTGCACTACGTTGGAAAGACACCGAACGTAAGGGCCTGGAGGTAAGAATAATAAACAAGAAGCTCTGCTCTGCATGTACATAGGAAATGTCTGCTCAAAAGTAACGGATCTTTTAGATTATGGAAATTATTTATGTAAAGTATCTGGGGATTTTTAACTGGTACAAACAGAAGGAGCTTGTCCTCCCCTCCCTGCAATGGTTCAGTCTCCAACTTCTCACCTCCTGGTTGCACAACTCAAACCTGGGCTTTTAGCTGAGGAAGTGAATTTAGTAAAAAACACTTTTATAAAAGTGATCTGATCCCTGAGACTGGGGGGAAAACATTACAGCTGCAGTATTTAATATAATTTAAAAGCTGATTACGCTGCATGTGGAATAAGTACTTTTCATAAGGCTTTCTGCTACGTATGGTATGCACCCTAATTCGTATTAACAGCTCCTAAGGAGCCATCATAGTTTATCAAGAAAGTAATATGCATTTTAAAAGCACTCAAACAGAGATTTACATGATAAACCTTAATGACTCCGGAATGCATTATTAGTTATGGTACACTCCCAGAAGCAGTCGCTCACTTCTGGCAAATTAGATAATTCAAGAAGCCATGGAAGACTTCAGCTCAGAATTAAGCTGTTGTTCAGCCACTCTCTAGGATTTATTTCGTGCATTAAGGGGCACTTGGCACCTCAGCCTTTGTATGGCAAGTGGCTATTTTGTGCATAGGAACATCGCCATGATCCCTTCTAAAGAAAACAACCTGTTAAGCTTTAAAGCTCATTATTTATCTTATAATGGCCTTATATCTCTGGCAATATTTCCCTGCAATTGTCCTGTCAGCCAGATGCTAAGTAAGATATCAGTATAAACTGGTTTCACAATATCTGTGAAATATGGCTGGAAGATAACAACGTTACCGAGATGATGTTTTTAAATCATGACAAAAGCCAGCCAGTAAATTGATAGCTTCCATAAAGCCAATGGAAAAATTAATACCATGGAGAAGTGGGGCTAGCAACTGCATTTCCCCCAGCAAGATGAGATCAAAGCAACTGTGAAAATGAAAATTCAATAATTCTTAATTGTGCTGAAGATTAAGACCCCCGTAATAGAAAGACTCGCATGGAACAAGAAAAAAATACATCCCAGGGAATAACTACGTGCTCCAAGAAAAGGATTAACTGACTTTTCTCTGCCCTAGCCCAGGTAATTTTACTTTAAATGTACTTCTTAGTGAGACTAGTCATGTCCTTAAAAATGAGTGATTTACACTTTTTTTTTCCCCACTGAATTCTGAACTGACATTTTCACGCTGTCAACTCTCCATTTTCTGTCTATTCTGTATTTGCAATTATTCTTATGCGGACAGCCTCAGTATGAGGGACTCGCTTCACGCTGTGGCTGGTGCTGCTTGCTGGTCAGCCTCGCGGTGCTGGCTGGGCGTGAAGGGTTGCCTGCCTAAAAAAGGGAGGAAAGATTTAACTGCCCAGACCCATTGTCTGCATCAGCATGCAGCCAGTGTGCTGCCACAGCACTGTCTAGAAGAATTTTTTTTTTTTTTTTTTTGGGGGGGGGGTCCTTAGACTTGCTTCCCCTGTGGGCTTGTTGTACTCTGTGGTTTTACACCTTCTCTCTAACTTTGGAGGAAAGTGCTCTGGGGGGCTGCAAATATTTGCATATTCCACTGCTATCTAGAGAGAATTAATGAGAGCGGAAGAACAGGTTTTACGTGCACTGTACTTTTTAGACACTTGGATACCAGAGGGTCTTTGCTGGAGCAAACTCGGATAGCTAACAGCTGGCGAGGCAATTTGTTCTGAAAGATAACAAGCCTTTAACTTATTTTGAGTGGCACTATAAATGTCTACCCACCTTTGCAGGGCATGTGCTGCAAAAGATGAGCTGTTCGCTGTGGTCAGGGGAAGGATGTAATGAGGGAAAATGGGATCCAAGGGCAGAAGGATAATTTTACTTAAGCAATCTACTCTTTACCCATGTCTCTGCATGACAGGACAGTGCAGAAGCGTGCACGCAAAGGCGAATTATAGCCGAGTGGGGCAAAGCAGGAGCTGGCAGAAGACTGGGCTGGCTGTGTCAGAGCCATGACCGGTGAGCGCCCGGCAGTAGGTGTATGGCTTGCATTACCCACAAGTCGTTATCTTCTGGGCTGCGGAGCAATTACTACGGCAAAATCCCATGGAGTGGGTTAGCACGGAAGCGATTAGCGTAGTGCACTGATTGCTCCTCACCTGGGCTCAGTCACAAACAGGCCAGCCCGAGCGGGAGCAGCGGTGGCCAGCCCAGCACCGTGGGTACCGGCTCTGCGGCGGAGGGAAGCTCAGCCGGCCCTCGCTGGCAGCAGGAGCGTCCCTCCTGGATGCCCAACAGCGAAGGAGAAGCTGGAAAAGGCTGCCTGGGGCTTTTCAGGGGATTTGCTTGGATGGATTGTTGTTTTTAGAAGAGCTGCATAGCAGGGGCTGAAGGAGTCGGGTCAGGTTGCCGCCTGCGAGGAAGGGGATTGTGCCATTTTTGTTCTTTTAAACAAAAAAAGCAACTTTCAGGAGTTCTGTGTATCTTGTAGGGCAGTGATAACTGAGTTACTGCCTTCGGAGCCCTTCTGTCCGGGTTGCTTTCAGGCCACGCATGAGTTCATTGCAATGGGAGCTTTGCTGCAGGGAAAGCAGCAGCCCTGGCTTATTCCCAGCTGATCCAAACTCAATACCTGTTCACAAAAAGGCTAAATGTCCATGAATGTAAGTGTAAAGCTGAAAAATTGGGCTGCCTCCAAAGGAGCTGCAGCTGCCGTTTGTGTAAATGACACACAGCTTTGTTTTGTGCTGGGGAGTGGAAAAGAGGAGGTTTGGGAATTGCCTCACTCTGAGGTCTGCGCAGCACGGCTGGGAGCAGTGCTCGTCTTCCCTTGGACAGGGTGGCCCTGGCCCTGAAACACCACAGTCCCGCCTCGGTCCTTCCCTCATAACCCCTTTTATCAGATGCAGATGGGGTCAAAGGTCACTTAATTTACATCTGGTCCCCTCAAGATATGAGGTACCTAAGAGAAAGCACGTTCATAGTCTCGGCCGTACCCTTCTCCTTTCTTGTCCCAGCTTCGTGGCAGCCTGGGCTTGGGGCGGAGGAAGCCTTCTCCTAGCAAGGCCATGGTAGGCAACACAGAGGGAAAAGGATGATCTGGAATATTTGGAGGTAGCTGGAGAGGGAGTGGTGGAGACAGGCAAGGGGTGAGTGCAAACGGGGTGGAGGACTTGCACCCTGGGGTATTTTTCCTCAGCACATCAGGAGGGGACATGAGTCTCCCACTGACATTTCTCTGTTGAGTAGCTGCTCAGAAAAGTGAAAAACAGAGTGTCTGGACTCATCTTCCCCTCCCTTCCCCTGAGTATCTCACTAATAGCTGCCTGGGATGGATTTCCAGCTGTGTTAATTACCTCTAATTGGCTGCAGCTTTCTGGCCAGCCTCATCTCTCCCTAGGAGGTGATGGCCCCGCTGGGAACAGGGGTGACCTGATCCCACTGAGCAGCTGCTCCTGCTGCTTGTGGCCAGAACCGCCCTGCACCAGTCCTCCCCAGTGCTCAGCACCCAAGCACTTTGGGCATCTGAGTATCTTGGGGTACTCAAGGGAAAATAAATGTTTTTAGCTCCTGCTACTGTGATAATAACTTTAGAAATATGCATACAAAATAACAGTTTTTCCACGTGAGTTTCTTGTCACGGACTTCCTTCAGCTGCCCGATTCTGCTGATCTCAACTGGAGCATTATATGAGTTTCTGGGAGCTGTAATGGGAAAATGAACCTTGAAAAGAGTTTAAATTGTTCCTACAAAGACACAATGACGTTTGCCTTCCCTCCTACCCCAAAGCTAGACGTTGCTTTGTGTGCTTGAAAAAAAGGCTGGTTAAGAGTTTCAGGTGCATTTGGTATCTGCTTGTGCAAAATCTAGGGCTTAGCTGTGAGATAAAAGCAAATCTGCCTTTATTGTTTCTTTTTCTCATTTAAGTGATCACAGAAAGAGCAGCCGTAGCCCTAACTCTCAGACTTTCTCCTTTTACGTTTGCTTTTTGCTCGTATTAGCATAAGTCAGACTTTGAAATGAATTTTCTGCAAATTTGTTTGTATGAAGTCTGGCATAAAGCAAATTCAAAACTTGGCATGGCAACAGTGAAGTGGAAACCATTCAGAAATCCAGAGAAACTCTGGCAGCATTTCAGAGTTATTTACCTTGATCTAAAATCTCACTTGTGAATGCTGGGACTAGTCTAAAATATGCTGTGCTCCTCTCCATTCTCCTCCTCTGTTAACCTGGTAGGACTCATTAACTGACAAGCCTGTGGGTCTCATATTATCCTTTAATGCCCGTCACAAAAAATTGTGCTAATTAAATAGGTAACTGAATGGTTTGGTGTGGGAGTGCAATTCCCGAGATGGAGTGGACACGTCTACGGGTAATGTGAATGCTTTGAGTAATAATATTTAGCACTAATAAATTAGATTTTGGAACGGTCATAAAAATTCATGCTTCAAGGCTTAAAGTTAATCTCTGTCAGGATAAGACCTTCATTGGCATAGATTATCCTGCATTTACCAATTAAGGAGTTTCTTGTACGTTCCTCAGAAGACTTGCTTGCTGGCTCTGAAGACAGGATTGTGTCTAGGCAGAGCATTTGTCTTACGGAGGTGGCAGCTCTCACACCAAGTGCACTGACCCGCGGGGATAAGGCAAAAATGGTGCAATTCCATGAATGCAGGAGACATTAATTGGGGTTTAGTCGTTGTGCTGGGATTTGGGAGACTGCCTGCTAACTTTGTTTTAGGCTTCCTATGTGTTTTTGGAAAATACGGGTAATTTTTCTGTGCCTTTGCTCATCTGCTTTCAAATAAGAAAATACCATCCCTCTTCCATAAGAGGAACCATCCCTTTTCAGTCGAAACACTAACCCTTTACTGAGTAGGGATCAGTTTTTGCTATGGGCTGGTACAGTTAAGTACCTGACAATGTACAGTCATGGAACATTGACTGAATTCGAGGATTTTCAGTTTTAGCTGTGATGTTGTTGCCACTCTTGATGATAAGGATGACAGCTGTAGTTTTGCACTTTCTGAAGTTTATTGGTTTCAGCATTTGTTTTTGTGTTTCATTTTCTTGTGTTAAAAACTACTTTTCACACAAAATAGCCTGTTTGTTCGATTTTTTTCAATTGTGAGATGGATAGTAAAGACAATCAGGAGTTAGAAGAAAGTGAAGTAATTTGACAGTATCACTAGAATCTGAATGAAGAAATCAAGGTTGATTTATGATAAACCACTTCTTTTGCAACACATGTTCTGTCCTATTCACATGGATTTAGCAAAAAAAGGTACCACAGAACAAGACACATCTGAAATGTCAGGAGCTGGGGAGATCCTGTCAGATATAATTTGTAACTGTTTTTTCATGTCTGGAAATAAAATAAGTTGTAGATTAAAAAGGTGAGTTAGAGAGGAAAAGGAACTCTATTTGGATAAGCAATGTTTCCTAGTCATGTGCACGTGAAAGCCAGAAATATAACATATAAAATAACACATAAGAAGGAATGGAAAAAAAGTACTATCCTGGGAAATGCGTGCCTGAGAATCTGAAAGGCAGATAGTGCTTCAGAGAGGGAAGATTTGTTTCTGTAGTTACTATGAAACCTCATGAATGAAAATGTCATTCTTCTGGATTTATGACATAAAGTGCATTTTAATGGTAGGCAACAAGCTCTTTGAAAGAAGAGCTGCTGGTCCAGTTCCCATGATGCTGTAAATACACCCCCTCACCTAGAAAAAAAATCGCCAGAAAGAAAGATTTCGAAAACACTATGCTTTCTAATTACGCCTCCACCTTTCACTTCCCTGACCAGACCACTGCCGCTCTGCTTCTCTCCGCCCCAGGATATTAGTTATCACCCAGCCAGCCTCAGGTAGCTGCAAAATAATCATTCAGTACCGGCCATACAGCAATTCATTTGCAGCTGCTACTGTCCCAATCTTTCATCGCTCTCTGCTGCTCGCACCGAACAGTTTAGAAATATGAATAAAGCCCTCTGGGAAAGCAAAGCAGCCAGAGAAAACGTACGTGTGTGTGTGTGTGTACGTGTTTAGGCGCTGGGGTCTGCGCAACCTTCCCCGTTGAAGGCACGACGCCGGCTCGTTGCTCAGCGCGCTCTTGGGCTGCACCCGGTGCTGGGTCAACGCGCTTGACTGCGGGATGGCCAACAGCCTGCAAGAGCAACGGTGGCCGAAGGTTACTGCCTTCCTAACAGCATGTCAGCTGGAGCTGGCAGGGTTTTGCTCGCTGCGCATCGCCGCTTTGGCACAGTAGGTATCTCCACGTTTAAGGAACGTGGAGTGGCCAGTAGGATAATGCCAACGGTATCTCAAACACGGCCGGCTAATTGCTGCCCTGCCCCTCAAACATTGCAAAAACATATATATAGGTGCAAAACTTACACAGCAAACGTGCATACGCTTGGGGCTTCACTTCTGTGAAATATACACTCGGACCTATCGGACTGTGGTTGATTTGCAGCCCTGCTCAGAGGGGCAAGAAACAGAGCAAGAAGTGCCTGGATGAGGCTGTGGGAGGGCTCTGGCTGCAGCGGGGACTTCGCTCCTGCCGAAATCCACAGCCTGGGGACTCCCCATGTGGCGAGATGCCCATGGGCTCCAGCCCTGTTGAGCTCATTTTCCCAGCAGGTTCCCCTCCACGCAGGACCCTCCTTGGTACCTCTCCGATGGACCTCTCCAAAGCCCACTGGTGCATTCACAGGGATGGGAGAAATGGGGTGCTGCCTCTCCTCCCATGGCTGGGGCAATCCCCGCGGGGGTGTGCAACGCCTTTTGCAAATGTTGCATTCAAGCGCAATTTCTAAATGCGTTTAATTGATCTTTATGGCTATACGTGTCTTCCACCGGGCACAACCAAAAGCTTTAATTGGCTACCATGTCACACGCTTCAATAATAAATATGCCAATTAGATAAAATTACGCTTACTAGTTCAGTGACTACTGTGTGTCATGTATCATGCATGAAGGCACACAAATGTTGCTGTACACTAGCTGTACGGTCTCACGAACTAAACGCACAGATATGCATTCAGGTCTCGTGCCGGGGACTTGCTCCTGTGCCTCTGCTTGAAGCAGCTAACAACGTGAATGTTTCATCACAAAATACAGAGACTTTCGATATTGGGTGACACTGTTACAAACCAGGTTTATGTGACCATTCACAACCTTGAAGTACCTTAACGTAAAATCACTCGCCCACAACACGCCTGTTTTCTAACCTGTAGGAAAGGTGTGATGACCGCTAGTCGTTTTATATGGGCAGGCTGAAAATGAAAGGCCACTGCTTGTGTTCTCAATTCTCCATTTCCCAGGGAAGTCTGAAGGACTCTTGATGCCAAGCTGCTTTGAAAATCTAGCCCTTAATTTTGGGAACTCTTTCAAGATAAAGTGTTGTTATCGTTGGTGTTTCCAGCTCTCAGCAGATCCCAAATTTGCAATATTGTATTGCTGTCTCCCATCAGCCAAAGTAAGGCAGTGCACAGCCACCTTGTAGTGAACAGAAGAAAGGCGAGCGACTTTGTCATACCTATGATGAAATATTTGTATTTGATTTTGTATCAACTCTGAGACAAGGACCAGGCTGGGTCCTTGGTTTCGTCATCTTTAGCTGACAAACGGGACTAAAAAAAGGTCTTTATATTCAGTCTCTGGCTATCGTTGGCATCATGCTCTATAATCCGTTCTGCTGGGTTATCAAACTCCATCATAAAAATAGTCAGGCTTTTTTCCCCTCCAACACTGAGGGATACTTTTCATATTCTAATCCCTTTAAGGTAAGGCAATCTGACACTTAATGTAGTTTTCAAGGCGGAATACATTGTGAAGGTAAAATTAAGCAGGAACATTTATTCTCTGATTGCCTTTATAAACTCCTAACACATCTTGGCACACTTAGCTTTTTTATATTTCTGACATGTGCATAAGAGATGAAAGTTATCAGTGTAAAGAAACACAAAAATCATTAAGGATGCTGTCACAGGTGATTATGATATTTATTCATGCACATCTGGGGGCTTCTAAGGCTTATGGCACGGTTCAATAGAAATTACAGGGTTGGGTGTTTTTTTTTAGTATTAACAGTTATTAAATGTGTCAAAGCTAGTGAAGTCAGAGGAGCTTTACGAAGACAAATGTATGAGCAGCGTGACAGCTGGTGAAACTCATTGATGAATTCTAGTAAGACTGATTGGAAAGAATCACCCCAACTTCTTGTGTGTTGGTGGATTTTAAATTAATTATATTTTAACTGCTTTGGAGACAGACCTGAGAATAAATTTGGGGAGCCCAGTGTAAGTAGACGTTCAATAAATGAGAGAGAAATAGAAAAGTAATCAACATTTAAGCTGTGTACAGAATGAAAAAGAAATCAAACACTGAAAATATTATTACTATGCCATTAACATAAATCAATTGCATGCTCTCTCCTTAGAATCTTTTTTCATTTCTGGTCATCCTATCTCATAAAGTCTTTAATGGATATAAAAAGAGCGCAGAGATTGACAATGAAAAATATTAGAGACGTGTAGAGATTTTTGTAAGAGGGGAGGCAACGAACTGGGACTGCTTAGAGAAAAAAGCTTTAGCTCCAATAAGAGACTTAAACACCTCAGCAGGACCAAGGCAGGTCATAGGTGCAAAATGTGGTCCCTTGACCTCCTCGCTTATGTCCTCCCCTCAGGGTCCCTGAACTCCATAAGCACGTCGGGTTTTTAATGGAAGGTCCCAGAGGCTCACGGTTGTGCATCCGAGCGGCAGCTGCTGCTGTGGGTCACGGAAAAGCCCCGCGGCACCGAGGTACATGGCAAGCGGGAACAGCTCGCCCCTACTTTTGGGACAGGCGCAACCAACCGCAGCCCAGCCCAGGGCTCTTCCTGAGGCCTGCCGTTGCAGAAACGGTCAAAACGGGCCAAAACGCTATTTGAAAAGATGCGGTTCTCTGAAAGGCCCGTCGAAGGTCCCGCCCTCGAGAGCTGGTTCTGTGCCACGTGTGGTCCGATCCTACGGGCAGGCTTCTCGAGGCGTTTCAGCAAAGGGGAAGGGGACCTGTCTTCCCTGCCATTGCATTCGGGGTGGGCTCAGCCCCCAACTCACACAGGTGCTCCTGACACCTCATCCTTTCTACCTTTCTCCTTGTCAAACGGAAGAGAGAAAAGAAACGGCATGTCTGAGATGTAAATAACGTTTAATGAGCGGGCCTTGGAGTTGTTAAGGAACTCACACGCTTATGCTTAAGTCATTTTGGTGGTTGATTTAGAGCCAAATCCTGCTGGCCTTACTGAAGCAATTAGCCTGATTATTGCTGGAGGGATACTCGCACGATTAAGGTGAGCAGTATTTGTTCTTTCTTCTAGAAACCAGTTGCCTGTGCAAAAGTAGCTGACACAGTAGTGGTGCTGAGGCAGTACGGTGATGGGCACTTAGAGAAATCTTCAGACCCAGATGAAAACCTGGTGTCTTTCAAAGAAGAGGGATGGATAGATGGACCATCTGCCTGACGCCGCTCTGAGTGGAAAGCTGACTGTGAGAGACATGTCCTCATGTGTTTCCTCTGTGGGACTGCAACTGTTGTTGCTTCCCCAGCTTCTCCAAAGGAGGGAACCGGCTAATTAGATCTACAACTGTTATTTATCAAAAAGAGCATCTGAAGTCTTCCAGTGATTTTTTTTTTTTTTCTTCCCTTCTCTCCCTGCTATTTCTAAGGCACCTATCAGTGTGGTACATAAGTACCATCTGTATACCTGGCTAGTGACCAGCAGGCTGTGATATGTGAGGCTTTTAAATGGAGATAAGAGGATGGAGAGTAGATAGACAAAGAGTGGAAAGAGTAGACAAACAGCATGTTTTAATGGAGGCTGAAGAGGGTGTAAGTGAACTTAGAAACAGAGGGGCCTGAGAGATTATTTTGTCCAAGACTTCCTGCTCAAAGAAGAGGTGGAGCATATGAAATCTTCTAGGAACCTCCGTAGGTATATTTAAATTGCCTGGGAAGTGTGCTTGCAGCCTAGCAGGGCTGCTGCACTGACTCCATAGATGAACACCCACCACAGAGCAGGAACACCTCTGTGGAGGAACTTCCTCCTGCTTTGCCAGGAGAACCTCCACACCTTGCCCTGGATGCCAGCACTTATTTGCATTAGTGGCACAGATGCGCTGGAGTTTGAAGGAAAGGCACAGCTTTGAGATCGAGTGTCCTGATTTTCTCCCTCACCCTGAATTCAAGGAAATTTAGAGGGTTTATTTGGCTCATAAGAGATCAAAGAAACTTTGCATGATGGGAATTTGCCTTTTTGATCAACCTTAAGCTTTATGAATAGTCTAGTCCAAGGTTTTAGTGTGAAGATACTTGTGTCTTCTTGCTGATGATAAACTCACTCATGTCAATAGAGTTTACCGGTTGTGTTAGTGCTGTCCCCCATGTGGGTGCCGGTGTGTGAGGAAAATAATGTCTTAGTCTGGCAGAATATCATTGCTAAGAAAGCTTCTGTTCTCAATTACTGGGAAATTTCCCTGAACTCTGATGATTCTGGTGTAGAGTTAGGGCTTCTGGTGTTATGACAGAATTTTGCAAGTTCTGTGATGGCTTTTGACAGTCCATGTCCCAGCAGGGAAAGACGCCTCACTTGAAATCAATCAACTTCTTCATCACACAGGGAAAAAAAGAAAAAAGAAACCCGCCTAGAAACTCAAACCCAGTTTAAAAGGGGATCCTCTCTGACTGAGCTGAGTTACTGCAGATATGTCTACACTACAAGCATATTCATGTAGGGAACCTTCTAAAGGCAGGCACACCTAACAAAGACATCCTGTTCACGCTTAATGCACCAGATAAATTGTTTTAAAATGCAGAGTTATTTTGTGAGTTCTTAGTGAATAAGCGCATCCACATATGCATCTCTGAAGAGATTTTTAATTAACTGCTTTCAATCATTTTCTTTTTGTAAAATTAGAACAATGATGGAATAGACTGGCTGTAGAGTTTGGCCAAGGAAAGATTATACTAATCCACTTGAAATATGACTAAAACAGAAAAAAAGAAGAGATAAAAGCAATTTTTTTTTCAAAGCCTGTTTACCTGTGACAAAATCCTTCTAAATCAGCTGCACACAAATTATGGGATCATCTTAATTAAACTCTACTAAAAAAGATTTTGCTGTGGACTTCTTGGGATATTTTACAACCAGACAGTATGTCCTGTGATGCTTTTTGCAAGATGGGG
>JAVJGG010000085.1:34873170-34890794 GCA_035590195.1 Aviceda cuculoides
AAGAAGTTGGGAGGGGACACAGCCAGGGCAGCTGACCCAAACTGGCCAAAGGGGTATTCCATACCATGTGACATCACATCCAGTATATGAACTGGGGGGAGTTGGCTGTGAGAGTCTGATCGCTGCCTGGGCACTGGCTGAGCATCGGTCAGCAGGTGATGAGCATTGCATTGTGCATCACTTGTCTGTCTCGGGTTATATTTCACTCTTTTTTTTTTTTTATCTTCCTTTTCACTCATTATTATCATTATTACAATAATAATTATTATTATTCTTTTATTTTTTTATTTAAATTATTAAACTGTTCTTATCTCAACCCATGAGTTCTGCTTGTTTTCCATTTTCCTCCTCATCCGAGGGGATGGCTGGGGAGGAGTGAGTGAGTGGCTGTGTGGTGCTTAGTTGCTGGCTGGGGTTAAACCACGACATTTCAGCAGGCAAGATAGGCTGGTGCAGGCTTTGATGAGGTTTTGTGCAGTTACGTGATGCAAAGGGTTACCTAAAAAGCTTGTGCATTTTCTAGAGTAGTTTTGAAAGACTGTTGAGGACCTCAGAGCTGCCAGGTCACTCCTCTGTAGAGTTACAGAAGGAGATGATAAATAAATAGTTGGGACGCCCAAGTGCACTTGTGACTGTGTGCTGCCTCCAACCTTTCAAGGATCTTAGAAGAAGATGCTACAGCTCCAAGATGTTGCTATGTGTCCCTGCAGGGCTTATCAGTAGGAGCTTTCTGCTCTCGACCAAGCATCAGAAGCACCAAAGCAAGGACCAGAGGGGCAACCATCAATGTGGGCAGAGAGCGCTGGGATTTGACTTTTTTTGTGTTTTCTCTTTAAAAATTAACTACTTCTTTAAAAGAGGTCCATACAAATTTATCCCAGTTGGCACAAGCAGAGATGGGGGTTAATTGTGGGTAGTAAGACAGCTTTATATTAAGAAAGAAAAAGTATTTGAAGACCTAATAGGAGTTTTAGTGGTTTCCAGGGGGAGTTTCAAGTTGTGATTTCATTCCAGTCTACATTAAGTCAATTTTTGTCCTAGCAAAGATCCTCTGTGTTTGCTTTGATTTTAGTTCCTCTAATTCTTCTGGTTCTCTTACTCTCCCCCGGCAGTATTAATCTGGTGTTACAAGTGCCCTGACAGAACATGAACACGCGTGTATTGCCCAGAATGACTCTCGCTGTGTGTCTCACACACAGAGCTTGCCGAGCGCAATTTAGGCACGTTTCTACTTTTAGAATAAATAAGGATATCTAGCGTCATTGGACTTTAAAATCATCGAAAAGGTAAAAACGCCCATCTAATGGGGGCATAACACTGCTGGTTGGCTCTGTGCAGTTGCAGCAACCTTGGTGATTCAGCACACGCCTGACTTACTCTACATCAAGTGGGAAGTAGTTGGACAATACAGCTCACTTGGTAGGAGACCTAAGTTTCCTCCTATTTGACATAAGTACAGTGCAAAAATGATTCAAAAGGCAAATATATTCCTGCTTGATAACCTTTTCCTTCTCGTTTGTTTCTGAGTCAAAAGAACTTGGTGTTTTGACAGCCGATTTTTTTTTTTTGTCTCTGAGATAAAACACTTGACAGAAATTCTTCTCCCAACTGATTTTCGCCGCTTTTAAATCATGCACCAGATATTAGTTAGGTAGTTTTCTTCTTGTCTGTTATTTTCACAACTCTTCCGTGCCTCCGTGGCACGTTGTCAGACCCCTGCGTGACAAAAGCCAAACCACGTCACCCCCTTGCCTGACTGCGCCCGTGGCGAGCACCCAGGTAGCGCCTGCGCGGGGAAGGATGGGGAGCGACAGCTCCAGGGCCTGCCATGGACTGGGGCTGGTACGACCATAAACCTTGAGGTTAATGACCCAAATTCACTAGCTTCATTGTTAAAAATTGTACCGGTGTGTTTATGTGTTGACGCTGTGTCGATCCCTACCGCCTATGTACACGCTCCGTGTGCGGCTGATCGCCCTCTCTGCCACAGGTCACACTAATTTTTCCCCTTTTTCAATGTTTTCTCTCCTGCACTCATTCCATCACAGCTGATGCTCTCTTGCTGTCCTCCCTGTTGGCTGTCTTCATGTCACGCAATGTGCAAGACAGGCACAACAGGAGAGGCTACAATGTGGAAAATTTAGAAATTTCCATGATGGTGTTTTTTCCTGTTATTTTGGCTGCACACACAGTTTCTACAGGCATTGTGGACTTACACAGGAGAGTTAGGGAGAGTGGCAAGCGCTGTGAGAGATCGGCCCATGCAGTGCACGATGGATGATGCTGACTGCTTATTTTAACAGAGCTGCAAGAATTCAAACACTTTTCATGAATATTCATATGAAACTGAAAGCTGTTTAACCCGGCTCTCACATCTGTCTGGTGGGAGCACTTCAGTGCTTATGTGTTGCTCATACGACCACTTGCAAGACATGAATTTTAAACCTGACTGCTCAGATAGTGATGGAAATCCAATATGAAACAGTATGCTTGGTTGTGAAATTTGCAATTCACTTTCTGCAAGTTAGCTATACAAATCATCTAATCAAGGAACACCACATGACTGAACTAAGCAACACAGTATGAATTTGCAAACATTTGCCATTCCCAAAAGGTCTGTAAGCTGAGAGTTACTCACTGAAGAAATTCCCAAATAATATCAAATAAATAAATAAATTAGAAAATTGCATGAGCTCCACAGACAATTCATAAGCAGAAGGGCAAGTGAGATTCATGGCAAAAAGTACTCATTGAGCTTCTGAAGAAAACGGGGAAATTGTTTCTCGGCACAGTAAATCAATCTGATGCAGTTTGCTTCATTATCTGCTGTGCGTTGATGGAGCAAAGGGAATGCTGAGAGATTTGGAGTCACTTCTGACAGGGTCTCAGATGAATGGAAGTTTTTGTAAGCGGCAAATTTGTCTGGAATAGTTTTGAAAGCCGATTTAGTTTTGGATCATGGGATTTGCAATACGTCTTATTTTACAGTTGAAAATGCCTGAAATATGAACCTGCTCCCGATACAAAATTTTGCTTTGCACTTTGCCTTATCTGGAGCTTTACGCTCAGGCCCATTCCCTGAGCACCACCATCTGTATTTCCATTGCAGCATCAGTACTATCCTCACCCTTACTGGCAAGGCAGGGCTATTCCCCTGCCCATTTTGCAGAGAGGCTGGGGGACTTGCCCAGGTCCCCCAAGAAGTCTGTGGCTGGGTGCAGGTTGAACGCAGCCTCCCACGTCCTTGTGGTTTTACCCCTTCGGCCCCTTCCCTCCGAAAGGCACCGGTGTAAAACGAAGTAAAATTGTCTAAGCCTCTGGACAAAAGTGAGATGGAGAAGGAAAAATAGGTGCTTGATATCCACATGCATTGCTCATTTCTGACACAGATGTAATATCTCTGCATAACATCTCTTTGATCTGTACTGCAAACCGCTAGAAACAATTTCTTTGGAAGGAAGTTTTCACTGTCACCCTTATGTACTGAGTAGTGTATATAACACGGGTCGAAATAATTTTTTCCCCAATTTGCAATGCAAAGTAGTGCAGTTGACAGAAAAGTTGTTGGTTGGATCAAATGGAGAATATTTATGTTATGTTTCTTAAAAGGAATTCTTACCATTCCTGGTCCAACATTGCTTCTCTTTGGCACAATCTGTATTTATTTTGGCTGAATGCATTTAGCACTTTTGCTGTTAAATTGTCATCAGTGTTTTGTTATTAAATGAATTATTTCATGACCTATTTACAACGTGGTATAATACACTGAAATTCTCCTTGAAGGGAACATTAGTTAGGATGAGTAAATTCAAATTACTTGGTAAGTCCCTGCTATACAGGAATTCTTTTTCTAATGAAGATTTAATGAAAACAATCAGTCTAACAGAATTCTCTAAGTTGTAAGCTTTTGACAACAGTGTTGTAAAGTATGCTTAATGACACCCACATTAAAGTAGTTTAAAAATGGCACCATAACCTTAATTTTAAAATTTAGCACAGCAAGTGATACCATACCTCTTACTGCAAGATATGACTCTCAGCTTCTTAAGTGCATTTTTAATGGCTCCTGTGAGAAGCATTTCCGCAAGCAGAACATTTTATTGTTACTAAATACCACTCGCTCTGAAGTCTCTCTGTTGTTTGGAAATGAAACTTTAATGCACAAGTCGAAACAATTCATCAACGCAGGGAACATCACACTCGGATCAAACACACCAAATGATAAGGATTCTGCATATGCATGGACAGAAGATTTTCATTCCTTAAGTTCCCGCTACTTATCTTGGTGAGGGTCATATGCAATGACAAAAATGCAAACTTGCAGCCCAGCACTGAGCAGGACCCCACGCAAACCTCACTGCCCTTTTTTGCCCCGCGGACCTGACTCTTTGATGTTCGGACATTTTCTTGTCTAGTAATGCTGAACAGGCACATCATAAAAAAGTACATGAGGCTTCTAACTTTGCATATCACCTCTTGGACTTCCGCCTGGGGAGAAACAAGCTTTTTCAAGGGGAAGCTTTCCTGTTACACTACTGAGCGTTCATTCCCCCCTCAGCCCTTGCTCCCGACCCTTTCAGCATCCGACTAAATGTCATTTACATCCTTCCCCACAGCGCTGTTTCTCAGAGGGAGGGAGGGTGGCAGGGGGCTGGCGGTGGCACAGGAGGAAATCGTACGTTTTTTCTGTCTGAAACTACGATTCTCGTCCAGCAAAACAATGCCAACGGTGCAGAGGAAGCTTTGGTTATGCAAAATGGATGGACACATCACGCCTTTTTTTGCAATAGGTTATAACCTAAGGAGTTCCTCACCCGGAAAATCCCTCCCGCCCCCCACCCTGGCTCTGTTTTCTCCTTTTCAAATGACATCGGTGGCACTCCAGACACATTTTACACATTAATAGCATACCTCCCTCACCTTACAGGCTCCCTAGCTTTCCTCTCCCCCTTTTATTTTAGGGCAGCTTCCCCTCTCCTCCCATCTCGGAAACAGCCCAGCAGGCTCGGTAAAAACAAGAGTAAAGTGTTTTCTGCATGACCTCTACGTATTTTACTCCGTGGGAAGAGCAACGTGGAATACACCCTCAGCAGGCGGCGAGATTTGAACCGGTTTGTCCTCGAGGCATTTCTGCCATAAACCGCAGGACTATCAACAGTATTTCCACCCTTGGCTCTCCCCCCCCAGCCCCCCCTGGGTCCCACCACCCGCTCCCCACGGCCGCCCCGCCGCTGCTGCCCGCCGCACCTGGCAAGCCGGGGAGCAAAGCACAAACAATGGGCACCGAACAGCAACAGCTCCCTTTGTTTCCCAGGCAAATCCTACCTCCGAGAGTTGTCACATCTTCCTCCGAGGCGAAGCCTAATTATTAACAAACAGAGATCCAGCGGAATCCTCCAAACTGCCACCGGTTGTTAAGCGCTGTCATCGTTCCCTCCTGGTGCTTAAACCTTTTTGGACCATTAATGTCACAACCCCTGCTAACTCATAGCTTAGTACTCCCTGCTCAAAATGTCTGAAATAGTTTGGGAGGACAATAGGAATGACAGGCACACTAGACAGCCATGCTTGAAATTAGTTACCTCAAGCTGACTTAAGGCTGTTTCCTAGTGCTTTTAAGGCATGCACTCGGCAGGGCTTATTAACCTAGGCTAGACATGCCGTTCCTGCTTTTATTCAGCGCTGTAATAGGATGGCTGCTAGAAAGGCAGCGATAGGTCTAACCCCATTCATCCCTCCGTAGCTTTTAAACCTCCCCAGGAGAGGAAATAGCTTCAGTCACCCTTAAACTTACTGAGGCTACTGTTTCTGCAGAGCAGGGTTTCACACATTGTTTTGAAACTAAGGAGAAAATCACTCCCGGGAAAGGAAGGTGCCGTAGCTCTCACGACTGTTGCGAACGGCAAGATGAACGCGACGGCATCCGCCCCCACCGCAAGCCGAGGCTGCCGCAGGAGTTGGTGGAAGTAGCGATTGGAAGCTGAAAGTTCATAAAACTCTATAAGGCAGATGTGACACAAAGCAAATGAAGGGGATGCACGGACCGTACCGTGGTTTTTATTTACAGTCACGGATGCACGCTACGCTTCCCAAAAGGCAAAATACAGTTTGCAGCTAGCAGGGTCTTGCGATCTAAATTCGCAAGTTGACAGCACCTGGGGTAATGATGAGCAGAAGAAATGTGAGCGATGCACAGCATTCGCAGTGCCTGTGATGTGGGCAAGAAGGGGGGTGAGAGGATGCTATTGGAGTTTTCAGTTTTCAGTAAAACCGTGCGCATCTCCAGATCCCAGGGCAGAGATATTAGTGCTCTGCTGAGATCTTGGAGCCTTTTTCTTCTCGGTTGTCAGTTAATAACCAGCCCAGATCAAGCTGGATCAAAGATTGTTAACATCTGCTGTCGGTTCAGTGTTGCTGATCTCAGTGTGGTCCCTAGTGGACAAATGTAGAAGCCACCAGCACAGATGTGTCACTGCCAGCAGCAATGGCACATGGGCTGAAGGACTGGAGAGGCAACCTGGTGCCGAGGTGGGCTGGGAGAGAGCAAGTGGGGAGTTAGCATTTTTGCTGCTTGTTCAGCACCCGCCTGCCTTTTTGGTACGACCAAGTTCACAGCCCTTGGCTTAAAATGAAGATGGCGTGTGCGGAGAGGTCTCAGAAATGAATGACGTTTAGAGAGATTAAGGAGGAAAGCAGATCATGGTGGAAACCCAGCTGTGGCTGCCTCACACCGTGGGAATGAAGGGGTTAAGAGAGCACTAATGGCAAATATGCGTTAGGTTTTTAAATGATTGGTACCTGAGGGCACTGAGGGCTGGTTAAGGTGTGAGCCCTCTCCTCTGAGAAGTTCTGGTTTGGGTTTGTGTTGGTCCTTTGTACTGGTGACTGTTACAGACTATTTGAAAGTTGCCCCTGCAGGAGAGAAGGCTGCTGGTCTGTGCCGAGCTAGCTGGTAAATCCTGCCTTGTTCCTAGGGGGAAAGTGGGCAACTTAAAATCCTCTTTTTTTTTCCCACATCACTTCCTGCCACCCACACCGCCCAGGGCTCTACCAAACAGCATGTCAGCGTGGGCTGCAGGTCTCTCCTCCTTCTGAATCGGCCTTCATGAAAACTACTGAGTGAAAGCAAGCCTGTTGCTGGAGCAAGCAAGCCAGAGATGCTGATGGGGACATCTGGGGCTACCACAAGCATGACGTTTGTCCCCGAATCAACATTGCTCCCAATGGGGCTGTCTTTGCATTCTGTGCTTCCCTACGCCCCTACTTGCTGTCGCTCTTGGACATCCTCCCTTCCCCTTTTCACCCCCCGCACCTTACACAGTCTCTGTGTTGGAGGGGAGGTCTCACGGTTTTGTTTCTCAGTTTACAGTGGGGGATTATTAGCGCCTTAAGCTTCTCCCAAAATTGGTGGGAGCAAAGGGGACTTTGAATTTTGTAGGCATTCAAAATGGGTGGACCATTACACGCCAACTGCTAGCACAGCTGCCAGAACAACACCTGCTTTGTTGAATACTTTAAAGAATTTTTTCACTGCAACTTATCTAGCATTTTTCATAAGCACTACATTCACCTTACGGCAGGGGAAAAAAAAAAGGGGCGGGGAGGAAGAAAAGTTCTCCTTGTCCTAAGCAAGATACTTCTGTCTCACTAAGGGGTTCACTGTGCAGTTGGTTTTTAAGTGGGATGACACAGCAGTTCAAGAGACATTAGAGAGATTCCTGTTGGAGATACACAGGTCTACGGGTGCTGACTTTGTTGACGATCTTTTGAGATATTTCAATACTGAACTGGACACAACAGTGTTACAATGAGAGGTTAAAGCAGGTGATCATCGCCACCCATGTCTACAGTTCACCAATTCTGTATGCTGAATACAAGGTGGCTCATAAAAAACATATGACTATCCCAGCTCCCCCCTCCCTTATGCAGTGAATAAATTACCTACAGACCTCCCTGCCACAGTGATCCCAAAGGCTTCAATCCTTTGTAGTAGGTTTAAGTCACTCAGACTTGGTGGTCAACAGGTGATAACCATCTGTGAAAGCTGCATAACTGAATGGACAAGAAGATGTATTTACATTGGGTGGTAATTGAAAGGGGGGTAAACTGTTCAAAGTGTAAGGTGTAGGCCAATGGAGGATGATCGGAAAGGTCTAGGGGCTGATTAGTTCAAAATGGTTCAGTCTTAGAGAAATATTCTGAGATACTCCCCCTTTCCTCAGGCTTTTTCTAATCGCTGAGCAGCCACAGCAGCTGCCCTCAGTGATGGGACTAATGCACACTCCCTACCCTCGCCATGGCTTTACTGCTGTTGCATTTTTCTAATACACCAATATCTCCTTGCTGGAAACAAGATATAGAGAGCGATGGAGCACTGACCTGATCAGGTGTGGCAATTTTCTGTCTTCCTGGACTGTATGAATGTTGCAGAGTAGGATTGCCCTGAGAAGGAGAGGGCTTAAATGTGCTTTCACTTTGCTCTCCATTGGCAAAATCCTATTGACTTCCACAGGAGCTGAGATTGCTGCTCAGCTCTGCAGCAGCAGCCCGTCTTTGAGAAAACCCATTGCTTGCAAAGGAGTTGCAACAATTTAAAACGTTTCTGTTTCTGACCAGTATTTGCTTAGGAAATGGCCAAGGAGGATGAAGGAGAGGAAGAATTCAGAAGATTTGTAGTTTGCATGCTGACTGTAAGTCAAACTATATAATGAATGGAGCAACTAATGCATAATTTCATTATGAGTCATCCTAATTATAACGAGAATTTGATAGCTACATAACTAGAAAGTGTAACTATCTGTTACAAATACACATTTCTAATTGCACAGGAAAGTACACAATATAATTAAAGCTGCAGGTTACACATACAATAACCTTTTCTTCCCCTGTGGTGACAAATTCTCTAGGAACAGTATGAATTTTTTTTGAAGTTGTATACCTATCAGACAGCATTCCTTCTACCCACTTGCTGAGACTTTTTCAAACAGCAGCAGGGAGTCTCACTAATCCATAGATACTTGGTGTGAATCGCGTATTAAAGGAATTGCAGGAATGATCCGTCGATGGCTCTTCCATGTTGGGTCCCTCTGTAGAGTGTCAGTGGTCAATGCAGTGTTAGCCTGGCAGAGCTACAGATGTGAAGTGCACAGCAGGTAATGGGTTGTATTAAGTACGTATAATTACAGTGTAAGTGAAAATTAGTCTAAACAAGGAGGAGGATCCTTCAAAAGTGGCCAAATTCTGTCATACACTTCTAGATACTCTTGGGCTTTGTGGAGCCTGAACTCAGAACTGAGTTTTGCAGATGGCAGCTATTCCCTAGAAAGGGTGAGTCCAGCCAGCATGGGGGAAGATAAATTCCTAATGGTGATCTTGGCTACATGCATTAATCCCACCTCTGTCTTAAATGAAAGAATTATCAAGGAAGCCAGTTGATGTAAGCCCCTACATTTACAGCTCTGGCTCATTTCCCTTCTTTTTCCTGCGGTAAAAGAGGCAGCACCTGGGTCTTCTGCAACTTCAGAGTGCAATAGCTGACACACCGCCACAGGGAAACACTCAGCCAGGCTGTCCTGGCTGACTAGTCATAAACTATTATCTTTAGCATAAAGTCAGAAATCACTTGTTTACTGATGGCAAAATGTGTTTGGCCATAGTCTTGCAGACTCTCTCGTGCTGAGAATCATAGGACACCCATGTGTCCTGGAAATCTGTTCGTTTAACTGAGTTATATTACACCAACTAGATAATCACTTCCACATGCTGCTTGATTGTCCCCCTTTTTACGCCAACTCTGTCTTTTTCTTGCATAGCTCTTTTTGAGCCACTTGCCTAGGAGAAAATAACTACATCTGGAGTGTTGTTAAATGACCCAGAAGTTGCTGCTTTGCAGGCTGACAGTATTTGATGCAAATAGATGGCTTCTTGCTGTGAAAATCTCCTTGGCTGACAATCCGTTGGGTACTTTTGACGATAGTTGTCTGAGGAGTTAAAACACAGGCTCCTCTTTGCATATTCACACTATCATTCTTACAGAACTGCCGGTATTAAATTCTTTCTGCACAGTTTCAGCAGAGGCCTTCCTACTCCCCATTTGTTCAACAGCTGCTGGTGCGCATTGCTCCTTCTCTTTGCCTTCAGCTTTTGCCATCTGCCATCATTAAGTTGCCCAGGTGTCGGAAATCTTCTTGCTCTTCTCTTGTAAACATTATTCTGCCGCCTTCTTCACTAGCTCAACCTTCATTTATATAGAGGCTGATAGATCAGGCTAGCTGTTCTCAAAACATCTGCTACATTTCATACTTTATGGGGGCGGATGGGGAACAGAGAACGTATACTTGCTGGCAAAAATAAAGACTGGTTAACCCTTCCTTCACTTTCCTTTCCATCTCCAAGAGCTTACTGTTTTCCTGCACTTCTAGATGTGCCAGTTAATTAATGCTTGCCAGTTGGGATGTTACCTAGAGCAAATATATCATAAAGCACAGCTTATTTTCAGAAACATCAAAGCTTCCACATACTGCAACAGTGTCTAGTCCTCAGCGGTATTGAGGAGCAGCAGAGATGGGACATACCCAAGGCAGTTATCAGCAAAGACATCCGAATAAACCTTTTTCCCTCTTTAGACTGCTTCTGCTGGTGGAAACAGGGGCCACTCCACTGACTGCAGTATGTTTTCTGCTCAGATACAGGTCAGGCATCCTTTTATGATTACCTGGAGGGGAAATCCAGACTCAAAGAGCATCTTTCACAATGATGGGTAGTGTAAACTATTGGATTCTTTTGGCAGAGATGATGAAATGAAATGAATTCTGGTGTGTCCAATCCTCCTCAGTAAATCACTGAAGACTGACTGTAAGTTTGAAGAGCAACAAAACAGAATCCAACAAAACAGGCTTCTTACACAATGCTGCTTTCTGGGCCCAGCGAATTACTGCTTAAAGGCTGGTAAAATATGTATCTGAGGATGCACACCCAGTTGCTGGGACCGGTCTCCAGCGTGCGTGTTGAGTAATTCCAACAGGATTTCACGCTTCAGTGATTTTACTCTCCTCAGTTTGGGTCTCGGTACCAGTGCTTTCAAAGCCTGATTTTGCGTGCAACTATTGGGCAGAGATGGTTTCCTGCTCGGAACAGTTCTGCTGAGCAGCAGTTGCTGCCTGCTGCTTTCCCATTTGTTAAGCAATGGATTACTGTTCAAACATTTGCAGCCCATGTTGGTCTAAGCTCTGTGTGCAGTTCTCCAAATTTACTCCTCTCCTGGAATGCCGTGATCAGAGGTTGTTTCTTGCTTGTTCAATAATTTCCCGAAGAGCTGCTCCAATCAACACTGCTGTGATTTCCTTGCTTTGTGACGGATAATGCATTGTGCTATTCACGTTTCACAGAAAAACCAAATTGGCCACTTTGATGCTCTCCGATTTTACATATAGTGCTTAGCTGTTTCTCCACCAACTCTTGATGGCTTTTTCTATCCACGCTTTCCTACTCCTATGTTAATATTACTTCTCCAGCAACTTTAGCATGATATTGCTAGATAATTCTTTCCTTGCCTTTTTTCCACCCCCCTGCAAATCATTTGCTATGCAGAGCTCTCCTTTCTTCAGGACTCAAGTATCTCCTTTAATCTGTTCTTCCTTTTATTCTTTACTCAGCTGCTGCTTTGCTTTAGTGGAATAGTCTCTTCTCTGATGAAGCTCATGCTTCTATTTCTGTTCTCTCTCTTTTTGAAAGGTCTTTTGCATCAGCAAAATGCCTGTTTGGGTTTCTTTGATGATTTGGTGCTGTACGCTAAGCTCTGCACTCCAGGTGTGAAAGATCAAGTTGTGGCAAGAGCATGCAAAGGGGGAGGGAAGGGGACTTTGCCGTGCCCCGGTGAGGACAGTTTTCAAGGAAGCAATAACAGAAGCAGACAGGTAAACAGCCCGGGAGTCAGGATCTGTACTGTGGAGAGGCCATTTTGTAGCACTGTGCCTCAGTTTTCCCATTTGTGAGCTAAGAATAATCCTCTGCCTTTACAAAATGCTTTGTGAGCTTTGCCTGTGAACCGAAACAAGATGACTGAAGTTCAGTCTTGATAAGTTTATATTGTCGCTGTCTTGCTGATAAACTTTAAATTCAGAATAGCAAGAGCCTGAAACTGCCTAAGCAGCCTCCGTATTGTGCAGCGTGTTTTACGGTGTACGTTGCTGGTCACGTACGTCTTCTCCTGAAGGCACAACCTCCCTTGCAGTGTCCTCACAGCCATCTCGCAGCCATTTTACTTTTCTTCTTTGGACTAAAGGGTACCCAGAAGGAAAGGCTGTTTTTTGTACATGTCCAAGACATCAGAGCCATCAAGGTCTCAGCAGAGCTGTCACAACTTCACTGACTGCATAGGCCTCTCGGCTTTCTCAAACTGAGGACGAGCAACACATCTCACGACATTTGCTCTGTCACGAGCGTTAGCAGCTGCCTTATAGCTGCGGAGATCTGCAGTGCGTTAGTGGGACTGTGCACGGAGCCGGGGGTCTGCACCCTCCAGGATGATTCGGGGTTATGCCGGGCCTGGGAATGGGGTGGCAGGAAAGAATTTGTCTTCCATTTTCCCCCATCCGTGTCTTGCTGTCCCCTGGCTCTTGTGTCCCTGATCACCACGGATGCTTATGTGGGATGCTGTGGGTGGTGCAGCCCTGCTCAGAGGGTGAAGAAGGATTTTTGGGGGCAGGTTCACAGCAGCCGGGGAGCAGGAGGGACATTGCCTGGGATGAGTTCGAAGCCCAGCCTGTTTGGAGAAAACGTGCTGGCAGGGACAGGAGAAACCTCTCAGAAGATGCTGCTTTTTAATTTTATCGATCCATAGTCTGTAGTCTGTAGCAGGTGCTCAAAAGGCTGTGTGGCTACTGCCAAAGCTGCCGGCAGAGGATTTATGGCTGTGAATATCAAAAATTCACCAAGGTTCAAAATATTTTCTCGGTTTTCCTGTGTAAATCTGGAGTGACCAGAGGGATTTGACTGTATTTACTGAAGTAGGGTGGTTTGGGATTTATACCAGTGAGGGCAACGTTTGGTCTTAAACATACATCTCCAAAGATATATAGGTTTCGTACAAAGTTATTTTTTCCCCGTGAAAAACTTACAGCCCCTGTACAAAGCTGCCACCTCTTCCCCATCATCACAGCAGCTGAAGACACAGGACATGCTTATGGATAAATGGCTTGGGGAAAAAAAAAAAAACCCAGAACGGTGTTTGGAAACTAAGCAGATGCTTTCCAAGAGGAAAAAAGCAGAATGATAAGGCTTTGCCTTTAACATGGGCTACAGGGATACTCCTTTGGCATAAACACATATTTTTTCATTGATAAAAGAAATCTCTTTTTTCCATCCTCTCTGATACCTTTTTGAATTCTGCATATGCAAAAATATTAATGTATCATGAAACTCTGAAGTGAAGAGGACTCCAGAAGCATTTAGCCAGTGAGTTATTTCTATTTTTAATTACTTAACTCTATTTGTTTACATGTGTTTGAAATTATTTTATACCCATTATGCCTATTCAAATAATGTTTCATTATTTCTCCACTTCAGGTAGTTTTAAAAACCAAAAAAAGAAAAGGAACAATTTGTCCATAAACACACCTGTAATCTGACCTTTTCTCTGCTCTGAGAAGTTTTAAGTAGATTCTCTGAATTTTTGTGTTTGTACTCGCTCTATTTTGGGACTCTTAGAAATAACCTTGACTCTAAATCGTGGACTCCAAGAGAGGCACAGAAAACGCACCGCAAGCTGTGGAGTTCATCCCTACCGGGATGCCTTAGCAAAAAGCACTGCGCGAGGATTTGTCCGAGAGTACACAAACCCTACCCTTCCATTGCAGGGGCTCCCAGCTGGACTTCAGACCACAGAAACCAGCTGCGTTTTAATGGTGAGTGGATGAAACAAACCTGAAAAAACAGTCCCAGAAAGTAGTTACTTATGCAACTAATGCCTCAGCTCCAGTGTGACCAGCTGGATGTTGCAGGATCAGGCTCTGGGGATGCGTTTTGGCCTCAGCTGCCTGTGCTTAAAGATAAAAGCACCCCGGTGTGCCTCACACACACAGGCGCACACACCGCATCTCTAATCTACGGCTCGCTCCTCTAATCCGTTCTCCTCCCACCCACAGCCACTGCAAGAAGGATGTAGTTTCTTTTCTTCGTTTCCATGCTTATATTTCACATAGCTCTTGGTGCAGTAAGCTAGTAAAAAAACCCAGTCCCTGGAAATGCAATACCCTTTGGGGGAAGCATGATGGATCTGGTAGTGCAGGAACAAATATCCCTAGGGTCCCGTTTATCTCACGCAGCATGTCTCTTTACCCCCCTCGCTCCGAGTTGCTATTATTTTTGCACAGAAGACTAAACCAACTCCCTCCCTTCTTCGCCTCTGCTGCCCACCGGGGCTCCCGCTTCGCCCTCCTCGCTGGTGCACTCGGCTGGCTCATTAACCCCTGCCGGGCTTAAGCCAGGCTCAGCCTCCAGCAGCAAGCTCTAACGTCGTCCCTCGGCGCAGGCAAGGCGGCTCCTCGGAGCGCCTGCCGGGCTCTCCAGACGTGCGGTGCAGTCTGCGGAGCGGAGGTGAACACCCGCGGTAGAATAACAGGCCCTCGGCCGTCGCGCTAAGGCTAACGGGAGCGAGACCACCAAACGGGCAAAGTATCTCTGTCCCACTTGGTCCAACGCCAAACCTCTGCTCCGATCGGGTTTAACTGCTGGCTGGTGCAGAAGGGTCAGGAAGCCGCCGTGAGCAGGGAGGTCTCTCGCGCTGTGAAGAACTGGCGTTGACGCGCAGTTTGCTCTCTCCCGGCAGAGGCGCGCGGGGCGTTGTACGCTGTAGCCGTTGCAGAGGAGCGCTGAGGGGATGGCCCTGGAGAGCAAAGCACCCCGAGATGGGGCTTCGCCTTCCCAGGCTTCCCGCCTGAGCCTGGTGTCGCCTTTGCCGGCGAAGGGCGCGCTGAAACCTCCCCCAGACCGCGGGGCGCGAGAGCCTCCACGCTCTGCATCGGCGACGGGTGGCTGCCTCGCAGACAGCCTGCAGGGTTTAAAATATCTGCGTGAAAAGCGGTTCCAAGAAAAGAGTCCTTCGCCTGCCGGTAAGAGGCAGAGTTGGGCCCTCGTGGGCAGCGGGGTGCGCGCCGGCGCGGGGGTGGGCAGCCGGCAGTGGCCGCCCTGGCATCGCCGCTCCTCTTTTCTCTATAAGAAAACTCAAGGGGGAAGCCAAGGCAGGGGCTGCGTTCCTGTATGAGGTCAGGAATGAGATGCTTCAGCGTATTTGTCAAGATAGGATTTCAAGAGAGAGGTAATCTGAATTATACCTTTCAAATGGGTAAAAGAAATGGAGACCCAGTTCAGCTCTCAGCTCCACCTGTGTAAATACAGAGCAAGTCCCCAGCAGTCGATAGAGTTCCTCCTACCTCTGCTGGTGGAAATGGGCAAAATTTGGCCTTGCTGAACACGGGATAACATGAAGGATTGTTGATCTGGAGCCTATTAGGAACCCAGTGTTACTAGACTGGTAGCAAGTGATCTCTCCCACACACCGTGATGAGGAATACAGGTCTGAGTCCAAAAGCTGAAAGTCTACTTTTTCTTTCATCTCTTTTGCAAAGAAATCAATCGTGGGCGTTAATTATTTTGGATGGCTCGGTCCTTTCAGGGTTCCCTTTCACGGACCGCTCCATTGTGTCAAGAGCTGTACAACCACTGAACAAAAAGACACTGTCTGCACAAAGTTATTAATGTGTTTTATTTCAGTAGCCTCTCGGTATTTTAGCTACTACAACATTCCTTGAAATATTTGAGATACTGTGAAGAAATTTTATGCCATTAATTTTTAATATAGCCATTTTTAATGAAATAGAGGATCAAGGTTCTGCATTTATGTATTTGGTATGATATATACGAGGTATATTCTCTACAGTATAATTACTACTGTCTGCCATAGTTCCTGAATCTAGATGTACAAACGCATTTTACTCTTAAAACCTTAAATCCTGAAGTGGGATTTTGCTCCAGAGACCTTTTGTCCGTTTAATAATAACACTCAATAATGTTTGAGTATGATGGGAGAACCACATAAATGTAAGTATGAGCCCAGTTACTGTCAAGCAATATAATTTTACAAAGGAAGCCTTAAACTTTCCTGAAGCCCTTCTGATTTCAGTGGGTTGACAGGAATATGAATGAGGAGGAATTTTCCCCCTTTGCTGGCATCTGATGTCTGAATTGGACTAATTATGACAAGAGCTTTTTCCCCTGCATAATCAGATTTGTTAAAATTTCCTTACTAGGTTCATAAAACTGTTTTGTGAAACAGAGAAAATTAAGTGGGATTTTCTTTGCCACTAAATTCAAATTTGTCTGAACTTTCAACTGGACTCTGGTATCCTATTAGAGTCTGTCTTTGATAATAATCATGTTTCAGTTTCGTTACTTTGTCTTTTAATTCCAATCACTGATCATTCATTTTATTTTTTTATATTAGGAGTAGGAGATTAATTGTCCATGCAAGGCTGTTTGAGATGGTCCTAGAACAGCTTGAGTGAAATGCCCTCATTTTTCTTATCTTTCATTAACCCATCAACTTCATTGTTTGTATGTAGTATAAACAGTTTGTAAAATGCCATATTGCAGTTTGTGTACAGTATGGCTTGGAGGTCTGTCTCAGTAGCTACAGAAACAGTCTTAGTGCTCCTACATCTTGGCATGGGTACTAAAAATGAGGAGGGAGGATGAGATGCAGAGCCCTGGCCGAGAGCTGTGCTGAACGAAGGGTAGTAGAGGAGCAGGGTCAAGAGTGTAATGGACAGTCAGCCACGAGAAAGCAAAAACGAAGCATAAAGATGTGATGTGACCTGCACAAGGCACAGCATTTCTGGGACACGAACCCCTCCAGCCCATGGCCTTCCACCCTCCTCTGTCTCCATCTTCCTCCCACACATCAACTGCACCTCTCGTGGGCTAATGACTTCTTCAGGGCTTACTCACAGACTAGATCTATGAAAAGCTAGTGCTGTTTATTATCTGGCAGGATGCAATCACATCTGGCTATGCTAAGGGACAGTAACATCACCAAAATAAGGAGGGGCACCGAAGGGTTGAGAGGAAAAAGTCAAAAAGCTGACCTGGCTGAGCATAGAAAAAGGAATTCCTTAGTACGTAGGACGAAGGGAGGAGGGACAAGAAGGGAGAGAAAAGATGTTAATATGAATAACTTGCTAACATAAAATTAACACACCGGAGTCTACGAGGTCCCCAAATCCAGGTCCTTTTCCATGAGTGACCAAAGGATACAGAGATGCTTATGTATTAGATCCCCACCAGAAAGACATTCACAGCCTAATAGCCTGTTAGCTGTACCACCCAGAAGCCTTTGGATCAAACCCAAGCAAAACACATTGTCCTGGTTTCGGCTGGGATAGAGTTAATTTTCTTTCTAGTAGCTGGTCCAGTGTTGTGTTTTGGGATCGGTAGGAGAATGTTGATAACACCCTGATGTTTTCAGTTGTTGCTAAGGAGTGTTTAGAGTAACTCATGCCCAGCCAGCAAGAAGGCTGGAGGGGCACAAGAAGCTGGCACAGGACACAGCCAGGGCAGCTGACCCAAAC
>JAVJGG010000085.1:34890970-34930069 GCA_035590195.1 Aviceda cuculoides
CTTTTATTATTACTGTTGCCATTTTATTAGTGTTATCATTATCATTATTAGTTTCTTCTTTTCTGTTCTATTAAACCGTTCTTCATCTCAACCCACAAGTTTTACTTTTTTCTGATTCTCTCCCCCATCCCACTGGGCGGGCGGGAAGTGAGTGAGCGGCTGCGTGGTCCTTAGTTGCTGGCTGGGGTTAAACCATGACACACATGTAATATTCTCAATTTTATTTTCATTCCTAATCACCTGCTTCCATCCACTTTGCACTTCTCTCGCCTGTTTTAGGGAACAGATTCCCTAATTGCCATTGGAAAAGATATAGTATTTTGTTTCCACTGGTTGTGTGGAAATACAGGTCTTACATTGCTTTTCTAGAACTTGGTCTGTTTGACTCCTAAACCCCTGATTCTGTACTTTGACACTGTAAAAGCCCAATGTGAAACCGCTTTTGTAGTAAAGAATATGAAAAACTCTAAACATAAAAGAAGTAGAAAAGCAGGTAATAGAGGTTAGGTGCTATTCTGCTGTGGCTTTGCTGGAGCCAAAATGTAGGGAATCTGTCTCCAGATGGGGCACTGTTCCTGTCACCCCTTTGTACAGGACTTGCTTAGTATGTTTTAAGAGAAAAATATTATCAATGTGACTAAAGGCTGGTTTGTCTGACCTCAACGTTATACAAAGCTTTATGAAGAAAAAGGGCTTCTTTTTGAAGGGAAGAATGCAATACAGCTTTACCAAAGGTATATTGTGTCAGATGAATTTGATGATTTTATTTGATAAGATAATTGATTTTCTTGACAAAAGCAGTGCAGTTGATCTAATCTCTCTGGACTTCTACAAGGTATTTGACATAGTGAAAAGATTAGTCAAACTGGAGAAAATAGGGATTAGTGAAATTGTGTGGTATATGTCTGGAGAGCTAGGGAGAGTATATAATGTATTTCAGAAAGTTTGGGGTGCAGTGGCTGCCCCTGGAGTCCCTTTAGGGTTGGTGGGGGAGGTTGATTGCATTTATAATTCTGATGTTCCTGGCACAAAAAGAGATGCTTTAACATTTGTGGCTGAGATGAAATTAGGGTGGATTAGCACAATAGTGGAGGTCCGGAAAACTGTATTAAAAAAGGGGGATAGTCTTGGAGGCTGCAGCAGGAGAGATGGGAGTGCGAAGAGGGATGTAATCGTACAAAGGGCAAGGCCGGGCACTGAGAGAATCATGCCATGCATTATTTCTGTGAAATGGGGCTTATCTTTTAGAAACAGCAGAGGAGAATTAAGTGAAGTTAGGCGTTCTGGGGTGCCCTGAGGGACCCTGGAGAAGGAATTTGTGGGCCTGTGATGCACCAGACATCCAGTGTGAACATCACTGATCCAGGGCCTGATGAGATCCTACCTGGAGTACTAGGTAGTCAGTCCTGGCACACAAGCTCAGAAAAGGTCTGTTAAAATGGGAACAGCTGCAGAGAAATGCAGCAAATGCAGACTTTATTTGGCTTTGAGAGATGTGATTGCTGTCTATAAATGCAGGGGGGAGGAGAGTTAACACTAGAGAGTGAGAAGAGCTATTTCAACTCAAGAACAGTGTTGGCACAAGAACAAATAGGTATAAATGGGTCATGGATAAACTTAGGCTGGAAATTCTGAGAAGGTTTCCAGCCATCAGAAGAATGAGGCACTAAATTAGTCGTCTTGACAAAGAGCTGGAGGTAAAAACAAACTAGTTTTAAGATACAGCTTCACTGGTGGATGAAAGAGATCTTATGAAACGGTGGCCTTTGCAGAGGATTGGGCTCAGTGACGCAGAACCCCCTCCCAGCCCTCTGTTTTATTGCTCCGCTTGGGAGATCTTTCGTTTCGCAGTGGTTCTGTGAAATCCTACCCCCTGCAAGGCAGTGGCTGAAGAGGGCTCGGAGAAAAGACTTTGCACCAGTCAGGAGCATAGAAAACACCTACTGAAGGCCAGCTCTGGGAGTCCATGCGTGAATGTCCCTGCGGTGCACGTTCGTGGGTGTCAGCATCTTTACGGCCTCTGGATGAAAGAAGCAGCTTGCTCCGAGCTGGGCGCTCCAGCCAGGCAACACTGAGCTTGGCAGGCACAGCAGAGCGGCTGCTGCCTTCGTCCTGCCCCGCAGAAAAAAGTCAGGCTTTCTTGCAACTGTAAGATTCACGACCTGTGACTGCAACTTTTATCTAAATCCTGAAAATAGAACTGGTCTGATCCTCATCTCCCAGCAAACGGCAGCAGCAGGAGGAGCAGGCAGGCATCAGCTCAGCGTCGGCAGCTCTTTTCCCCGTTTCCCTCCTCGGTCTGTCTTGCTAAGCGACCTCCAGCTGCTGCTGCTTCTGCCACCTTTGCCTGGGGAGCGGCACTGAACCAAGCCGTGCCCCTTCGGAGGGCCGGGGCATCCACGAGCGAAGCGCGCGCCGCTGCAGACAGGGCTGCCGCAGTGCTGCTCACGGGCCAGCGCTCCCAGGATTTGCAGTCGCAGTCTCCTGCGGAGAGTTAGTAGCTCATTTTACCCCCAGTCTAATTGCACTGAAACCTGCCCGGCTGGGTTTAGCCCAGTTCTGGCTTCCTACTAATTGCACCGCCAAGACGCAGGGATGAGAGCGATAGGTCAGGGCTGTGCCGAGGCTTGAGGCTGGCTTGGCGTTTCGACCAGGCTCGCTCACGTCTGCTGGAAAGTGCCACAGCTCTGTGCCACAGCGATGCTTCTCAGCAGGCAGTGGGACTAGAGCAGAATGGTACAGCTCTTACAGAGCACAGTGAAACGTTCTCCTTCTGCTGGCATAAAGTAGATGTCTCCTTAGCTCATGTAAGAAAAGCCAGCTGAGGAAGAGCGCTGCTGAGATGTCATGTTACCAATGGAAGCACCTCTTGACACATTTTCTTAGGAGTGACTGAAGCAGCAAGGATGCCGTTCAAGGAGTCGTTCTTATCTGAGCAAGCATCGCCTCAACTCATCCTGCCTTCTGGGCGTGAAGGCACTTGCAAAGTACATAAATTTACTATGATAATCAAGTCAGGAAGCAAAGGGGACTCTCCGTTCCTCTAAGTGTCTGTACATTTTCTTTTTAAAAGTTCAGGCCATGGAGAGTGTGCTGCACCATATCCAGGTGGTATTGTCTGAAATGAAAATACAAGTGTGTGAGTGCCCAAATTCTATATGCATTTGAGAAGTACCTGGTACTTCAGGAGAGAAGAATGAACATTTGCTTTTGGGAAGTTTCTTAATGTCACAGGGTTAAAGATGGGAAAATAAGCCTAGATCTGTAATCATTGCAGAGGAGACAGTTTCCCAGAGGTAAAGAGCTTGGACCAAACCTCTCTTCCTTTTGGTGCTGTGTGACACCTCCTAGAGCTTCTCCAGCAGAGAGATCTTCACTGTAGTCCTTTGTAACCGGCACTGATATCTTTACAGCTTCTCTTTTTTTCAGAGGAATTGAAAAGACTGGGTCAAATAAAAAGCACAAATCTTGTCTTTGACAAAAAATAGCAGAGAGAAGAATTAAAAAGACATAGAGGACAGAAAATTAGTATCTAAAAGAAAAAAAAAAAAGACACAGGCCCATTTTTCAGTTTGACTGAGTTTTGGCTCACATTTTCTTGTGCTCCCTACATGAATGCCAGTAGCTCTTGGAGTTAGAGGTGCACTGTTGGGTCTGCTACCACCATGCCAAGTGCCGACATCTTGAGGCAGATCCTGCACCCCCAGGGTTAGGGAAGGAAGAGACTTGCCCTCCTGAAACTATGTAAGATTTTCTTCCAATGATGAACTTCTCTAGAGAAAGGAAACACCCTTCAAAAATTGCTCATCAAGGAAATTATTACGGATCTTGTGAATACCATTTGGAATTACTCTGGAGATGAAGGATTCATTGCCATCTTTTGTCACTGAGCAATACATGTGAATGTAGATGCTGATACTTTTCCCCAGCTTACTCCCAAGGAGAATGCAGCTAAAAAGAGGGACTGGCAGTCATAGTCTCTGTGGTTGCTGAATGTGCTGTTGACTTCTTGGGCAGGATTTTATTTCCTTGTGTTTTGGTTTGCTCATTTATAAAGCAAATATTTTTTCTATTGATGAAGGTATTTGTAAATCCAGGCAGTGTCCATGGAGTGCTCTGAGATCCATGACTCTCCAGAGTCACCCAACTCCATTGGAGTTCATAGAGGGCTGCTACTCAAACCCAAGGTCATGCTGACCTTGATTGCTGGACATGACTGACCAGCCTTTTTTTGTTACTGCTAAAATAGATACACTGAAAACAGTTCACTCACTTTTGCCATTTCGGCAGATTCCCTTTTACTCTGAGAGCTTGCTTCAAGTCAAATGGTCAAATTGTAAAAGGTTTCTGTCCATCCGGTAGATGCCTCAGAACAAGGGGAAGCCAGCAAAGATGACACCATAGCAGACACAAGCTGCCCGAACTCAGCTATTACAGAAGACTTTTCCCCATCACCTCATCAGAGTATTAAATAGCTGAGAAGTAATTACGCCTAATGTTTCCTGATCTCTTCCCTCTTTGCACATGGTAGGCTATTTTGTTTCTGAAACACTCGCCTCATGTTCATGGCATTTGGCCTGCAGCAGTGAGGTTGAGTCCAGCCCCAGAATGTCTAAAACATTTTCTTCTAATAGATGGCTCACCATAAGCTGGAAATGCGTCACACACCAGCCAGTTATTTCCACATCATAAACTCTTAATGCTCCTTTAGACTGATGGGGTTTTGTATTTGCTAAGACCTGGAAATATGCCAAATATTCTTCCATGCATGACGCTTCTTTTATTTTAGCCACTGGTGAGTTAATCGTTGGGTATTTCTGGTGCTTGAAAGCCCCTCCACTTGCTCCCGAGTATTAGCTTAGAGCACCAAGCCACTCCATGACTAGGAGTACCCCATATAGCGAGGACAGGAAACATTTGTGCTGAGATGTGACCCCCCACCCTGGCCATGGGGTTTGCATTGCAGGCATTCCCTGGACTTTAGGAAATTCCTGGGGCTGGGAGCCGAGCTGTCCTCACATCCAGCTTCCCACTCGATGTACTCCTGAATATTTTCTTTAAGCTCTGCATGCCACCAATCCTATTTCCCCACTTCTCTTGAATTGCTCTTCCTTCCCCACTAAAATCCCAGTAAAGCAGCCTGGCTGAGAAGTTCAGATTATCAGTGTTTGCTGGCAGGAGAGGTGTTTGGGAGGGCAGTGAGAAGGTGCTGCCTATAAGTACAGCTTTTCAGTGGTGGCTTGACTTCTGTACTCTGATCTCTGGTGATCCTGTTGGGATGCAATTGACTGTCAGAACCAAGAACCAAAAGGCAATTCCACTTCATTAATCACTTTGCTAGCTGGTTTCTAATGGTCTTACCACCATGCTTTGCTGTTTGCAAACTGTCCCATCTTTGAAGTGCTCTTCCTGCTCGCTTCTCCCTTTAATTTGTTCCTTTTACGGCAAGACTCTGGTAACTGCAGAATTTCCTCTTTTCCCCACTGATTCCAAGTCCGATGTGCTTTCCAGATTCTCCAGCTGCTCAACACTAGTTAAGATTGTGCCAACTTGTCAGTGATAAACTCTTCTTCCTTTATTTATTTTTTTTTCCTAGAGGCTTGTGTGTACAAAGCTTCAAGCATAAAAATCTGCTTCAGTCCTGAAGCTTGGCAGACAGCATCTCAGGCCAGGAGCAAATAACTTTGCCAGGTTAAAAACAATGATAATACATTTGGCCATTTTTCAATACTGAGAGTGTAAAAATAATAGTTTGTGTGACAGAGGAGTGTATGAGCTTATATAACTAAAATGAGTTTGATTTAGCACAAGGGTTTTGCAAGGGATTCATCCTCAATACAGCCTTATTGCAGTGCTTTAAATCCCTCCTCTTTCCTCTTTTAAGGTTAATGCAGTTGTGTTCATACAAAGATGAAAAAGTACTCTGAACTTTATCCTTTGTTCTCCAAATCATCCAGGAACCTAGGAGGTAATTATATCCACAAACCTACTTGCATATGCACATGCATGCAAATACACAGGCGCATGCATGCATGCATGAGTTGTTTTCTCTTTGCCCTTTCTAAAAGCTCTGACCTTGTACCAACTCTTCTCCTGTAGCTACAGGAACTGCTCCTTCCAGAGCTCTGCAGAGCTGTTCTCCACAAACAAAAGCTTTACCTCCTCAATGCACGGCACAAAGTATCTGTGAGCCACCCTTCATGAATCCTGGCTTCCCAGGCTGACAGCAGACCTCACCGCACGCAGCGAATCCTTCAAATGTCAGCTCCCCTGGGGACTACATTTCAAAGGACAGCAATAATAGTAATGCTTTTCACTTCTGCCACGCTTCTCGTCACAGGATAGCAAAGCATTTGATCAGCACCAGGTCCTGACTGCAGGCTTGGAATAACTTTGCGAAAGAGGGGCATGCTGGATTCCTCTACCCTAGGAGAAACAAAATCCCCCGCTGGAGCGCGAGCCTCAAGAGAACCACCTGCTGCCACCACGGCCTGCGTGCACTGAGCCAGCTGTAGGACTAGGGGTCTGGACACGACCAGCCACGCGGGCAAGGTGTCACGCAAGGAAGAAAGGAAGGGAAGAAAAAAGGGGGCAAGGCAGTTAGAGCATTGAGATCCTGCTTTTACTGAATCCAGACTGTGGGAATTGACCTGGTTCAGCCCAAAGCATTTTCAAATCACAGCAAACTGCTATAAATCATAGTAAACATAAACACCTGCAAGATCACCTCTGCATTATCAGTGTGCCTCCTGATATATAGTCTTACAGCCATCCCTACTTACACAACTGTTTAGAGGTAGACAAAATCTTGTACTTCAAGATATATGAAACCTCTAAATATTTCATGACACATAGAAAATAGTTTAGACAATGCAGTAAGTTTACAATGAGTCATAATGCACAACAATTAATATCCTGCCCAAATCCCTATAAGCACAAAACAAAAGCCTTCCTGTCATAAACACAGAATCACACTATATTGCTTAATTCCACCCCAAAACACTCCAGATCCCCAGTCCCACTGGAGAGCTTTATAGTTACCAAAAATACAATAGACTAAACCAAAAAGGCATGGCAGAACCCAGACTGTCCAAATTAAAGCCTCTGAGATTCTCTGCAAATCCATCACAGAACATAAAAACCACTAATTTATCTCCTGGCTTCACATCCTCCCGACAACTTAGTATCCAAATGCATTATCAGTGGCCATTTCTTTGCGGTTGGTAACAGCCAAAAGGAAATCGGGTGGGAAAGGGCTTGTGGTTACCAGCATAGACCTGGCCATCACAGGAGCTGCACTTTGCCACAGGCTTGCTGTATCCTCTTGGTCAAGCTGCTTAACCTTTTTATGCCCCATTTCCCTCTCAGTCCTGGATAACAACTGCTGATTTACTTTTCAAGGCTTTTGTGAAGCTCCATTCGTCAATGCCTGTGATGTATTATTTATTGTCAAAGACATAAACAATCGCATCCTGAAGATGCTGAGCACATCACCTGCATCTTGATTTCTGCCAAAACCTCTCTTCCACTTAGGACAAACCCTTTCTTTCTCCTTCACTAGCTCGATAGTCTTTTATTCAATGATGATTAAATTTAACAAGCCGATATGCATGTTTGGGGCCATGAAGTCAGCTCCCAATTACTGACTTTCTGTAACAGGGGACACTCAAGGGAAAGCCACCGGATTTGTGACAGAGTGGTGGCAAAAAGCTTTGCTAGTTTTGAGGACTCTTTGCAAGATGCTTGCAATTGGTGGTCCTGTCAGCATCTTCAGCAAGGTGTTACTCATGTCTGAAGGACAGCTTTTAGGGTGAGAATATGCCCTGCATAGATGCTTAAAGAGCAGCAGGATAAACATATGTGAAGAAAAAGCTGAACAGAGCCCAGATATAGCACATCTATCTCTGTTAATGCTGCACAGGGTAAGTGTATCTGAGAAAAGGCACATAAAAAGAAGTACGTTTTCTATAAATCTTGGTGAAAATGCTGGCTTGTTTTTAATATTTTTTTCTTCTGGAGACTCTGGTCTATCAGGCTCCCTTGTTCCTGTTATAAAACCTGATGACAAACTAGGCAGTGGCTAGATTTAACATCCTGACTGACCTTATCTAACTGACCTTGCACCAAAACAGCACAGTGTGCTGCCAAATTTTCCAATTCTCTTCAGTATCTGAAGTCTCAGGAGGTCCATTTCCTAAATAATTTTGCATCTGCTGACCTTATCGCATTGCGCAGAAACAAAACTGCTAGGCAGCCGGCGGGGGCATTTAAGCACGCTCACAAAAGGGGGAGCTCTGGGTGCAAAGCTCTTCTCCAAAAATGCAGAAGTGCTGGGCTTGCCTCAGTGATGGGGCGTGTTGTAAATTACTGAGAACGAGGTCTCTGTTGCTAAAATAAATTTGGCCTCCAAATTCAACCAAGAATGAATATTTGACTAAAATCCCACCACACTCTGGAAAGCTGAAGATGGTTTGAATGATACAAAGTGTTGCATTTCTAAAGATGCACCGTTTCAGCTTAGGGAGAACTCTCCTCAGCACTTAAAAAATAAACAAGAGAAAATTAGAAATGTATCTTGTGACTCTCCAGAAGAGTTTTACGTTATGTCGCTTGTTAAGCAAACCAAAAATGGGTTTAACACAAAATGGCACTGACTTTTCAATCATTAATGGCACAATCAACTAAAACACATAATCTGTTTCAGTGAACACAGTGTTTATAAACACGTGCAATTAAAGTGGAATAAGATTCAATTATAATGGGTTATGTGTGCATAATAATGCAGATCATGCAATTCTTATTAGTTGGGCTGTACCCTGAGCTCGGTTCAGGAGGAAATTATATTGAAATGCACTATAATGAAGAGGAAATTTTAATGAGAAGACAAGGTTGAAAAAATATTACTCAAAGCAAGAGGAAGGAAAGTGTCCAGAGGCAGAATACAAATGACAGTAATAGAAAGTCATTTGACTATATCTCTGGCGTTAGGCAAAGATTAGAAGTTTACACTTGACAGCTGCCAGGAACTAGGTAGGCAGAATTTGCCCCACTGGTTGCCACCGTTCAGAGAGTGGGTCTGCGCTCTCTCTCCAGATAAGCTCTCTACAAGCTTTGCTCATTTTAGGAGTTTCACATGGTGCAAGTGACAGAAGAATTTAGCTCTCAGTGCTACAGGAGTGTCTAGCTTCTCCCGGACTGCTACTTTTTGGGTGGGGGCAAACAGTACTCCCAAAGGTCCTTAATTTAATTTATTTCCAATTTTTTTTTCCTCTGATAGTATAGGCTTATATCCAAGGTAGATATTATGCACTTATCTGTTCTTTCCTTTTGTTTAATCACTCATGGAAGTTGATTTACTTCACATTGCTTTAATTAACCATCACTAGGAGTGGGGGAGGACCAAACTACATTTTCTAATGCACAGAAAACTATTTGTAAACAGAGCCTAGGTGATACTGAACACATTAAGAGCTGACCTCAGCTAAAACATGCAGACCTTGTCTAATTCTAGAAACAGATAGCTCACAAACTACTTTACAAAAACCAGTCATAACGGGTACATGTGTATAACAACGCAAACTGTGCAACGCTGATTAGTACAAGGCCTTGACTTGACTTAATCAATACGTGAGAGGTGAAAGCAATACAGCATAGGAAGTAAAACAAAATAAATGAGAAAACCAAGATGCTGTGTTGCATTAGCTACACAGTCCTTAGGAGGCTAAAATCCTGAAGAATAACTTGTATTGGCTTGGACGAGGCATTAAGGATATCTGCCCTGAGCTTCTTGCTGTTGGCACAGAGCAGCTACGCTTAAGAACATAAGGGTGCACTTCTGTAGAGTAGTAACAAGTGACTGTAAGTGTGAGAGATTAAATTGGGAATTTTTACATGCAGGAGGAAACCTCTGTGTGTGTCTGGTCCCACAGTACCACCAACCATAAAAACTCTCAGATAATCAAGGGAAAAAATGTCCAGAGACCAGATTCCAAATTCTTCATTCTGAACAAATGCTCACTAGAGGAAATATGAAATTATATGAAGGAAATGATACTGTCACCACAGCTCACAGTGAAGAACAGTCTCATACCTATTCATACAATCATTGTTGTCACGTATCCCCCCAGCTAGGGATCTGTGCCATTCCCACAGAAAGCAGTAAGAAGCATGGTGATCTGCTGGTTCTCTGGGAGGCGGGGACTGGGCAATCATCCCCCATTGCACATCTTCTGGCTTTTTTTTCCACTCTAACTTCAAGTGTTGCAACCTAAGAGGCTTCCCTTGTCAGGCATTTTTTTCTTGATAGTTAGTCTATGTTTCCCAACTCCTCATACTTTCTTTCACACCCTACTGTGCTACTTAATTCTTCCCTGTCTTTGGTGTTTATACCTTTCAACGCTAGATTGTAATGTCTCTCTGCAGCCATTTTTCTCAGAGTGACAGTATATTACAAATGCAGTTCTTCCAGTACTGATTTAGCTCCTTTAATCTTTCTTTATAAATGAATCTCTCCATCCCCTTGATAATTTTTGTTGCTCTTTTCTGAACTCACTACAATTTTTCAATATCTCCTTGTTAATGAGTTTCCCAAGAACTGAACACAGTGTTCCAGGTGCAGAAACAGCAGAGTGGCATAAAGGTGGTCTGAACCTCTGCTGCCCCAAACCCCGCTGCCCTTTTGCTGCTGTATCTAACTTGGGTCTAACTTGTGCGCACAAGTTTTGAGGGGGAAGATGGAATTTCACCTGCTGTTCTGTTTCAGATATTTAGCAGGCAGATTCTAAAATGCTAAATTTGAATTTTTTTTTTTTAGCAAGTAATCTTGGGTGTGCACATCTGTCCCGGAGACTGCAGTCTGAACTCTGAGCACCATCACCCATGTGCAAGTCAAAACCCTGCCTTATGTCACTAACTTAGAAAATATCCCAACTGTACAACTGGCTGTGTAATGCAAAACCTCCCATTTAGGAAGGATGCTGGGGTTGAAGTGGAGTTTCATAAGTCTTCAGGCTAGCAAGATTCACATTTGCAGAAGCAGACATGCAAAATCATGAACAAAAACCTCCTTTCCTCCTACCAATGAAAACCGATTGATCTGGTTTGTTCCAGTTAACAGGAAAACTGGTCAAATTCTCTTGTTCTGTAACTAACCCTGAATTCATTTTATAGCATCCTCACCCAACTGCTTCTCTCTCTGGATCTGTTCGCATCTTTTGTGGAGGATTTTAGTTCCTCCTAATTTCATCTCATCTGCATATATTATTAAAATGTTGCTTCTGCCTCCATTTCTAGAAGAACAGTGAGGGTATTAAATAAAACTTATTTAAGAGTAAGCTTTGTGGTTCTTCTATGGTCTCCTCATCTTCAACTCCATGCTTTGCCACTCACTGTTAACCTCTCTTTATAGCCTTCCAGCCTGTTTTCAATCAAGACGACAGTGTTCATCTCCAAGCTCATTTAAATTAATTTTTCTAGAAAGATTGCATGAGGCAGAGTATCAAATGCACTACTCAGATGCAAATATATTACAGCTCCAGCATTCCCTTCATCCGTTAATTTTCTGTTTCTATCAAAAAAGCAATCAAGTTTGTCTGGTGAGATTTATTCTCGCTAGACCGACGCTGCCTGAGGCTTCGTGCTGCCAGGACCAGCTCTCAGGCGTGCCAAACACCCATGACCAGAACTGCCTCCAAGGTAGCTGAGTGTATCAACACCTCTAAAAATGGGTGTTTGGGGGGCACTCTTACGTTAATCCTACGCCGTGGGCTCAGCTACTTGGCGGTTCTGTCTCTGTTGTATCAACGCAAGCCCAGGCAGGACTGTGGTTTCTGCCCCAAAACGGCTGGGATCCTACACAATGACCTGGGGCACAATTTCCCTGGAGGGCTGCAGCCACGGGTTGTGGTCCCTCCGCCTGCTAAAAGCAACTGCTCTCGCGTCGTGGCAAGGTCACCAGAATACCTCAGAAAGCCACGCACTGGCACGTCTGGCTCAGCACCATCTAAAGCACCCTGTTCCCCGCCAGGCCTCGCTCCCAGGGCTCGCTGGCTCTCCGGCGGCACGGTGCCTGGCCAGGACGGGGACCTCCTGCCTGGGGTCTCCTCACAGGTTTAGCAACAAGCTGCCGGGCAGCAGCGGCCGCTGCCGCGGGGGACCGCGGCCACCCGGGGGCCGTCGCAGGGACCTTTTGATGGGCCGGGCTGTGCCGCTCGCCTTCGTGTTCCTCACCTTCGCTGCATTCCAAAGCGATGCTGATTTCTTTTATTTTAGAAAGGGTAAAACGTAGGTTTTCAGAAAACTGTTTTGGGATCATTTGTTTCTCCTTTTAAGTGCCTGTAGAGGCTTTTCTTTAGTCAATTCTTAGGCTTCTCCTCACAAATTAGGAAAAATAATCACATGCAGTATGGCATTTTCACGACTTCCACCAATAACCTAGGCTCATCTGTATCAGCTGATTTATGTATAGGCTCATTTTCCCTCAAGTATTTTCTCACATCTTACTAAGCAAAGATATTTTATTGGCCATTCCTCATTTCTGAATTGTTCACATTTCTTTTATCTGTCTCATTAAAGATAGATTCTAGTCATCATTAGTTTCATACCCACCCTAGTTTACTAATTAATGGACATACTTTCTCTCTAGGATTTTTGCTTGTCTTCCCCTGATGCTCACATAATAAGTGTCTTTCGTATTCCCTTTAAATCCTTTGGCAGCATTAATTCACTCTGATTTTTTTTTTTTGCTATCCTTATCCATTCCCTACTGAGCTTTAAATGAATCTGTATTCTTGTTTGGTTTCCTCCCCACCGTTTCCTATTTCAGTACAGGTTTTTTAACCTCACAACTTTGAGCAGTCCCTTGTGAAGTGACTGTAACTGTAGCGGATAACAAACTTTTCACGCACACTTATCAGTCATGCAGGTTTGTGCATACCTGACTGCCATAGAGGTTGGAGGGGTCAAATCTGGAAATGGTCCCTTGTGAATTATGGGTGCAGGGTCTGGGTCAGGACAGGGACCACTGCCATTGGGTCCTCCTAAGCTGGGTGGCCTCCCACCCCAAAACACCAGCCATTAACCCCCCAAAGCAAGCAGCAGCCCCAGCAAGTTCCACAGGGTCCTTCAAAGGATCCCTGGCACACACCCAATGCGTGCGCTCAGAAAAAGCAATAAGCATCTTTCAGTAATTAGTGCCTTAAATAATTAGTTAATATTTGTATAGTACTTCGAAGATGTTAAGTGCTCTCTAAGTGCACACATTATTTTTGGCATTTAGGGGTCCTTTCAGTCTCTGCTGGCAGTGCCTAGTTCTCAGCATTAATGAGTTATGTGACATTGCTTAGGGGTAGATGCGTTTAGCAGAAAGGATTAGTTGCTATCTCTCCCCACACTCTTTTTTTTAAAAAAAAAAAAAAAAGAATTTGCTGTTTGCTGGAGAAGGGAATATCTAGCTTCACTGCCCCCTTAGGGCTGCAGAAAGCCTCATCTTGGGCCCCTGGTCCAGCTGAAAAGCTTTTGTCTTGGAAGCAGGGAGCATTGCTAAACTAGTCTGACCCATTCCAAGGCTGCTCCTAACAAGTTCCAGCTGCAAATCCTTCCCTCGCTCAATTGTGGCTTGGCAGGTTAAGGGGAAAAGGCAAATTTTCCTTTTCCAGGTCAGGTAAATCATTACATTTTTTGCTGTCAGCTCTAAAGTGATATTTCTGAAAATGAAAGACTTTTTTTATGAGTGACAGATTTCAGCAGGGACACTGGTAAAGTTTTTCTTGATGCTAGGCTATCAACATATTAAGTAGCCTCTTGACGTCATTTATCTAAAGGAAATGGAAGTGGTGTCTGTGTTGGTACTGTTTATATTGCTCTTACAAACTTACTTAAAGCTCCTAGCTAATTCATTATTCTGGGAGTCTAATGCAAGGCAGCAGGTACTACAGTTCCCCTGCAGAGTCTATTTTCAATATTAATTATCTTGCTGTGCGTTAAGTAGTTTTTGTTTTTGTGTTAAAAGGTTTATGAAGATTAGATGATTAAAATGATAAAAACTAATTTTCTCAAGCATAGCCGCTCTGCAGCAGTCAACTGGAAAGAGAAAATTATGTGCACTTAGTCGTCTTCGAAAAATGGCACTATAACTAAATTATCATATGAGGGGGAAGGGAACAGTGGGAAAGGCTGTTTTATCACAAATGTTGTTGCCGTCCTGCTGGCCACACACTTGTGCTTGTGTTGATGTGTACGCTGCTCATTTTCATTCCCAATAAAGCAGATTTTTGTCTGAGAAATTAATTTCAATATATGACAGGAATGGCTATCACTTGCAAACATACCACATGTGCTGCAAAGCTAAGCTCAATGTGACAGTAGAGTATATTTTAATTGCTCTGTGAGGAGGAGGGGAGTTAATGAAACCTCTCTGGGGCTGGGTCTGGTTTCATGGCATTAAGCTGGGCTGCAGTGCAAGTGCCTCTTGCAGGGCAGCTGTTACTGGAGGATGATCTTATGGTGACAGGAATCTCTTTTACAAACACCGTTACTGTGCCTCGGTTCCCTAGCTGCAAAATGATGAGGAAAATGTGAAGGAGAAGGATAAGTCAGAGCCTTACCTTCTGTAAGACATTGTTATTAGTCTGCTAATGCTGACAGATACCTGGTTTCACTCCTTTGCTCTTTATCCCCAGTGACATCCAGAGGGACTCTGCAGAGCTGTTACGGCTTATTAAAATATATTGCTAAATTTGGGGCTGTTGGACCTCAGCAGATTTGTTGCTTTTAATTTTGGCCTAATAACGAACCCCGAAGTGAGGATCGCTTGGTTAAGAAAGTTGTATCCATGCCTCCCCCTTTGAAAGCAGTGGACCCGAAGCGTGGTCTGCGCGGGGCAGTGGAGGTGGGTGCAGCTATGGGATCCTGCCCTGCGAGGCTGCCGCCCCGAAGACCCCACGCTGCCGTTTTCTGCCCCGTCACCACGGTCGTATCCAGCTTGGTTCCCACTCTCACCTCCGCTGCTTCCATCGCAGGACGCACGGGGCGGGTGAGAGAGGGCGAAGTGACCCCGGGCAAACCAGCAGCGATGCCGTCCCCACAGACAGCGCTTCAGGTCGTGTCCTCCGTCTCTGGCAGAGTGTCTTTCCCCTGCACCCCCATGATAAACATGGTGACTTTTAGCAGCATAAAATGTTTTGCTACAACAAAGTTTCCTGCCGGTCAGGTAGAGGAATCTGCACAGAATTTGCTAATGCTAAATCCACGGGAATTAAAGTCACTCTTCTCATTAGCAGTAGTCACCCCCATGGCACATGTGAGGATGAAACCAAAAGAGCAAAAGGTGCTTTGTGAGATACGGTGTAGGCCAAGAAGCTGAGGACAAGCAGGAGAATTGCTCTGGTTATTTTGCATGTTGGATATATCCATTTTCTGCGGCCCTGTGGTGGTTTCTGTGTTTTGCGACACTTTCCTTCAATGACTAGCGCTCTAAATATCATTTTTTCTACGAGGCTGTCATCACTAGTGTTATGAACTGTTATATGTTGATATCATGCAGCCTTTTCAATGTCCTAGAATTTATTATGGGTGTTAGAGATGCCAATGTTTATCCGTTTTACACCTCCATTATCTAATCTAGCCTCATCATTACTGCCAGATACATACAATGGTATTATCACTGTTGTCTTGTTTCGTTAAAATTCCCATTTGTTTAGCGCCTTATTTCTAAGAAATAATTTATTAGAAAACACGCTGAAGCAAAATCAGTCCCTATATTACATATGTTTGAATCTCAGGCATTTGACAGAAAATGTCTGTGACTCAGAGGTGGCACGGTGTCTGTTTTAGGCCAGTGTTAGAAGACTGGGCCAACGAGCACACTTAATGCTGGATCCCGAACAGCCTCTGAGAACCTAAAACACCTGTAGTGGATGCATCAGTCTCCTACACGTCCACAGTGAAGGTTCCTCCTCCCAGTGCTAAATATAATCACTGTCCTCAGAAAATGAGGAGTTTGTCTTATGTCCCACCTACAGTAATGGCGACTGATGTGTATTTGATCTTTTTCCCCTAGTTCTCCTGAACTGCGCCTGCGTGTTGTGTGAGGCCACGTTGTCAGTTGTAGAGAGGGGAAAGGCGAGAAAGGAGAGGGGGAAGGAGGATGCAGCTGCCTCTGACTAAGATGGACCTGTCGTGGTGGCAACTGTTAAGATTTTTATGTTGAGAAGGATTTTAAGGATCAATTAAATAGAAAGTAAAGCCGAGATGAGAATGCAGAGAGGAAAGGGGCCAGACAGACAGCTGTGACGTGCCTGACATGAGGGGGCTCCTGATTAAGGAAACGACCTGTCCACACGCGGCAGAGAAAGTGCACTCAGAGCCTGGGACAACTCGCTGAATATCCTGCCTGAGAGAAAGCATTGAAAAAGCTGACCTGAATCCATTTTTAGCAGTCACTGTTCTTCTAACTGGAAGTGTTTTCCGGCTACAGTGAAGCTGCGCTCAGCTATGAGCAGGTTCTGCTTTGCTGGACTCTCACCATGTCAGTTCTCGGCCACCAGTGTAAGGCGGTGGGATGCCACCGACCCCTGGAGAAGGACAGCCTTGGCTCGTTCGACAGCCCTTACCTCTGACAGCTTGATGTAGCTCATGGCAATCTTTGGCCACTAGTAACATAGAGTTACAGGAGGTCTTGCAGGAGCACCTGCTGCATTAAAAGCAGATAATTATCTCTGTATTTTAGGGAAGCTTGCAGTGAGTCCGAGTTAGTAATCCCAAACACACCACTTCATCTGTGTTAAAGGCTGGAAGGGAAAAGTCCTAGTTTCTCAGCTTGCAAGGTGTCAGTAATAAATCAGCCCATGGAAAAAATACCAGAAACAGTGTTTTGGCACAAACGATGTGATTAAAAAAGTACATTTCATCCAGCAAGTAATCATCACACCCACTGATATTTGTTAAGATATAATTCAGTGAAAAATAAAACCTGTGTTTCTGCTATAAGTTCTGGCTTGATTCCCACAGATACCAATCCTCAATCTTTAGCCAAAATTTGCTGAGGCATCGTCTGACACAGAAAACGGCCTCTGAGCTCTAACATAAAACCTAATTACAGGAGGTACTGCAAGGCAGGGCAAGAGATGATGCCTGTAGTGCTGAAGAAGACAGGGTTTGGTACCCATTCTTTTCCAGCAAAAAACCACCAGATATCATTAACACTGCCTTAGATGCAGAACATGCACACAGACACATGCACACTCCAGTATTAAAAAGCATAAGCTGCCTTCTCTCCTCTTCTCTCAAAACCCAAATGCCTGCAGCAAAATCAACAAATACCATAGAATTTAGAAATAATGTTCCAATTCCCAAATGCAAGGAAACTGTGGTGCGTGTATGTACACACAGGGGGAAGTGTGAGGATCTGGCTAGTAGGCAAGAAGTCAAAATGGATTCTACACAATATAATCTTTGGAAAGCCTGTCCATATATTCATCAGGACGTGCCTTGCGTCTGGGCAGTGATGGCAGCTGGGTCAGTCACTGCAGCAGCTCCCATCCAGGGACAGCAGGATATTGGGGGGGGCTCATGTTTCTGCAGGCATTAAGACCTCTGGCAAGGGGACTGGATTCCCCAGATGCCTTTCCCTGCTTAGCCCTCAGGAAGCTGCACTTCGCTGACAGTTTTGCCTGGAGGCTGTGTATTCACACAAATGGGAAGTTTGCCATAGGCTATATGAAACAGCATAGGAATGAAGGGGGCTGGCAAAGGCAGGTTAACAGCATGGCTCTGAAACAGGCTGGAGGGAAAGTGCTGCAAAATGAACTTTTGTGTGGGACCTGCTCAAAATTGAAGGCTCGGTCTGCCATGGCAGTAGCGTGTAGGTAGTGGGAAGAGTCAGCGGCTGTGTTCAGTGAAGTACCAGCTCCCAAATAGTGTCCAAGCATGGACCACAGGCTGCGTCAAGAGTGAACGCACTCTTGTGTGTTCTCTCAGTGATTAGCTTTCATCGCTCTCAGCGTTTAGCTTTCATCGCAACGGCGTGACATGGAGCAAACGTTAGCGCACACGTTAGAAAGAAATGAGAAACGGGGGATCTCAGTTCTCCAACAGGTGCAGGGAATCTGTCTACAGCTTTGTCAGGTAGGTGGTATAGGCTGTAAAGTACCTCTGCTCCCTGCTGTTTCTCAAGCACTGTTTCTCACCTGGGACACAGTTTGACATGGCAGAGAGGTGGGTAGGACCCATTCCTTTGTAGGTTTGTCTCCCTGCTGTGCCGTTGTCTGTCTCTGCCCAGGACCTCCTATCCACAGTTCGATATTCCTGCTGGATTGCCTGGACACTGCCGCAGCTCAGAAGTGTCTGTGTGGTTCCCGTCAGGGACTATTTTCTATACAATGAAGTGGTGACAAAGGTTAACAAGCTTTTCCTTCCCTGAGGGATATGCCTCCTGTATTTCCTAGGATCACCTGTGTCAGACTATGCTGCAGAAGAGCATCTTGCAATCGCTCCCATCACTGCACCCTACCATCGCTCTCTGCCACCCAACTAATTCTCACTGCATGTCTGAGACCTTCTCTTTCTATGAGCAGCATCACATAATCCACACACATCAGCATGCAACAGCCACCAGAGATCATGTATAGGCATTAAATGCTTTTGTTGAGAGGAGGGTTCCCAGATGGAAAAATTAAAGAGCCATTCTCCAAGGTTTGTGCCTGATCATGCACCATCCCTTCATTTAGTTGGGATTAATATTTCAAAGGAAATACAGTCTCCTATGGGCACTTTCAGAGAGGCCCCATGAACCAGATGAACCAAGGTAAACTTATACAGTCTTCTTGCTTCTTTCTTTCTGCAGTATGTAGAGGAATAAACCCCTTATATAAGTGTACACGTGCTATCAGGGATGCAACATGAACTTTGTTAGTTCTCATTACCCAAGGGCAGGCAGATCTGTTATTTACTGTTTCAGTGCTTGCAGCATATTTGTGGGATGGTGTTAAGGGTTCATCTGGCCACAAAGAATTCATGCTATACCATGCACAGCACAGGATATGCACAAGAAGACACTCTTAATACAGTATCTCTCTACAGGCGGTGAGACAAAATTACCTTCCTTGGTTGTCCCAGCTGGCATGGGATCAGCTGGGTAATGAACATCTTAAATTTGCATTCCTTGGGGCATCAGGAAAGGAGGAACAACATTTTACCTTAATGCAATGTGAAAATCATAGTATGGCAGCGAAGAGGAAAACTGTGAGGTTGCCCTCGGGAGATAAGGGAATATTTGTCACTCTTTTACGAAACAGCGGGATGAGACTCAGATTTGCTAAATTTCTGAGAAAACTTCCTAGAGGAGAAGCAATCGATACGCTTTCTGGTACATGTTCTAATTTTCCATCATTGGTTAGTGCATTGTGGTAAGCTTATGGTGGTCATGACATGCTTTGTGATAGTGATCAATATCTAATTAGGCAAAATGTTAATTTGTTAATGCCTGAAGCTTTAAGCCCCACCTTCGAGCATCAGCCCCAAGTGCATTACTCTTCTCTGTGGAAATCACTGGTATTCTTGTTCTTGACCTAACAGGGTTAACTCCTATCATGACAATGCCATTAGATTTCTCAGTTTACCCTCTTTTTTCTTTGCGTGAAAAGCTAAACTACAGCTGTTGCTTAGTCAAAACATGATGCAGAATGCTCTGCTCAGGCTTATTCCCTCTGCTGCAATCCCTGTGGGAAATACGGACGGATAGCCTTCCCCCGTGTGCTGGTTTACACCAGAATGAACAAGATCCTATTAAAAAAAAAAAAAAAAGCACTTTCTGGTGATCCAGAACTGCTGCAGTTTCCTCCTGCAACACGAGGAAGTTCCTGCCATCCTTCCCTTTCCCTTTCCTCCTGCCGGGAAATCCATTGCTGGTTGTAGAGCAGCACCTAGAGGCCCTGGGCCGGAGATGGCAGCAGGGCGGCCAGCTGGGGGGGACAGCCCCTGCCCCTGGGGGCACAGGAGGCTAAAGAGGGGTGCTGAGGGGGTCCCAGTGAGCACCCACAAACCTCTGGGCCTCAGGGAGAGGCTGTCGTTTTCCTAGCGTCACAGGGGATTTGGGGGGGGAACAGGAATGGACCCAACCTTCCTGCATCTCAGGACCCTCTGATCGCTCACCTTCACACCAGGGAAGGGGGAAAGTCAGCCCGTTCGTACTTGGATATATGCCTCCTTCCCTTCTTAAACCAGAGGTGCCCCCTTGGCAATAGCTGCACCCCCAGCCCGTCCGCACCCCTCTCCTTGCCCACTCTCCCCGGAGCCTCTGCCGCATCGCCAGCTCCTCTGCCTGCTCCGTTCTCTCCTGTCACCGCTCCAAGGCAGCCCTGGGGTCTTCAGGGGCAAGTTAGCCTAGGAAAAAACCTGTAAAGCTCTGCCCCATGGAAGGGATCTCTGGATGGAAGAGATCACCACCTTAACACTGAACAAACCCTCTCGCTACAGGGGAGAGCTTTTTCCAAGTGAAGCGGTTTTTTTGGTGTGTCTATAGATCTTGATATAATACAGTTAAAACTTCTGTGGGGGTTGGACATGTCATCTGACCGCGACTTGGCCAAAGAAGGGAGAATCTGCCATTGACGCTGACATGATCAGCTGTTAGAAGCAGCTCCCCTTGCTGCTCACTGGAGCCCGGCTGGCTGCTTCTTCCAGCTGTTTTTCCAGACACCTTGTTCTGAAAGATTAAACAGTTCTTTATGCCTGATATTTTCCTCTTGTGAAACTACTTTTGTGTTCAAATTAAGTTACTTCTCTGTCTGACTATATAAGCTAAGAAACAAAATTTGTCCTCTACAGCCTTTTGTCACTGCTATGGATCTGAACTGGCTTTGGTATTTAAGCATTCATGAGAAAACATGGATGCTAGAAATAGTGCAGCAATTTAGTATAATGCTATATATGGAGCTAACAACACTTCCTCCAATTAGTCTTAATTTCCTTATTAATATAGCTGTGAAGCTCAGCCTGCCTTTGGTGTCTGCCTTGGAGAGACGCTCGTTTTCACTCTGGGTTTAAGAGGGGAAGCTCCAAGTGAAGGGGTGGAATTAGGGGAGGATAAGGAGATCTGAGGAGAGTCAGGTCAGTCCAACCCTTCACAAGGGGCTGGAGCACATGGCTGAGATTTAAGACCGTAGTTAGTTTCTGGCCAGGGAAAGAGGTCTCAAACATTTGAACAAGGGGATGAGATGGCTGTTTGCCACCTGCTCTCCAAATAGAGCTGTGCTACTTCTCTGCTGGGGGAAACGAGATAGGGCTGAGTGGAAGAGACAAACTCGATTTCCCCCTTTACCGGGAAAGCTGATGAATACATGGAGACCTCGCCTTGCCTCTGCCTGTCACTGCTGGGGCCACTGGTGGGTTCATCCTCTCACCCTGTGGACTGAGCCATTCCCGAGTTGCACGGCTCCTGCAGCGAGGGCTGTGGCAAAAGCTGAGCTGGTGGAAGGGCTCTGCACAGGACAGATGGGCAATAAGTCTGTGAACCGATACAAGTTAGAGCAGACTAGCTTTTTGTGAGCAGACATACTTTTGCAACCCTTTCTATCGATTTTATCTTATTTTAAGCTAGGCCTAATCCTAGTATAGAAAGAACAACATAAGGACAGAAACATTCCTTAAGACAGGCCCTCAGTCCTATGCCACATCCTACTGGCTTTCCTTTCACCCAAGGTTTTCCCTCTGTGGCTGGTGGCAAGTGTCATTAATGCTGTCTAATTAATGGTGTCTAGGAGGTGCGGCTTATTTTCATATTCCCTTTGCACAGGACCTTTGACAAATGTATAAGTACATATTAGAAGACAGAACTGGAATAAAATGGGCAAACAGGCAATAGAGACGTAACCAGAGAGAACGAGAATGGAAGTAATTTTCACAAGTGAGACAAGTCCCTCACTGCTGCCCTGCCACAGAGACACCTTGCTTTTTATGCTTTCCTTATAACCAGTTGCTTGCTTTCACCCTCTTCTATTTTCCTTCATCTCCCATTACCTTCAAGTTACACAAGCTGTGGTTATGCTTTGTACGAAAGCTTTTATGCAACACAGGTATTGTGGAAACTTAGTATTTTCACCGTGCCCTGCCACAATCAAGCTAGCAAGCTAATTCATCACAGCTCTCCCTGTGCCTGACAAGCTGGAAGGTAGTGCCTTTAGATGTCAGTGCTCGTAATGGTGATTGTATTTTCACTCGCTGGTTCATAATGTGCTGGTCACCAACCCCAAATAAGCAGGGAACATTTCTCACTCCCGCAGCCGTTGCTGAATCATTAAGCCAATCTCCCTGGGTACTTTGGCAGCTTCTCGTTTCCTCCACAAAGGGCTTTTGGCCGCAGAGGGCCCTAGGGCAGGCTGAAGGTGCTGGGGTCCCAGCACGGAGGTGTCATTACTGAAGAAGAAGGTGCAATCCGCCTCACCCTCACGTGATGAGCAGCAACATCATGCAGATCTACAGACTCCTTGTTCCTTCATCAAAACCTGATATTCCAGCCGGAAGTGGAGTGTGGAGCCAAGCAGGATAGCAGGACTAGCATAGTAATTAAACCATGTCAGCGAGCAAATTTACTGTTAATACTCATTAATAAGTCTCTGCAGGTGGAATGCTTTGGAAAGAAGAGCAATGCAGAGGTAGGCCTGAGACTGTTGCTTGCTCTCCTGCTTGAGCAGCACCATTGGGAGCCCCTTTCTTGCTCTTGAGAACAGCATAATGCAGGGAAGGATTTATGTCTGTTCCCAACTTTCAGAAGGATAAAATTGGTAGAATGAGGCTTTGATTCCCGCTCCACTGTCTAAAAAGCTGAGCTCTATGACTAGTTGTCTCTTTCTGGAGAAGAGCGATGGCTCAATCCCATTTTCTTGTCCAACTAGCTCCCCCAAAGCACATTCTGCATTAACCAAAGTTTTCCTTACCCCTGTACCTACAGTGCCAGCACCTAGCTGGTATCCTCAAGCGAGCTTCTTTGCAACTGCAGCCATCCTTAACCTATCAGGAAAAAACCAAACCCTTCTGTAATCTAAGTCTAAACTATTGGTCTAGAGGGAGGATGAAGAGGGCTGCAGGGAGATATTCTCAGCAGATGAAGTTGCATAACTGCAAAAAAAAAGCATGTTCTGTGCAGGCCTAGGCACTGGTCTACAAAGAGGCCAGGTCTGGGAGTAACTTTACCGATGGTAATAAATCAATATGAGTGTGTATGAGATCAAGACCTATGAAAACTGATAAGGGCAACTAGCCAGCTGGTGCGTGTCAGCGTAACTCCGCAGAATTTGATTTGCACCAGTTGGTCAGCTACTGACCATAAGGCCAGAAGTGTACGTGTGCCACAGGGTGTGAGCTGCTGCAAAGTAGGGGCCCTACAGAGCTCCGCTCACCAGGTGCTTCATGGAGTCCATTAATTGCTTAAAAGGCAGATGAGCTGTTTGAGCGTTTCCTCAGGAAAAAAAGCAGCAGAGCATTTGGAGGGGAGTTTCACGGGCACATCTGGGCAGCCGTGGAGGAGCAGCTGGTGGGCAGCAGGTGGGCAGGGCAACGGGAAGCGGCGGAACGGACTCTGCCTGCACACACCACTTGACGTTAATTATACCTCTTGGACTTCTGCGTGCTCCTTGAAAACTTTTGTGGGAGATCCGGCATGGTACTACTTTAACTCTTTGAACTGTGGTAGAGGCGCTTGTCTGGAAACTACACTAACGGGAAAATCTACAAAGCATGTCAGTTTGTCTTCCAGACTGTAGGCAATCTTGTTTGACTTTTTTTTTTGTATGTATTAGGTCTGATGGGGCTCTCCCTATTTTCAGTGAAACAGGTGCAAGTAGTAGCTGTCTTGCTTAATGTCGCGAATGACTGCTGAAGTCAGTGAAGTCAGCATTGGCTGTGAGAGCCATTTCCCTCATTGAATTAATTCTGATGTGCAAGATTTCATTCATACAAGAAAACAGACATTGACTGAGTGTTGCAAAGCCTCTCCTAACTGCGGTTATTCCTTCTTGTCCTTTATTTATAAACTGAATCCATACTAGAACTGTACATATAGCAATTGACTTAAAAAAAATGACAGTAACCGATATCTTTGCAAACTCACAAATAAGAACGATTTAGCCTCCAGAGAGGGAAAGATTGTATTTTGTATTCTAAAGGTGGAAGTTTGAAGCCCAAACCTTGCCTAGGGTCTCTCCTGTTACCTGTGTAAGAGCCAGCAACAGAAATCAGATCTCCTGTACTCCAGCCCAACCCTGTAACTATAGGGCTATTCTCTAGTCTCTTACTCCTGTAAGCCATTACTCTATAAACATGATAGATAGACTGGTGGAAGTGTTTAGCATTGAATATTTCTAGAGTATAATCATTCCAGCCTCCCTTGGCAGCAGAAACATTACTCTTATGTCAAAGATGGGGAAACTGGGACACAGTGCTTCGTCCAAGCTTGTGGGACTGTTAGGATCAGAGCCCTACAGCTCTGGCCCCTGGCCGCAGGTCAGTCCTACGAATTATGTTGCCTGTCAGTGCTAGCTACTGCCACTGAATTAAATAATAGCCTAGTGGAAGAGGAAAATTAAGCAGTACTGACAAGGGAGACAAGATACGCTTGTCAATGAGATTTGAAAATTGAGACAGAGAGTTGATCAGGTTCGTATCACCGTGCGATCTAGAGATGTTAAACAACCAGCTCTCCGCAGCCACGCTGGTGGGAATATCGACCAGGTGGAATCGCTCCTCCTGAAAGGCAGTAACCCATTAGTACTGCAGTGCTGCTTGGAGGGTGTCAATTTGTCATGGGAGGAAAGAAATAAACCTTTCTTTTGCTGACACTCAAAGTCTTAGCGAAACCTCTGTGCAAGAACATGGTACTTAAATTTTCCTTGGTTATTTTGCAAAGAAGATAGTGTTAGAGAAGCACATGGAGACACAGTGGAAGAGGGAAAGTTTATAGGTAACAACCCTACTATTAGTACAATGAACACATCTATACTGTGAGGCCACATCTATGTTGTGATGGGATGAACTGCAGGAAAGATAATGTTCAGTGTGCCGAGTCCCAGAGCATGACCGCTCCTGTCCCGGGCTCATGCTGTGCCTTGGCTGTGGTTCAGATGTGCTGGATGGAGGAGAGACTCTTCAGGTCCTGTGGCTGAGTGATGCTGGGGCAGATCAACTGCACTCAACATTTTCCCTTACAGACAACTCTAAGGAATGTCAGATGACAACAGGGTAGAGTGATTTTGACACTAGGCTGAGAACTGCAATGAGCTGACAAGCGGTAGAGGCACGGTGAGAGAGAGACAAGGGTGTGCAAACACCCCCACACTAAACTTGCAAGACACAAGACAGAGAGGGAGGATTATGGATGATGAAACTTTTTGGAATACTGGTTTTCCAAGAATGTTTATCTTTGCTACGACGCTCCCTCTCCAATTACATTACTAATGCTTTGTTATGTGAAATCTAGTTCTGGCTGACTCACATACTGTATCAAACACGGCATATCATGAATTGGTGTGTCAGCCTGGTGAACTGAAGAGGAAAAAAAATAATACCCCTATTTCTGAAAACCTTTAAAAAAAAAAAATTAAACCCTACACAAACAAAAATACCAAACAAACTGCCTTTATAAGTCATTGCTTACAACTGTATTACCAAAAGGCAAGGGTATGGTGCGGAGACACAGTGGTGAGGGTCTGGATGAGGTGGAGACGCTAATTTTATTCCCTGTCCTACTGAAGTCCTGAGGACAATGAAAGGCAGCAGTGACAGCTGCCTCTCTGTACTCACACACATGTCCGCCTAACAGTTCTGCCTGACTTAATGGGGCACCTGGAGTCCAGGAGGATCATCTCATGGTGAATCCTCTGCATTTTGCGTTAGGAAGTATTGTCCGCAGCTCTGTTCCCCTCTGCAGACTGCACTGGTGCTCAGTAATGGCCCAGGGGGAGATGAGCGAGCTGAACAGGGCTGCATTGCTAGAGGAGGTTTGCCTCCTCCTTTCCAAACTGCAAAAGCACGTTTTGTTGGAATGGAGACGATTATGGGCTATTTGCAAACATCCCAGCTTCCAAGGTTTTGGAAAACCTTTCAACAAGTTTCTCTGGTTGCCGAAAGCTCTTTCTCAAAGCACCCAGCCTTTCTGGCAACCTGCTCTGCCTTTAGTGCTGTTGTAATCCTGTTTCCCCCATAATTATTAATCCGCAGAGAGCAGAAGGGCTCCTTGCCCTGCCTGTCTGCTGCCAGAGCTGCTCCTGCTGACTGGGGGAGAAGTGTGGGCTCTGGGAGCCCTGGCAATGGCTCTGCTCGGGACGCCTTGGGTGGCCAAGGGGGACATAGCATGTGGAGTTGGAGGCAGTCAGGCTACCAAAAGCTTTCTGGAAAATGAGCAGTATTTCTGGATGACTGGGCACAGCGGTGAATTTATAGGGCTGCTCTTCTGGCTCAAAAAGAAACAGCAGAGAAGCGGGGCTGAGGGGGAAAGGATCAGCATTGATTAAGCTGCCAGTTCTGCTAATGTCACTGTGGACACAGCCACTCTCCTTTTCTTTGCCAGCAGCAACTTAAATAACAAGATGCAGAGGGAGAAGGAGGGAGTGTCAGCACTGGGCTACTCACAGTGCTGTTGGCAGTATTTAGATGAGAAACTGGTGGTGTGATGGATGGCCATGATGCAGAGATACATAGTGATCAGTGCTCTGGAAATGCAGGCAGATTAAGTAGGATTGTGCCTGACTAGTCTGAAGGTGACTCTACCAAGAGCCAGTTGTTAGATGCTAATCGCTTTTTGTCCCTCACAAATAATGTTTGTACTGAACTCAGCTGTGGGTACAACTGTTCTTGCAAATAAGCTGGCAGACGCTGCTTTCCCACTTTGGCCCAGATCTGCATGCTGTGCTGCTCACGGGGCTCTAGGCTTCAAAGGCAGAGAAGAGCATGTTTGGTCCTGACCAGAGCGTGACAAGCCAAGTTGCACTTCAAGCCTTGGCAGAGCCGAGTGGTCCAGTTGTCCTGTCTCCATGCCCCTGGTCCTGCACCCAGTGCCCCCACTGATCAGCCATTGTACAGGCTAGCTGAATGGCACTCTTGTCACACCGTAGTTTGAAGATAAACTCAATTCTCAAACTCCATACAGAGTCTTTTTTCCAAAATTTACCTTCCTTCTGGCAGTGAAGGATGACCTATACAGCTCTGTCTAAGCACCTCTAGCTTCATGACCTAGTGTAAGGCAGCGTGTGACTGGCTGGTCTGGGATGTACTTGCAAGCTGTTGTAAGATGGGATGGTCTTTGTCATCTTCATAGACACCAATGAGGGCTGGAACGAATAGGGATAATACCCAGGTGAGGAACATGAACTATGGTGACTGTGCCCTGTACCTGTATCAGGCCTGACGACTGAAACAAAATTTTTTACATCCACTGTTTTAACCCTAAACCCCTCCTTTAGAGAAGGAGGAGGGGGGTGTAGAAATAGTGTCTGGACTGGCTGCTGTACTGTGTACATTATCATCAGCGTGTGGATCTGTACACTAAGAGTTCATAAGTGTTTTTAGCTGTAGTTAAGGACAGTGTCCACCAAATTTTGTATTTCACACAGTGGCTCTTAAGTCTTGCATTAGACTGCTGGACTTGGATTTAGGCCTCATTCCATCCATTTTCATGGACAGATTCAGAGTAAGTGAAGCGTGTTTCTGGTTTTATAAGCTTGATTCGTATTGTGTATAGTTAGCTGTGACAGGCAGCTCTGAGAAGAAGCATTTGTATAAATACCCGGACATCATTATTTGGATCCCTATCTCCCTGGTCGTTATGAAGAGGTGATCTTTTGACATCTTTCAAAACACCACGTCAAGCTATTTCCAAGGAGGTTTCTGCTTGGAAATGAGTATAAAGCTTTAGTTTTAATTTTGTAGGTGTTAAATTGAATCTTAATAACATCTCCAATACTAAGCTTTGCATATAGAACATTATGGATATCTATCTAGTGCTTCCAATTAGCCAGGGGCACTGTCTTTGCTGTCTGTTTCATCCAAGGACAAAAGTAATTCGTTAGGACAGCAAATTGCCTTCCACTCTTGCAAATTAGCATTAGAACATCACTATAGAAATAATCCATGCTATCTGGATTATGGCAATGAAATTGCTATAAACGAAAGCTGTTTTCTGAACTAATATTTAGGGAAGACGAGCGAGAGATATATACATGAGGGGCATTACTAAATAGATTTCAGTATTTATTTTTCTGAAAGAGGTTCTTTGTTTCCTGAAAGGGTAATGTACATCTATCATGCAAGGAGTTTCCTTAGAGGGTTTAAATGAAGAGTGAAGCTTTAAGAACAAAGTGAAAATGGAAAAAGAAATATACTGCCATGGGAAGCTCAAAAATGAGGCACTTGGGGTTTCAGGGAGTTATCATTAATCCCCTCCTGCCCCGAGGGCATTCCTGTGTGACCATCAAAATGACACACATGCAGCTGTCTGGCAGTTTGCCACATCTCTAGGTTTGATGGACTTTGCTCTGGGGATGGCTAAACCTCCAGCTGTTCAGAATGGCAGTTTGTTTTCCTCGACAGACATGCTCAGATGTTTATCTGACCTATTTGAATCCACAAAAGTAGATTATAAATTGTTTCAAATGTTCTTTCAACACCTTTTCCTTACCAGAACCTCAAAACACAAGTGGCCATCAAAACCTGAAAGCCTGTCCTGCCTGAGCATTGCTTTACCATTAGTTTAGGATCAATGGCTGTACCGGTGGCCTGCTAAGATTGCTGTTGTACTCATGGCTTAATAAAACATGTAATAAGGTGCACCTTATTAATACAGGGGAAGAAAACCTGGGCATGTGTCTCTCTGGCTTGGTGATAAGACTGCAAAGCTCACATACGCCCACAGCACAAAGCAGTCACCGTCTGGTTCCCTGGGGCACGACAACTCAGGCAGTTACGTGGCGCAGGCATATACTTCGAATGGGTAAGAGGAGGCAAAGGGTGAGTCAGAAATATAGTCCAAGAGGCAAAGTGAACACTTCAAAGTGAGCAGGAGCTCAGTGATAGAGCTGAGGGTGCGCTGGAGGAGCATCAGCCACAGGCTGGGGCTGGCGGCCAGGGCTCCTGGGAAGGTGGCATGTTTCCGTGTGGATGGCTGAGCTGTCAGTGCCTGAAATGGTTTGGTTCTGATCACCTCATCAGCTTGGGCAACCCCTAAATCAAGAGATTTAGAGCACTGAAAAACAGCTGAATAATAACTGACAAAATATAAGCATTGATTTTGAAAATGGTGCACAGGTATGATAGAAGAACAGGTACGTGATGGATGACAGAGAACTGTATGAACCACTTGTTTGGCTTTGTTTGGTGTTGGGTAAAAGATGAGAGAAAGAGAAAAGGATCTTCTAATAGCACCATGAATCTTAACAGTGTAAGACACACTCAGACCACATAACATAATTCAGAGCCTCCCTTCCCACCCTATGCAGCAGCACACTGATACAGGGATGGTTACTGAGACAATATCTGATGCCTGCAAAATGTTTATTTGCTTTTATAAAAAAAAGTGAGCTGGAAGCATGGCGCATGATTGCAAACTGGGAAAGAGGACAGGTATTTCCAAAGCTACTGCCAGTCCCCTTACATGGACGTGATTTGACTCCTGCACATACTCGAGAGGGACGCATGACTCAACACGAGAATCTGAATGGAATTGCATTCACAGGTTTCTATTCATTATGACTCCTAAGCTCTAAAAATAAGAGCCTTTGAAAAATTTATTTTAAAAAGAGACCGGGGGTGATTTTAAAACAATGACAACAAACCACCCCCTCTGAAATAATGGGAGCAGCTGTACACATTTCTTAGCAGTGAAAAACTAAAATAAAGGTATTTTCTGACTCAGATAAATCTTAAGTTTCTTATGTGAACAATTGAGACTGTAAATTTGGAGACAGACTGCTGCTGCAAGATGAAAGTTCCCTTGCCAGGTGAGGACTTGGCTATTCTTGCTCAAATACACACGTTTTCAAGATTATTTGCTTTGTGATAGACAGCTCTAAATCCAGGACTTTCAATCTCTTAAGAAAACTCCTGAATACATTAAATGCATGTGCAAGAGACAGGATTCAGGGAAACTGAAACCTGTTGTATATCTGCCAAAAAGAATAGCACATCTGCAAAAAGGAATACCAAATTGGGATGCCTAATGCACTCAGGGCAGGAACACAGTAACTTCAGAGTATCTGGAGTAGATGTAGCATGACCTGCACTTGCAGAACTGGGCCTGGCGCCATGGCAAATCTGTCCCCAAAATGTTTGGCTCTTCAGTTAGCGCACTGGAAAGTATTAAACATTTTGGATCTTCAGTTGTTTAGCTGACCAACATATGTGGGTTTGAGGCTAGGTATTGTAGCAGCACAAAGTTCAGTCGGGTTAGTTGGGTAAAAACTGAAGCTGTGGTATGATGGGAAGAACTGCCTCCAAACATACAGATGAAGTCCATTCCCTCACTTAAAAGTTAATATTGTGATAGCAATAGCAATACAGTGGAGGAATATATGTCGCACAAACGGAATCACAGGCTAATGTAGGCAACTGGGTGTTTTCTAAAAAGCTGTAAAATGGTTAGTGTTTGCATGCACAACCTTTCTTTTGCTGGGAAAGATTTCAGCTTTTCGGATGTCTGAAAACACAAAGACCGGCTGTGCATGTAGCCTGTTAGCTCTCCTCCAGAGCTGGATGACTGCTCATAAAATGAAAGCAAACACTCCAAACTGGCCTCATCTAAGCCATCCTGCATTGCTTCTGTTATTTGTCAACTAATACAGGGCCAGCTGTCTAGTTAGTGAAACAGTAGCACTAAATTAGAGAAATCATAGAAAATGGAGACTGGGAGGGCCCTTAAAGGTCACTTGGTCCATCTGCTGCCCCATGGCAGGTTCAGCTTTACCTGCACCAGTTCTCTCCGGTTTGTCTAACCTGTTTTCCAAAATCATCAGTGATGGAGATTCCATAATTACCCACCATTTGGTAAAAAGTAAAAGATGTACTTCACGAAAAATGCAACTGTTTAGCTAGTAGCTTCTCTCTATGAGGTTAATCTGACGTACAACACATCCACTGTGTGGTTTACTAAAGCTTCAAGGAAACACGCTGCTCCTTCAGGAACATGCAAATCTCAGCACTGGAAAATGGGAAATACAGGCTAACTTTTGCCTGCAAGGTTGTTATTAGTAATGTGCATAGATGAATTTTGACTAGATGGGATTTTTGGTCTAATGTACTTGTATGGCTTCCTTTAAGACCTTAATTGTAACAAATATGATTAGCCTACAATTCTCCAACAGAGTCTGCATTGTGACAGGGATGGGAGTGTTTTCTTCCAACCTACACAGGCCAGACAGCACACATCCTAGCAGATGATATTGCTGTGCCACTGGCTGCTTGCTTTAATTAACATATGGGGGCTGTTCAGTCTGTACAGTGACGAAGCATGGCCATAACCAGTTATATATCCCATCTGCACTCTTTTAAACTGTCCTCAGCCGCTCCCAACATACATAATTCCACAGTTTACAGGCAAGTTACTTTATTGCTTTCACGTTTCTTTCACTGTTTCGCTATTTCCCAGGCACATACTGAGAAGATCTTGTGTAGTGCCCCATTAGTGATTTCACTGAGACTACTCAGCTCTTTTTTTGCCTACCCAAGGCATAAGGTAAAGTGGACTGAACTCTCTGGTGCATCCCCCTCTTCTTTTCCTTCTACTTTTTATCCTTGAGCACATTTTTTATGGAGGGGGACAAAGTTTCTCCCCAAAGCACCCCCCACCCCCAGGCTCAGTGCTGCAGTCATTAGGAGAAGGTTGCCACATGTTCCTCAGTGAGCCTCTTCCACACTTCAGGTCCAGTTACTTCTCCCCAGCACCTACTGGGAATGGCACTAAATTGCTTCCTGCAACCTAGCATCCTACCGGTGCTATCAAGCTGGCACCCTCATAGTGTTCAAACTAGTCAGTGCTAGAGTAACAGAAACATGTAAGCATACCGTCAGCACACTATGGATTTTTTTTTAATAGCAAATGTCCACATCTTAATCCCAGTCAAATGAGCTGAACTTCTAAACACTCTTGCAGGGACTGCAAGTGGGTGGAAAGGAAGAATGTTTGTAAATGGAGGAGATAAAACAGCGGGAAGAGGTTTTCACAGAAGAGGCAATTCAGAGCTAATCCCAGGCTCTGCTGCATGGCAGTGTCTCTGAATGCCCTCTCATTTAATGATGAAGAGCAATTGACTCTTGGATGTTACCATTTATGCAGTTTCTGAATTGTACTATTTATAATATGTTTTAAACATTTTTCCAAATCTGCTTACTTCACAGGAAGATGGGGGACAAACTGGCAATGGAAAGGAGCAATTGTAAACTAGTTAATAGGCCTGACTGTCATTTTTATTCAGCCTGTATGTGTAAAGCTGTTTTAAAGTAGATATAAGGAAAATGAGAATCAACTCTCTTGAACTTACGGTGTCTTTTACAGTCTGAGGAGCTAGCACAAAGCTTACACTCCCTTCTTCAGTTCATGGAATATAAATCAGAGAATATTTAAATTTTTAAAAATTATTGTGAATCTGCTCTGCTTAACACTGGGAAAATCCATGATTCCAATGATAGAGAGTAACAGTATAAAATGTGTTTAACCATACCAGGTACTGCAGGTTTTACCATCATTTCCTGACTTACCGGCAGCTCTCTACATCAGTTGGACTTTCTTCATAGCCTCATATTCCAGTATTTTCCTAGCCCGAAGCTTCCTAATTTGCAAGATATAACCTGATGTTGATCATACGAAACAACCTATTCTCTGGCAGATCAAAACTCCCTGTGCCCAGCAGAGTAGACATACATATTACTTGCTTCCTAACCCAAGACTCCTAGAGTTTCACTTTTTGGCCTCACTTAAGAAGCATTAAAATTAGAGAAGGATGCAAGTCAAAAGATTTGAGGCTCTGAGGGGTTGCACTGAAGTCTGGGTGTTTGCTGCTTGTTTGTTTGTTTGTTTGTTTGTTTGTTTCTGAGGGAGCGTTGACTTTTTTTCTGTTTGGGTGTGTGTGTGTGTGTTGGGTTTTTTTGAATCTTATCCAAAGTACTTGAATGTGGTGGAATTAGAGACAATGTCGAACTGCTGGCCTACCACTTGTTATCTTTTTCTCCCTATAACTTATCCTCCTGTTTGGTGATTGCTCTTGCTTGAGTAGTTTGGTTGAGTGCAGCTTTTGTCTGGGCATTTAAATCCCTCTCAGAATAAGGCCCCAAAGAGAGCTGAGGAAGAAGAAATTAAGAAGAGAAATTATGGGGGCAGAGAAATTGAGCTAAAATCCTACTCTCACACTTAGAACTTTCACAGATGTTTTTAATGTCTGCACATGTATCCAAAAGAACAAAATCTCTATCAGAAGGTTACCTTTGCCAGTATTTCTCAAAAAATCACTAAAAGCTTCAGATATGCAAGAAAGACCGGACATTTTCCCCACTTTTTTAAACATCACAGTATAATAAAAAACAAATAGATTACTGTTGGTTTCAACATAGCTTCAGAGTGTCCAGAAATAAGGTGGCAGAAAAACCTTTTAGGTAAAAGCAGAAACTTCATTAAGAAACAACAACTGAAACACTTTCTTTGTTAAGCATAATTAGCAACTCAAAGACACTTGCATTTCAAAATCTCTGCTTTGATTCTTGTCAGATGCAGAGGCAGTGATACATGACATGACATTCATCAACTAACTCTCAACATAAAAAGATGTGATGATTTTTCTCTAATTGAGGGGATGGGAAAGCAATTTTTTTTTTTTTTAAATGAGCTTGAGAAATAATTTAAATGGCTGTAAAATACCCAGCAGCAGTTAGTAGAAAACTGGATGGAAGACTTTCAAATTCATTTTTTTCCCATTCCCTATGTTTTTCTTTTGAAAGTATTTTACTTTCTGACATTTCAGATGTTCCTTATAGGAATATTTTTTCCTTGTTTTTAAGATACATCCTGTTTAAATTTGCCTGCTGCCTTCATTATGCCATTCTGACAGCTTTCTTTGGGACCAGTCAGCTCTTCTGCAGTGTATTCCAATTGAGGGGTTTCAAAGTAGTTTTATTTTATTTTTGATCTTCCTGTGACTATTGAGTATTATGCTGGCCTTTTTTTTTTTCTAGTTGGCTGCTCTAGTGTTTCTTTATTCTCCACGGACTCCCAGCACATTTTTATTTTACAGGTGGATATTGTTTTGTGTACTCTTCTTTGTATATTATTTTTCTTAGCTTCTGGATTCTACAATTAGCATGATTCTGCCTTTTTGTTTTAGAAAACCAGCTAGGGTAAATCAGGAGCAGAGGGACTTGTGAGTATGAACTGCTCATAGCAGAAATCCAAGGTCTGTGCTCTAGCTGAGAGTTCAGGAGAGAAGGGGTGACTGGTCCTACTTCCCCTTGAGTACCTCGATATGGCTTTGACAACTGCAGCAGTTTATTTCCATGTGTCCAAAACCTACCCCTTCAGATTTTACACAGGCCATGAGCAGCTTTTCAAGCTTTGCAAAAAGAGAAACTGAAAAGCCAGTAGAAATACTCACTGGTATAAATGAGTTTAAAGTCAGGGTGTGAAAATAACTGTACAGGTTAATGATGATCTTACATCCCTGTTTCTTTGTATTAGAGGTTCAAAGTTCTAAACATAACCCAGGCCTGTCTTCAGCATTTGTTCCTGACACAGGGCTTCCTCTCTCTTCCCTTGTTACCAGTGTGACAGCTTGGAAGTGTGACTGCCTCTGTTCTTGTCTCAGTGCAGTGTATGAAAAGCAAATATCTGCAGCAAGAAACATACGGGAGGCCTTGGTGGAAGAGGAAGGTTGTACTTTGGAAAAGCAAATGTTCAAAGAGCCATAGCTGCTGCTTTGCACAGAGTGACTCAGCTCTCTGGGCATGGGTTTGCCAACATAAATGCAGTTTAGCTCAGTGTTTCCATGAAACCAAGGAATTGACAGTCATACTTTAAGGTCTGGTACTGCCATGTAAAAACTTCCATCAACTTTAGTGAACTTTTTGCTATGGAAAGGGATGAATAAAGCCAGCACATTCGATTTATTATCTGTGCTATGTTGCTATGTAAGAGCAAGACACTTGCAAGCACTGTATGAACACCCCGTCAGGGAAGGTCCCTGCCCCAAGGAGCTTTGGGTCTACATGGGAGAGGAGGTCAGGCAGGAGGAGAATGGGAGAAGTCAGAGGTAATGTGACCAACAGAAAGATAATTCATATATCCCCACTTCAAAGTTGTTGCTCTCTAACACCCTTGCAAAGCTAATGTCCTCTCATAAGTTACATGTCCTTCATGCACCAAAATGCAACTCTGGTTTCTGGTACTTCACGCCATGAGGGAGCATAGTGTCTGGTCTATGTGAACAGAAGAAGAAACTAATCTAAAAAGTTTGTTGATTCTACAAAATATTTTGGGAAAATGTCCATTCCATTTCATATGTGAACTAACTTTGTGGTCTCTGACCTGCAACTGTTTGCCAATATTTTCCTAGAAAACTTTTAAACAGACATAAGATTGAATTATCAGCAAACAGTAAGTAACAGTGATTTCTTTTTTGGCAGTTGAGTCTGGAAACCTGGCTCTAAAAACCATGATAATGCAGTTGGAGACCAAAACCATACCATAGGTGTGCATGCAAAACTGATCTAACTTAAGGTTTGGTATTAGAAGTATTCACTGAAGAGTACAGAAAAAAACATCCATCTCAGTAAATTTCAAGATTATTAAAAGATAATTTAGAAAACAGAAAGAAAGAGTGTCAAGAATATTTAGTCTTTTATTGCCTGCTCTTGATGCATATGTGAAGTCTTGTTTGGACATGCACCCCTTTCTTCTCTAAACTGAAATATTCACCACCTTTGTACAACACAATAAACAAGACTATTTTCATCCACCTAACTGCCAGATATGACACCCTATGAGTAAAAGATCTGCATGTCATCAAATCTTGTACTGCATGGTTTTCCTTTAAAGACACCATTTTCAATTTATCTCAAAGTCCAGCTTAGCTCTGAGTATCTCTTTTATGCTGGTACCACCAAATTGTATCAACATTATAGGATTATGAAGTGGGATCACTTACCCTGTCAACTCTGACTTCACATTGCTACTTCCAGCAGAGCAGGTGCTGTATTTTATTAGTTACAGAGATTCATTGTGCATCCAGAAACTGCCCTCTGCACCCTGCTTTTATAATAGGATTCAATACAGCTGAGCAAATACAACCTCTGTAATATATATGACATACAGGAAGATAACAGGAGCAGGATAAACCCTCTGATTAGGTATACTGTGCACAGTGAATCAGAAACAGAGAGACACTTTACAAGATGAGGAAAGAGGAGGAGGGAAAATGTGTTTAAGGTCTCCCATGAAGGCCTAGGAAACCCTGCTTAAAGGATTTCTGTCCTAATGAACTCTGTAATCCCTACCAAAGGCCTGAATGCAGTTACAACTTCAGTATATTTCTATGCAGGACTTTAGTTAAATTCTTAACATTGCAGTCAAATAGCGGAAAAAACCCAAAACAAATCCAATGTACAAGTTGTTAATAACTTCCGAATAATGAACTGACAGCAATTCCCCAGCCCAAACAGCTTAATCCATTTGTTTCTACTTACCTCCATTTGTCTCTTGGATATTTAAAGCAAAGGCTCATTTTGTCCTGCAGATGCGGTGCTGCTGCTCAGTATTATCTTGCCGGATCATAGAAAGGCTCCTGACCAAAAGGAAGACGAAAACAATACGTAAAACAAACACAGAAGCCCAAGAGGAAAGCTACACCCTAAAGACCAGCACTAATAGCAACCGCGAGACAGGGAAAGAGAGAACACTCCCAGTTACTAACTTTTTCCATTGATACATCTGTTACAAAACGATTTTGCTGCAAACTTCTCTTCCTTCTTGCAAGCAATGCTTTGCTGTTATGTGTAGACCTCAGACAAACCACATGATAAGTGTGATGGGTTTTTTTCGTTGTTGTTGTTTTTGGTTTTTTTTTTTTACCAAGCAAGCAAATTAGTGAAATATAAACTAGAAGCTCAGCTGACTGCTTTAAAAGTATAGTGCTAGGCAGTAATTATCACAAGGGGCATTTGTCCATACTTCAGATTTTTTTAAATTCAAAAGTCTTCAATGGAAGCAGAGTCGTATTTGAAATAACCACCTATGGGACTTTCTGGCCAGAAGCTGTAGTGCAGCAGAGGTGAATGTTTAGATGATTAATAACTTAATTTTTTAAGAGTTTGATGGGCAGACAGGGAAAATATGCCAAACTGTCCTTGCCTCAGAGGGATTTTTAGTGCCAAAAAAGAACTGCATTGAGGAGAGCTCATGATTTCACCTCTAAAGACTCTGAGGCTGGAGGAATGTGCAGAGGGGCAAAGTGGGATTTACTGCAGCAGCAGAAGCTGCTGGGCCCAGCTGTGTTTTCACACCCTCGCCTCGGTGGATTTAAGCTTCTCCAAGCTCCAGGGCTGTTCCTTGGTGTAGGTCATAGGGTAGCTATGTGTGCGAACCCACAAAGGCTGTATGGAAACTTTTGTCACTGACATTTAATATGTGGCTTGGAACAAACAACAAACAATTTGGTTTGAATTAAAAAGTTTTGACAGTTACATTTCACCAAATGTTAGTCAGAAAAGAAAACTGATGGATGTGTCATGTTTGAAAATTCCCAGGGTGTAGTAAACTCATTTGTTTTCAAAAAGTTAGGATCAGATTCTCCCCTTGCCTCAGAATAAATCTGGAACTACTTCAGGGAGGCTGAAAGAAATTAAGGTCATTCCGTTCACCACGGTAAATGAAATCTGCCTTGAGCGCACAACCAGAAAACGCTGTATCCAGCAGCAGAGGTGTCAAAGAACTGCTGCAGGCAGTAAGGCTGACAGTGGTCCTATTAAAGGTAATATTATTTCCCCCACACACCTTAACCCTCCCTGTGACATCTTGCTATTGCAGTTTTCCATCTCCACGTGCTGAGGTGATATGCTGATGGACTTTCTAATAGTTATGTAAGGGGACACACAGATCATGTATAAAGGTGATAAGTCAGCTCATGGGAGAAAGGAGTCTTCTGGTTCCCACCTGGGATATTCAAAGAGACCTGAAGGCATGTGGTTCCCAAATCTCCTTGAACCCAGTGGAGCAGGCAGGTCTGTATCCTTGGTGCTCCTTGAAAATTGCAGTTAGCATCTCCTCCAAGTTTTGTTTTCTGAAGGAGTTTTCCCATGTGTGCTCCTCTCAGCTAGTAGCAAACCAGAAAGCCTTTCCATCCAGACTGCCAAACAATAGTCATTCAGTAAGTGATAGCCTTTGGGACGCAAGCCCAGGAAAGGCAGAAGTGTCCCCAGCCCATATCCAGCCCTGACTTACCCCTTTCCTTTAAGCTGAGGACTGCTTACTGGGCAGAAGTAACCCCCTCAGTCAGAAGGCAAAGTTAGATGCGTGTCTCCCCTCCAATGTCGCAGGGCCCCATGCAAATCACAGAGCAGAATCTGGCCAAGGTTTTAAGGCTGAGGTCTTAAAACACTGTACAGAGGGTGAGAACTGGTTTCGAAGGGACAGAACAATTAAGTTACACCACTCAAGTCCGTGTGTATTCTTACTGTTTAACCCCAGCCAGCAACTAAGCACCACACAGCCACTCACGCACTTCCTCCCCACCCAGCGGGATGGGGGAAAGAATCAGAAAAAAAAGTAAAACTTGTGGGTTGAGATAAGAACAGTTTAATAGGGCAGAAAGGAAGAAAATAATAATTATAGTAGTAACAATAATAAAATGACAATAGCAATAATAAAAGGATTGGAATGTACAAGTGATGCACAATGCAATTGCTCACCACCCACTGACTGACACCCAGTTAGTCCCTGAGCAGCAATCCCCGCCCCAACTCCCCCCAGTTTCTATACTAGACATGACATCACATGGTATGGAATACTCTTTGGCCACTTTGGGTCAGCTGCCCTGGCTGTGTCCCCTCCCAACTTCTTGTGCCCCTCCAGCCTTCTTGCTGGCT
>JAVJGG010000085.1:34930086-34989925 GCA_035590195.1 Aviceda cuculoides
AAATCCTTGACTTCAGACTAAACATTACTTAGCAACAACTGAAAACATCAGGGTGTTATCAACATTCTTCTCATACCAAACTCAAAAAACATAGCACTATATCAGCTACTAGGAAGACAATTAACTCTATCCCAGCTGAAACCAGGACATGTATAAAACCAGACCTTTAAAAGAACATAGGAGTGACCCTTTTTTTAAGAATCTTTTTGCATTATTCCATTATGAGTGCTGCTTTTGGTCTGGCACAACATGGAGTTACATGGTAGTATGCTTCCCCCCCTTTATCGTTTTCTCTCAGAAAAAGCATCTGGCAATGCTGCCTTTGTAGCTGATTAAAAGCTTGACACACCAACTCTGAATAATTGAGCCAGGTTAATGGTAGAACATCATTTACATGCCTCCCAATTACTTTTAATGAGCCTGGTTGGTACAGGTGTTTGGAGTAATTGCCAGCTATGGATTTGTTTGGTTTTGTACTTTCTCACTGTTCACAGAGCTGGTCACTTTATGAAGGAATATCAGTGGTGTAATTCTACCACAATTACATTTAAGCTACTGGTTTGCAAAGGGCTTTTATGTAGCTTGAAGCAGAATCTTTTCTTCCTCATTATTAATGCAGCATTGCCAGCAGCATAGATAACTTTATTAGGATTACAAAACCCTGCTATACATGCAAGCAAGGACATGGTTTATAGGCAATCCAGAGGCCAGTTACTACCAAAACCAGTGAAACTGTCCTGTTCTGCCCTCTCTGTATCAATCTGTATATTATTAATACTTGAGAATAATACATACTTAGCTGTTGTAATTAATTACAATTAATTATCTAATTACATCTTATTCTATACATACCTTCTTTTGTATTGCTGCTTGCCTGCACAGATGGTGATCTGGTTCAGGGAGTTAAATGGGCAGTAAGGTAACTCTACAGAGAGGAAGTGAACTGTTTTCTCCCCATTTAACTCCCTGAAACAGGTCTCTAAGAAGGTAGATAGTAACAGTGCTGGCATAAGGAAAGTGTTAAGAATGGGTGGTTCAGAACACTATGTATGGGAGCCAGATTATCTCATTTGATTGTATGATTGTCTAACTGTGCTAGATTGGTTTAAGCTGGAAGGTTTGGGGATTAGAAGTTAAACTGTTCTTGAGTATTTGTACCTAGTCTATAAGAGGCAAAGACGACATCTTTCACTGAAAACAGCCTGAACTCTGCTACCCCACATCATCTCAAACAAACCATAGGACGAAAGAGATAGGCCCTGCAGGTAGCTGATTGTCAAGGTAATGGATCTGCCCTCCTGGAAATGCCCTGACAGCGGGGGGTGAAAGACTCGACTCCTTAAGAGAGCGGTGCAGTGACTGCAGGTGGATGGGCACACTGCTATCAAGCCAAAGGAGTTACTCCATTGATGCATGAAGATACCATCATTGCAATTTACCACCAAGGTGAACTAGAAGGATTTCTAGCTGGAGACTGACTCAGTAGTGTAGTTGTAGGGCACCCAACCACTGCTCCAGCTGGCTATTCCATGCTGTGCCTAAACAGCAGGAGCCGTGGTGGAAAGCTGTTCACGGCTGGTAGGGTGCTCAGAAGGATAAGGGCAGTGGAAGGCCCTGCTCTGCAGTCTGCGTGTGCTGCTAGTGCATTGACAATACGAGGGTATTTTCATGGTTGTTGGCCTTACTGCAGGGCAGTTCAGTGGAGTTAAGGACAGCTATAAGCCAGCAGTGCTCCAGTCAGGCTTTAATTCTTCAAGGCAAGGTCATTATTGATTTGCTGCGCTTGTCTCACTGAGAGAAAAACTGATCAACTTATTCACTGAGTGTAGCCCTTTGCACACCAGGGAGCTGTTACGGTGGGAAACAGATTCCTCTGTGAAGCTTTAAATAAGATTTGTTTTCTCTTTTTTTTTTTGTTCATTTGGAAGAAGCTCTGTGCTGACATGTCAACATGGTTTTTTTCCATCTGCATGTGTTTATCATTGAATTAGAGCACCTCAGAAGCTGAAGAAGGGGAAAATTGTTTTAGTCCATCTAATCTATCCAGGTCAAACACAAGATGGGCCACTATTATATATTTTCCAGAGGTAATGTTCCAGTTGGTGTGTCACTTCCAATATTTTGCATAGAAGAATTTTTTAGCTCGACAGATCTCTTTCTCTTTGAGGGAGGTTTGTGATGGCCTTTGTCTTGCTACTCTCATGGTAACTATAATTCCACTGTGCCACCCTCATTCATCTGTGCAGTATGGACATTTTCTCTTTCAAAATCAGCTTTTATTAAATGGTGACCAAGCCCAGCCAAATTCTTTGTTCTACTGTTGTTCATGCTTCCTACTGACAGACCCTCTAATTGCATTTTTTTCTTTGCCTTTTAATTGAAACACAGCTTTGCAGCTGAAAATGCTGTAGGCTTGGCTGTTTAATACGACTCTGTGATCCCTGTCCTCGCCTCTGTGGAGCATCAGTGGCTTGCAGTTTGATGGCTATCTTGGTTCCCGTGCCCTGCTTCTGCCAGGCTGAAGGCATTAAAGTACTTTCCTCTTTGAATGAGCATTGGAAGGCATTTCCACAATGGTGGGGTTTCATGGCTAAATCTCATTATCACTGCTCCTGGAGGTATGGGGAGATGTGCAGGCATGGAGGCTGGACTTCCAGTTCTTAGCACAAGGCAATTCACCCTTAACGGACAGATTTTCAAAGGAGCCCAACAGAGAGGTGTTGAGGATTTGCACAACTTTAGCCTTAAGTAATTTGCTGCGAGTCATCGGTGAATGAGTCTGTGACTGTTAGATCCAACCTGCTAACTTGAAGAGAGAGTAGATGCCACACACAGCGTTACACACTTCAGTACTGGGGTCCAACGTTATAGACTTCAGTGTTACAAACTCAGGTTTCTGCAGAGTTAAGGCTACAGGTTATGTGATAGCTGAAGAGGCACTTTCCAAGTCTAATTTCTGGATTTATGCCCTCAAACTTTGCCTGTTAGTCTTTCAGCTCTGAAAGCACTCTATGGGCTTGGGCCACAGACAGAGTATACATTAATAGGTGCTGTTTTCTGTAGCATAAATACTTGTGAAGTGAGGTTGATGTCCATTGCAATGAAGTACTAATGAACTCCATTGAACAGTGGAGCTCACTGATTGTACTCAGCTTCGTTTGGGAACAGAGATCAATGTAAATTAAATTTGTTCTTACAATAGCAGCAGGATCCCTGAGAAAGCATAGAGGAACTGGGAAAGTGCATTTTAGAAAAGATGTTACAAAGTGATCTCCAGAAGATTAAAGGATGACATAAAATACTGGTAACCACGAAAAGCCTGGAGGCTACTCTCTAATATTTTGAAGCAGGAAAATTAACTCTTGGGAAGCAAAAGAGGAAAATAAAAATAGAGGAATCAATCCACACTTAGAGGGGGCTGGATTGTAAATTCATTGCAATCAACAGTAATTTTTCCATAATGGGTCAAGCCCATATAGCTGTGTTGTAACTGTTGCACAGGAATCTCAACAGCAGAAAATGGTGGAGGGCATCTCTGCAGCTCCTTTTAAAGAGATAGAATATACCATCCTTTGCTTTGCAGACAGGATTAGGAGTGATGGATCTCACCTGTCCCTTGGAACTGCCAGGTAACTACAGGGCTCAGGCCAGCAGGCAATAGTAAAGTTAATTAAGTGCAATAATGTGATGAGGGTGAAAAGCAAGTCAGTGAGGGCAGGGGTTGAAATTTTCCCTCCTATTTGGTAAAATATTAAAGCCTCTTTACATTGTTTTCCTCTCTGGTCTTTTTTTTTTTTTTCTTTTCCCCTTCCTTCTTCTTTTAAATTTTTTTTTTTTTAAAAACCTTTCTTTTAGAGAGACCCAGAACACCCTCCACTCCATATTTTCTTCAAGAAAATCCCATGCACACTATAGTTTTGTAATGTTTGACTATACTATTGATCTTCCTGAAATAATCTGTTTGAAAAATTCATCTCCCAGGGGCCGTCTTGTCCAAGGCAGCCATTTCACAGCCTTCTGGGGGCAGCTGTTTACAGCAGCATCACAGTGAGTCATGGGGATGAGATGCAATCTTGGATGAGCAAGCCAGGATTCCTCAGGTGGAGACACGAGAATGTGTTCCTCCACCTGAGAGTCGGGGGTTTGTTTATAATTGACCAAAGCCACCATCTTACAGGATGATTTTGGCTGCCTCGGCATCGTGCGCTCGCTTCCCATGTACCTGGTGGAGCTTCCCCTCAGTTCGGGACCTCCGAAGTGTGCTGAAAGGGAGTCACAGCCCCGAGGGGCTCAACACGGATGCCCCAGCTCACACTTGTGGACGAACAGTGCTCCCCAACATGGCTCTGTAAGCCCAGAAAAAAACATTTTCCGAGTGAGCGCTGCGTCCTTTGAGACGTTCGGAGTTTCCCCGGTGCTAGAAACCCTCCTTTGGGGCTGGCTCCAGTCACGACTCCGTTGCGGCACCCCCACTCATGCCGGGAAAGGCCGATGTCTGTGGGGCTCCGGCCCCGGCCCCGCCGCGGCGCCTTGGGACGGCGGCAGCGAGGCCCCGCGGCGGGGAGAGGGCGGCGATTCCCGCCCGCCAGCGGAGCCGCCGCCGCGAGATGGCGCCGTCCCCATTGCAATGAGCGGCCTCCGCCGCCTGTCCCCAGCCGGGGCTAGGTGAGCCTTGCGAAGAAGAATTTCTTTGTTTTAGCCTCACTTCTCGTCACCGTGGCCCTGTCCGACCGTCCCGGGCTGCGGCTGAGCCTGGTTCCCCTCACTCGGGCCCGCGGGATGGCGGCCGGGCCCGTCACCCCCGAGTCCCCGATGGCCACTGCCGCCAGGCCGGCCCTGCTGTGATGGGACAGGCCCAGCCGCCCAGCCATGGCCCCTCACAGGCACTGGCCTCCTTCAACAGTAAGGAGTGAGCACAAACGGGCTTCGGTTCATTGTCCGTAATGGGTTTAGCAAGGTACAAGCCCAATTCTGTGGGTTGCACCAGTTCTCTCCTGATGTTACTCACGACAATTCACGCGAAAGCGGCTGTATTGGTGCTGAAGCTTTTTGTGGACTTTCTAGATTATGCAAAATACACTTTGAAAACAAAAGAATACATTAATAGTGTGGCCGGCAATATGGAAAAGATTATACTTAAAAAGGCTTTGAAAAAATAATGGGGGAGAAAAAAGATTTTCCACTTTATCATCTTCTAGCTAACAGATTGGCCCTATGAAGGGAAAGCAAACATAAACTTGAAAACAACTGAATGGTGGGCATAACTGCACTTTTGAAGAAAAATGGGTACTTTCGTGGGGTTGACAGAAAATCCCAAGTTAGATGTGTAGGGACATACAGATCACCAATATAAATGCAGCATTGAATTCACTTTCGTGCTTCCAACAAAAGATCGTACTTGTGTCAGGTGCTTTCAGAGGATAATATGCGTTTCTTCATAGAAGTTGGGTTTTTCAGCACTTACAGATTTCTTGAAGGTTGTTGTTCCTCCTGGATTTCATTCACAGTTAAAAGTATCTGGATACTCTTATTGATAGGAACAGCTGAGTCTTTTTTAGAGTCCTGCTTATTTGGCCTCATAGTCATTCACGGCAAATGCGTCACAAATTAATTATGTGTTCTGGGAAACAAGATTTCCTATCATCCCTTCTACTGGTTGTTGCCATTTAATTTCATTGGTGCACCTCTCGTTGATATAGTGTGAGACACAGTAAACCTTTACAGTCTCTTTTCCATTTATTTTTCATAAACATCTGTTAATGTCAGTTCTAATTCACTTCCTCCTTCCACTAAACTTTATTTGATCTATATCCTCATGAATGTCTTTTGCATGTTAATAACTGTTCTTGCCCTACCTTGAAGCTTCTTCATTCCTGCTTTATGATTTGTCAAAAGGGGAGTCTAGTTGAGACAGCGGTATTAAAAACATGGAGGTGGAAAGTGGGGAGGGCTGATGTAACGCTGAGTACAGGACAGGGGATGTTGCATTGCCTCTTCCGTAACAGTGGCAAGCCCACATCTCAGTGCAGGTGGTGTCAAACCCTACTGACAGTAGCTCCAAAGGCATGTTGAAAATTTGGGAGTGAATAGCCATTAAAACATTGAACACATTGGAAAACCTCACCTGCAGGGATAACTTCCATGGCAGCTTTATGAATTTAAGGAAGATTTGATTAGAGTCTTAAGCACCCTACAGGAATAATACAAATTTGATGATAAAGCAATCTTCAATCTGCTAAAAAAAATGTAAACAGATAGCTGAGGGCAGTCAGCTGTAGATATACCATAAATTGCAAAATCCTAACAGGATGATTTGGTGTCAGAACAACTCTCTGGAGACTTTGGTGGCCATCCATCCTTGGGAGTTTAAATGTGACTACCTAAAAATCCTGTAATTTAACATGGTTCTACATTTCCTGAGTGTCTTTGGTAACAAAAGGAACCAGAACCAGAACTCTAAAACTACAGTTTATTTCTATAAGACCGGCGAAGGCAGCCAAGCAAACACTTCCAGGTAATAGGTGCAAAAAAGGAACAATTTGTATTATGGAAATAATGTTTAGAACAGCTGAGACTAAAGAAGTGACCCTGGCCCAGAGACTATTCCAAGACATTGTATGATTCTTCATGCAGCTAAAGTCCCTGGGAGGTTGTGAGCAATGTTTAGTGAGCATAAGATGCAATCCCATTTCCTTTGGATAAAAAACACACTTAAGCTCACACACTGTCAGATTACAGGTGTGCATACTGGAAATGAAAAGGGAAGGCATATTTCCAAAGCCAGTCAGTACTTTACTAAAATTCCTTATGGTGGTACAAACTCACCCTGGGATTTTACATCCAAATGTGGATAAACGAACTAGGTTCCTTACTGATTCCCTTCCAACCCTATCTATCTATTCATCGTATCTAACTTGGCCTGAGGCAAAATGTCTCAGCCTTTCTTCATGGGCAATGCCTGGGACTGTGGAGGATGTACTGCTTCTCAGCACAGCCTCCCCAGGTCTGCTAACTCCTTGGGCCATCCTGGGAACTTCTGCTGTGCTTTCATCTGTTCATGGTATTTTCATTCTATTTGGTAACATGGGAAGGAAACACAGGCAGTGTAAGAGCAGGAGGGAAGCAATATTGGGTGATGTCTCTTACCCCAAATTACAGCAACGCCAGACCAGAGTGTGAGCTCTGGTAACGATCTCGTGTGGGTGGTGCTGCTGAGGTGAAGAGCAAACCCAGTATCCTGATGGCTGTATAAGCCAACACTGGCTTGGATAATGCCTACCCAGGTAACTTTTGCACCTGTCTTGCGAACTTTTGATCAGCGTTGCTGTGCCAAGGTCTTTCCTTGCTATTTCCACCCTAGAAGGGCTGCATTTGACTAGGGAGGAAACTGAATCCTCTAAACCAAGCTGTGTGTGATGTGAATGAGTAAACTATGGGAAAACACGAGACACAACACTAGCCCCAATATGAGAAAAACCAAGCAAACTTGATATTTACCTGCCCAGTCAAACAGGACAGAGTTTAAGATTCTCTTCTTGCTACTAGCATAGAAAAACCTGACCAGACCTGACCTAAATCCCTTTGAAATGACTATACATTATTGCCCAATTCCTTTAGGTTTCTCAGCGTAGATGCAACTATGCAACTGGGTAGGTGGCTGCTGTCAGTGTAACAGTTTGGAAAGGAAATAAAAGACCCATTAATCCCTTGAAAAATCCACGTATGTTTCGCCTTGGGGCTCTACACTCAACGTGACCTCAGTTTGCATCCTTTATTCATGCAGAAATATTCTTGTCTTTAGCCCTGTTGCCAGGAGTTCATTTCTCTGCTGGGCTCTGCTGTTAGCCTCCTGGTAGCCCTTGCCAAGGGCACTTTCAGTGAATGTGCCTTCTGTTGGCACCCTGTCTTGGGAACTGAAGATCTGCAGCATACCAAGGGCTAGTCACAGCTTCTGCAGTGGGGGTTTTTTTGGTAGCTTCTTCCTGTTTTTTTTTCTTTAGTGTTATTTGTCTCCTAAATTCTTATTATCTCAAAGCTGATTGTTTCTAATCCTCCCTTGAATCTGACACTCCCTTTGTGTTTTTCTACCATGCAGTATTGCTATTCTGAGTGTTTAAAGATTTGGGGTTCTGCTTTCGATTTCACTTTGCTGTCCCATTGCATCTTCTATCTCTGGCATTTAGTTTTGAGGTATAGTTCCCTGTGAACCTGCTGCCTCTAAGCCTTATTCTCACTGGAGAGCTCACTTGCAGCACCTTATTTGCTCCAAGGACGTATTTTCTGTGTAAAGCCTCCATCTGTGGACTAGAATCTCTGTGCAATGCACGTATGTAAGAGGTAGGTCCTGGAGGGCAGCCACGGGGCTAATGTGAATAGGGCACATAAATACAGTTTGTGCTCTGAGTTTCTGCAGCCTTGGTCGCTGGGGAATGGCAGTTTCAATGGCTTATGTTGGATAACTTCCAGAATTCTCCTTTTGTGAGACTGAAAATGGCACTGAGAGGTTTCCGCATAGCTCATGCAAATGCCATAAACATTTTAATATAACTAGCACATTGAGAAGACATAGCTACTGTACAGTATGTCTGAGACATGGGCACTTATCCAAAATAGTAATTCTCTCAGTGCACTTATTTCTTTGGGGTGATGATGATGAGGGATTTCCTTTAACATCTGTAGAGGACACCTGGCCCTGCAATGTTCTTTTTAGAAAGGTTATTTCAACAACAGATAGATATTTTCTTGTCATTATACACAGTACAGTATCTGTTTCCAGAGTCATTGCTTTAGTAAAGAGCCTTTTTATTGAAGTATTATTCATTGATAATGGTCGTATTCTTGCCATGTATTGCCAAACAAATATAACAATAAATGAGCAAATATTACCTCATGTGCTCATGTCTGAGAATCTACAGTCACTGAAGGTTATCAGTGCAGACAAACTGTAAAATAGCCAGACAAGAGGTTAATCCTGCAAACTGCTTCACTTGCTGCAAGGAGTCTGTGTCTACAGGGGTCCCAGCAGATGTATTTGTCAGTGGTGGGCTGCCAGCCTCCTTCACAGACATAGAGCTCTGACAAGGTAGGAAGCCAGCCCACAGATGGACAGCACAGACCATATGTGCCACATAAAATTAGCCACCTCTTTAAATTTCAGAGATATGGTCACTAATGGCCACTCCCCCTACAGCTATCTGAAGCCTCTCCTGTGCCTTTCTCTTGTTCCAGGTGGATGTATGACCTATTCCTGTAGCACCTAGGGATTCTGTTGAGTTGATGTCTGTCTCATTCTGTTATGTCAACGTCACATTGTTAATGTTTCCATGGGAAGTGGAAAAAAACTTCGTTCGCCTATCTTTGTTTATATATTTATCTGTAATATGTAGATCTGGTGGTTTTGTACTTGGATAAAACGACACAAACCACTACATAGGATCAGGGTTTCTCTCAAGGGGTTGTTTCATATTATGGCCAGTGTAGCCCAGGCTCAGCTGTGTGCTGCTGCTTGTCAAGCATCAAAAACCCTTGGGATTGCTGGCTGTATAAGTTCAGGGTCTCCTGGCCGTGGTTCATAACCTTTGCTGCGTTATGAGTTACAAAACACAGGCTCCAGGCCACTGGATCTTTCCCTCTCCCTTAGGTGCTGTAACTATATTTTGCTCCAAGTCACCATGCTGTCTGCAGAAGCTGCAGGTGCGTTCTGTAAGTTGCTGCCCTTGCAGTTAGGAGATGTGTAAAATACAGTGTTTGTTTGTGTGTCAGAGCAGCCCTGAACATTGTTATAGGTGGTTATAATTTCCAATCTGTTGAACTCACATTATACTGTAAAACACTTTGCTAAAAAGGTAGCATTTCTTTGGTTTGCCTTCCATGAATGGGCCCTTTAGGATGAAATGCTGCATGAACCCTTATGTGGTGATGCTGTAAACTGCAGACAAAGTATATTCCCCCAAATACCCTATGATACCTCAGATGGATGCATACCTCAGTAGATTGATGTGGGCTTTCTGCTCTTACTGCCACAAGAAGACCTGTTGTGTGGAGGTCACTGTTACTGCTAGGCAGGGGAGTCCCTAGGATATGGAGGTGAACCCGGGGAGAAATTCATTTGCTTTAATGTCCTTCGTCAGTAACCAGATGAGCAAACTTTGTATTTGCAAAATATGGCTGCTAGCTTCAAAGCTTTTCTGACAATTTTCTGCCTCACTTGTTTGGTGATAAACTGGGCAAAGGCTCACTTGGCATGCTGGAGAACATTTTCTCCATTGGAGGCAGGAGGAGCTTGTATATTAATTATTAGGGCAAGAGAAAGATACATACGCCACTCAGCTACCCCAGCCTGGTGGGTAAATAATAGTGCAATGCAAAAATACTGAGGTACAGAGGATTTTGTGCCTAAAAGAGAGAACAGAGGGCTTCTGTTGCTCACTGCTGTCCATATGTACTGTGAGTGTGAAGCCTTGCTTAGCCTCTCAGTGAGCCTTTCATTTGCCATTGCAATCAGAAGATCTTCATGTTAGATGGATACACTTCTACCTATGTGCACCTATTTGGTCTGCCATTTTAGCTCCATGGTTGCAGGGAACCCTCCTGCTATTAACACAATGTGCAAATAAAGATTTGCAATTAGATTCAAATTTTATGCTTTGAAACAGGTCTGACCGTATTCCCTAAGTCAAGATTCTCCCATACTCACTCCTGCCTTGGATTAGAGCTGTATTTAAGCAGGGTCATCAAGGTCTTGAAGGTGGGTGTGTTTTGCTTTCCTTGCCAAGGTTGATTGCTGGCATTATTGATACTGAGGTTGAAGTACGTTCTAGAGTGCTGTGCTGAGTCCAGTCCTGGGGCGGTCCGGATCACTTGTGAAAGACAGATTGTGCCCAAACAGGGCAGGATCACACATGGGAATTAATCAGATTATGGATCTTGTAGACCTGAAATTATTGATGGATACAAAAGCTTATACTTCTTGAACAGTAGTTTCTCTCCTCTTTCATAAGCATCTCCCAAATAAGAGACACTTACTATTAATTCTGAAGAAGGAAAGCTGGAGAGATTAATGTCTTTCAAATGGCAACACTTTTTTTTTTTCCTCGCCAAGAAACCAGTAAAAAAAACAAAGGTAGATTTTGGAAAATGTTATTAGGCTTCCACCTTAGGAAAAAAATGTAATTATTTTGGCAATGACTTATTTCCAAAGGATTAGAAGGTGAGAAAAGGTAGTCTGTTCCATTTTGTAGTTTAAAGCAATTAGAAAGGCTCAATTTTGCAAAATTCTGAACTCTGGCAAAGGACTTGGGTATTGAGAGCCCCTCTGGGATTTACACGTTCTTCCTAGTTTCCTTTGCAAAATTGCAGGTTTTGTATTCATAGCTTACCTCTTCTTCTACTGCTCTCCTAAAGCTGCTATGCTGGTGATTTTGAGGTGTTCCCATTGACTTTCTAGATGTTGGCTCAGACCCTCATGAAGAATCAGTGAACTACATTGACTTGACTTCATCCTTGCCCAGATTTCTGCTGACTGAAGAGGAGGAGGCAAAAACAGGAGCCCTAAAACAGCTCCCTATCACTGCTGTGTAATCCCAGTTCAAGCCTTTGGTGGCTCTAGGAAAGTGGCAGGAGCTCTGCTTGGCACCATTAACCTTCACTGTCAGGGTGAGCCTGCAAGAAGAAGAGACTCTCCAGCTTATTGCTTTGACCCTGTAACGTGCCAGGTTAGTACTAGTTTAATTCCAGTAAATTCAATACAGTTACACTAGGGATCAATTTGTTCTGAAGTATTTTTGGTGCGTTCATACATAGAAGTGTCAGGTATTATTAGCAAAAGAATTTTATCTTGTGAGATAGTATTAAGAAGCTGATAGAAGTATGATTTTGTTTCATACTGGCAGAGAGTGTAGGAAATGCTGTTTGACTCCCTTCACAGCATGGATTAGCAAAATTAGACTTGTCTCCTTTGCACTAACAAGCCCCAGAACAGAATGTGAGCCATTAAATGAAGCAAACTCCTTTCAGACACACACACAAAAAGCTGTGGGAAAATAAATCACCTAGGCTTCCAGGAGAATAGATTATTACGGAGTTCATATCTGTAGGGCATCTACTCTGCACGATTTTTTGTGCACAATGACATGACTTTATGGCTTTATTTACATTTTCTGAAGAGTTCACATGACTTGTTGCTATGGGGAATGCTGCAGTTGTCTGGGATACCCTTTTATATTTACACCACATACACACAATTCTGCCTGTATACTGACTTGATGCTGCTTGACAAATCAGTAAGTAACTATGATGGGCCTGTTAATTTAACAGTTTGAGTCAGGTTTTAATCTAGTAAGAGTATTGTTGGATCTTTATTTTATTTTACCATTTGATTATTTTTCCTTTATTTGAATTTTTCATGAGTAATGCCTTTGGATCCCAGACAAATCTGGAAGCTGGTAAATCCTGTTCTCTGAGGCTGTACATAACACTGCTTGCCCTAGGCAAAATTTGCAGAGAAGCTCGTTTCTATATAGGCACCCAAATAAGTGACCAGAATCTAACTCGACCTTCAAGGACAGTCAGCGCCTGGGTGCCAGTTGTCCCCTAGTCAGGTGGTTGAACATTTCTGGTAACATAGCCCTGGATAGGTATAGTGAACACTTGAAATTTTCCCTGAAATCTTTTGAAAACCTGCCCTCAAGGCTAAACCCTGAGTTGATGTAGTGGAACAGAGAGACTTCATTCATTTTCATCTGGTGGGCCTTGAATCTGGCCCAAACTAGTTTCACTTCCAAATAAAACTCATCTTTGAGTAGAAGTTAGGTGAGGACAATAAGCATAAGTTAAAATAAATAGATATTCTGAAGTCTGCCATTTCAAAACATGTCTCTGTGGAAGTTCAGTTCACAGACTCTCTGTTCACACAGTGAGGAGTAAACATTAATGTTTCAAAGTATTCCTGGAAATTTTCTCCCATGGCTGTCACCTTAAGCACATACCATCCTCTGCCTGGTTTTACAGAAGATTGTGCTAGGAAAGTCTTGGATTCAGAGCTCGCACCTCAGGCAGCAAGGCCTCAGGGTGTAACGACAAAATTGCCATTTTTTTCCTCAATAGATTCTTTGGAGCCAGAAAGAAGTGTCCCTTCCATGATATTTTCCCCCCTTCACTGTCTCCTTCCCCCCCCCCCCCTTTAAACTTTTCAAGATACCTGGCTTCCAAATGTCAGAAAGGAGCCTGACACTACAAATCTTTAGAACTTCATAAAATCGTCAGAAAACTGGTTGAATGCCACAAAAACATTGCTCACGTCCAAATGACAGTATTTCAGTTCTGAATGACTGTGCGTTTTGACCACATTCATGTTCTTCATTATTAACTAATCTCAGATGTTCACACTAGACTACTTTTGCTCACATGCATGTTTAACGAATGACTGTCTTTCAGTGGAATTGAATAATTAGACATTTGTTCCCAGAAAGAGTATTAACTGCATGTCATGTATTATCTGTTATTTCTTTAATTATTTATCACTTGTAATCCTTATTTAGGAAGTTCTAGTTATCCAGTCATCCAAGAATGTTATCATGCAACTTATGCCACAATTTTGTAATCATATAAAGTCATGAAAAGCTGTCACTATTTCTGGAAGATGGTGCTGCTGCCTGCCCATTCTTGTCCCTCATCCTACACAGTCCCTTCTTTCACCACAACTCATTTGCTGTTTCAGAGAAGGAGGCCAAGAAACTCATCTAGGTTAACTAACACTACAACGGAAAATCTGGGCCAGACAAATGCTTGTGTTGGTGCACAAAGGAGCTGGCAGCACATAGAGTGCGCGTGAGTTTTGGGGAGAGAGCTTGACTTTGTCTTCTGGTGGCCTGCATAAACTGGCTTAAACTTATTGAGAAACAACATTGTAAAATTACTATTACCCATTTCTGAGGAGGAACTGGTGTGTAGCCAAAGCAACAAGTTTGTGAATGCCCTAGATGGCAAACATGTTTTAACTTCTAGATGTGGAAGCTTTCTCTTGCAAGGGCAAAGGGATCTCCTAGGTGTCCTTGGCAGGCCTATGGTACCAGTAGTCCCCACCGTAGCACTGTATGCTAAATTTTCAGGTGTGATTGAGAGTGTGGCCTCATATACAGACACTGGCCAGTGGTTCTCTGTCCCCACTGGAAAAGTTGGCCTAATTTTATCAACAGAAAAAAGATTGAAATTAATGAAATAATGACTTTATATCATGTTAAGCTTTCTGTCCAGTCCAAGTTGGGACATTTCTGCCCACAAAATGGCTTTCTCCTGCCCCGCCCCTATGTCCCCAGTGCTGTCACCCACTGCGTTTCTACGTACATTCATAAACCAGTGTAATCACACAGGCTGGCAGCCAAGTGTATGTCCCTGCAGAGAGAGGAACACCACTGTTTTTTTAAAATGCAAGTTATTCAATAAAGAGCAGCATGGCAGAGCATAGATACAAACCCAGCACACTTTGAGTCTCTTACAAACTGTAACAAAGCACAGTGTCCAATGCATCACCCTTTCTACCTATGTTTATAAAGCCTTGCTGGCAGTTTCCCCCAGCTCGGTCCACAGGACTTCAGTCATTGCCCTCTGCTACTCACTCAAGAGCCAAGCACTTACTAAATCAGAAAGAGAGTAGATAATGAATAACAACAACAGAGTTAATTATTTTAATTTCTGGGTCAGGAATAGGCTGAAACACAATCAGAGATGTAAAAAAAAATTAGAAACAGCATGGCGGTTAGAGGGAAAACAAAGAAAGCCCAGCATAGTGCCCATTACTAAACAGCCTAAAGAGGAAGAACTTTGGTGGCAATGACTGCTGATCAGCCAAGGTACTCTCGAAACAGATAACTGCATCCTTGCATTTCACACAACACTAAGTCCTTGACCTGTGTATTTACCCCCATGCAGAGTGTTTCCTTCAGCTCCTAATGAAATAGGGCTCCAGTCTGGCTTGTTTTGCCCACACAGCCCTGCTGCTAGAAGAGTGGGGCTCCCCTTCTTGGCATGCCTCGTCTCTCACTCTCCCTTTCGCTTTTCTTATTGTTTTATGGACTGTTGACTTTTGGTTATATAGCTATTTGTTCGCCTCCCAATCCTGCCCTGGAGAATGCACACAATGAGTCTGGACATCTATTTCTCTTAACTCTGGGATTAAGAAACAAAGCAGCACATCTCAACAATGCACATTGTTTTTTGACCTTGAGCAGTTTGTGAGTTTGATTTTGCTGTCTCCAGCTCCAGTGTCTCCAGTAACTTCAAGTCTCTTGAGCCCCTCCCTCTCATCTCCTCTCCAAGGTCTCTTCCTACTTTGTGTTCCCAGAACTGTTTATCATGCAGGTAAGGGGAAGCATCATTTTACTAGAAAGGGAATTACACATTTAAACATCACGAGTCTGACACACATTGATTTTTATTTTAGGAGGTAACATGTAAAACACATAAATAAAACGCAAGCTTTGGTGGCTTCCTTCTAGGTCAGGTTGTAGCCACTCTATCACTGATATCTGATCATAGCAATGTTCACAGACTGTACAACCCACCTCCCCACAGTGACCCAGCTACAGAATTTCTCTGGAGATTTAATTCCTGCTGGGTGATTTGCATCCCAGCCTTGTGTATGTGCATGTTTTTAACTCCAAAGTGGTGGTACAGTGACATACCTCCAGCCCTCTATACTGCTTTTCATCTGAATCAGAGCCTTTCCCTCTGTGGTATCTTCTGCCTTGGATGGCTTTACAGACCATGTCACTGCTTAAGTCCTCTTTGAATCTGTGTGCTGAGAGTGACTCTGTGCTCCAGGCGTACCTACCATATTTAGCTAGTTGTCCTGTACCGTGGCTGTTCATCAGCCTGAATCTGTGCCAAGGCTTGGGGATGGGAAATCTCAGCACCCAGGCATGGAGACACCTTAAGACTGCTGGCAGGTTCACACAGTGCTGTAGAGTGAGACCAAAAGTGGGTTCAAAGAAGAGCTGTATGTATGTACTGCTTCAGGCATGTGGCCCCCTTAAGAAAAGAAGATGCAGTTTAAGGCCCATCAGCTGGATGTGCCTCACAGCTGCAGGGCTGAAGACCCATTGGCTTCCCCTGCAAAGTCTTTAGGATTAACCCAAAGCACCTGCAGTCCTACTGCAGTAGGTTAGAGTTTTGCATTGTCTTTCAGCTCAGTTTCCCCCTGTAGCACAAGGGCAGTGTTATCTTTAGCTGCCCAATGAGATCTGCAAGGGCATGATGATTTACAGCTCTGAACAGGGTCTTCATGGGCATGTGGTAGGTGCTAAGGAGAATGTGTTAGGGGGATTGTCCTTATAAGATCAAATTCCTTTTGCTGACCTCTTCTTCTGCCTCTGAGGACAGCCAAGCTGCCAGCAGTGCTGCAGAGCGGGTAAGTATCTGTGCGTTTGCCTCCTTTGTGAGTGACTGCAGTCTGTGTTTGGTGGGTGCTGTGTTTGTCTAGTCTTCCAGTGCAGAATGGTCTCAGCTTGAGCTATGTGAGCCCCTTCTTGACTTCTGCTTGCTGGCTGCCATGTACTTCCATCCATGTAGTTGGTGTATAAGCTACTCTGGAAAAAATAGCTCCGTTCTGCAGAAAGCTGTTGTACCCTTTATTGCTCTAACTCTGCACCCTGTGTTTTAATACCAACTTGGTTGTGGCCCCTGCTATTTCACTTGCTGTTTGTGCTCAGCTCCTAACAGCTTGAAAACCTTAATGCTGACCTGTATTTATTGACAATTGGGCTTTTCATGGTTTTGTGAAAAAGTACATGCTGCTTTTGATCATGAAGGGAATTAACACAGGAAATCAGCACAAGTTGTCTACCTCTTGAGATCTTAAGCATGAGGCTTTCTTTTAATTTAATGTCTTATTCAAAGTTGCTATTTTTAAAAATCATAGAAAAGCTTTTTGTACTGCAACATACATCTTGGGTTTTTTGAGTATCAGTGTAATTCTTAGAGGATCTTTTTTAACAGAAATACTTCTACCAATGCTGTTCTTAAATTTACTGTGAGCTGTGCTGAAGTAATACAGAATATCAAAGAAAGTAACTTTACTGCCTTCCAGACAGAAGTTCACAGGTCTTGCCTGTGACCATACCTTTTGTTACGGATTGGTCTGATTTCACATGAGGGAAAGAGTGAACAGAAATAGCTGACTTGTACTGAAAAAGAAAGAAAACACATTGTTGTTGGGTTTGAGGAACTACCACATGTTGTTAAAGGCCCATCACCCTCAAATATCTCTAGCTGATTGCAAGACGGCTTCAAAGGCCCAGAGAACTTTGTACTTAGGGTGTAAAATGAAATTTTTAGGCACTTGGCTGACAGTGGAACTTAGGTAGCTAATTCTGTGGGTAGTTCTTGAAACTGGCAGGGGTTATCCATATTGCTCTTGGAGGCTGTCTGGGGCCTGAACAGCATCAATGCATCTCTTAATGGATTCTCTTACCCTTAGTAACCTGTTCTTAGGTATTTTTATCTCTTGACTGTTCCCAAGAGGCAGTTCAGTCAACATAGTGTAAAGCAGTTGTTTTCTGCTCTCATTCTCTGTATTTTAGTAATTTACCAGTAAAAGGCCATAGGATCTCCTGGAGAAATCTAGGTGATGACAAGTAAAGCCTACTTTCAAGCTGAGTCTTTTTGGAACATGCTTTTGAAACCTTGAAAAGTTTTCCTGAAAAAAATCAGACTCAGACTAAGGAAGTATTTAAGTCAATATTTTACTTAAGTGTTCAGACAAAGGAAAAGAGAAAACAAAGGAAATTGATAGCATTAAAGAAAACTATGAACATATTGTATATTGCTATGTGAATGCTTTCAGCAGAGGATATATAGCTCAGAATGTGTTCAGATCTTAAAATACTATTATTTCGAAAAGTGGAAATGAAAGAAAATATCTGATGCTGTGTGAAGTGTTGCCAGCCTATATGAGCCTTAAGTTCTCTAGTCCTCACGGTGTGAATCAAAATGCGAGATGCTGCATGGGGTTGTTTTGAGACTCTTAGGACAACTCACAAAGGCTGTGGGGTGGCCAGATCCTTATTCCAAGTTATCAGCTGACCTAGATCTGCTTCAGCCTTGAGGGTCCATGCTGTGCCAGTGCCCTGCTCCCAAGACCTTTCCTGAGAGCAGGCAGCTCCTGGTAGTCCTCACCTTACATTCTGCTTCACTCTTAGTTATCCAGCTGATTTATCAGGTGTGCAGCACTTCTTACTCTAGAGGTCAGTATAATATTAAGAATGGAAATGGTGCATATCCAATTCTTTTTCCCTGATGAGATGTTCCAGGGTGAACTCTAAATTATACTCCTTCCTATGTAAGATGGAAGAGAAATTTCATGCTGGGGAAATGTACTTGTAAAAGCACAACAGCCAATATGGGAAGCTCAGAGGGCGTTAAAGAAAACAATCATTGAGCCTCTTTGTTGAATGGAAGTTATGAATGCACTAGTAGTAATTTTCTCAAGCCATAGACAATAACATAATGTGAGTGGGTGATGGAAGAAATTACATAGGGTGAAATTTAGAGAGCTGACAGCAGCCTATGCATCACTTAAGACCTATTTCTGAGGACTTAATCGCAGCTTAAATAGCACGCAGGCCTTGTGCTCATCTTCTGCGTAGAAACAAATTCCATCTAGAATGAACACCATGAGCAGAACATGGAAAATGTAATCTGATCAGCTGTAAAACTCCTGCTTTGGGGAAGGGGTGTTCTGTACTGAGAACAGATGTGGGCAATGTAGATTTACGTTGTAGCACGCACACTATAAAGGTCTAATGTTGCGTTTCACCATAGGATGCGCTGATGTTAGTCCAAAGAGATGCCGTGAGAATATCAATCTTTAAACAAATGGGAAAACTGAGTAATGAGCACACCCCAGGCATTGTGGTAATCTACTCCATTTGTGTGTGAGCTGCGTGGCTGATAACACTAAAAGCAATCCCACTTACAAGTGCTTTGGAGGCATTTATTTTACTTTTGGGCTTGCTTTCTACAAATATTCAGACTTAGTGGTATGAATGCTTACAAAAGTAAATTTTCAGCTTTGTTGTGTGGCTATATAAGAGAAATCAGAACTGGATGGTCGTGTGTCTTTGCTACAAAATGGTTGCATGCTGGTTTAGTAAAAGAAGAGAAAGAGCTCTCTGAGAGAGCCTCTCTGAGAGAGATCAAGCTAGCAAGCCACTTTGCATAGTGAATATTGAACACTTAGTTTTTCAGTCTCGGAATGTTTTTTAAAAAGTATGGTGGGCAGCATAAAACCTGAACCCATTGATCTCTTTCTTATCTTTACATGCTTGGATTTCTTGTAATATTTAACTTTTTCCTTGCATTTCCTGGACTTAGGTTTCTTAGTTCTGAGATAATCGATATTCCTTTGTAAAGTATTTTGACATACATTCCTGATAAGCATTTTCAGCTTGAAGCACTAACAAATGTTATTTTTGTCAGAAAAGGTAAATTGGAGTAGTCACCTGATAGCCACTTTGAAAGCAGAAATAGAGGTGAAATATTAGGACTACACTAATAGCACTTTCCAAAACACAAAGCTTGATGGATTTAACCGTTTTCTTTTTAATTGAGAAGCAACCTGCAAATCATTGCTGTTCTCTGGAAAGAGATCTGTTATTCAGATGTCTGCTAAATGGTTTGCATGAATTCTATTCTGGTTCTGGGTTTGTTCACAAACCATTCACAAATTGTCTACTTTTATTATTCACAGTGTGTGATTGGGCATGTGGTATATTTTCTGCTCTCTGGTTTAATGACTGAAACATTTTGACAGGGAATAGCAAATGGTGAATGACAACTAGTAAACAACATGCAACTTGGGGCATTTACAAACACTTTCAAGAATATTAACAACCAGAAGAACATTGCTGAAGCCCGGGTAGTCTGACCTCTATGAATGATAACAATTCACATCTGAGCCATTTAGTTACAGTTGTATTTGAGTCAGTTTGTCATTTGTCCGCCTCTTAAGTTTGCAAGCAAAATCTTTGTCTATGAATGATGCGTCTTTCAGTCAATTCAAGCCTTGAATTACTTGTAAATAAAATCTAATTCTGAAACTTGGCCAAAGGGGAGTAAGTTTTCTGATTTCCATATAGGAATGATGAACTAAAATAACATAGTGCTGTCCTCTAGGACTGTTGACACAGAGGCAGGTACCATATTCTTGTTCAGTGAGGTTATAAATGTGGTGCTGAAGTGAGTTTGCCAGTACATTAGCATTAGAAACACTGCATCTCTGAGATACAAGACTAAGTTATGGTCATTTAAAGGTGTCTGGTACTTTTGTTTGAGTATAAGAATTAGTCTAGTTTTATTTAATAAACCTCAATCTCTGCTTCCATGTAAAACCCATTGAGCTGCTTCACTTCCTCAGTTGGCAATTGAAAAATAACCCTATTCCAGTCCAGAAAGTTTTGAAATGGTGGATGGTGTAATTCTCACACAGAACATGTGCAACTTTTTTTGAGCTGTATGAATGATTAAGATTTCGTAACACTGCAGGCAAAATTCTTTCCCTTGATCCATGCTGTAGATATCTTTTGCATTTTCTGCACACATGGTACTTTCATTTCCATCAATGGGAATTCCACATGCTGAATAAGGAAGAAATATTTGCATTCTGGATAAGTGCCTTATTTGGGCACTTACTAATACTTACTCACTTGGGCAAAGCTCCTACTGACTTTGATCTTGTTGGCGAGCTGCCCACTGGATTTGAATCCCTGGTTTGAAGAGTTGGTAAGTAGCATTTTAATGGTAAGGGTCAGCAATAATTGCCATACAATTTTTCTTTCTTTCCCAACCACAAAGTTATCATCTGAAGTAAGGCATTGCAGTTCTTTTTGGAAGATTAATAGTTCTCTGCTAGTAACAGATTTTTCCATTAGCCAGAAAGCAGTACACCCACTGATGAGTTTATCATTTGAACTTTGAATCCAGTCGGGAAGTTGAGACGTAAACTCTTCCATGATGGTGATTTGTGGTATATTTCCAGTTTTCAGGGTCAGGTTATTAACCAGTGTAACAGTGATATAAGCACATGTCGTAGAGAACATGAATCAGAGGAAGCATCTGACAAAGACCTCACTGTGCAGGCAGCTTTGCTAGGAGGCTGTGAAAGTCTGACGTGTGTTGTGAAGCTCCAGGTGTCAGGTCTGAAAATACCAGAAGTATTAACAACTTGTGTATGTGTATATAAAACTTTTCTTGGCAGCATTTTTGGTACTTGGAAGATTTTATGCTATGGACTGTTTAAGGAAGGATTTTCATTTTGCTCCAAGATATGCAGTTCCTAGAGTTTTTCTTTGCTTTCACCTATCAGTTTGAGGAAGAAAAACAGTGACAAGAAACCAACCCAACCACCTGTATTGGCTAGCTTGTAACTTTTTATATAAGAGAAGTGTTTCTCACTTTGTATTTGGTAACAATGGTCTAGGTTCCTGTTAATATTAAGATATTGGAAAAGCATAATTGTCTGCAAATTTCTAATGCTTGTCCTGTCATGCTGAAAGCAATGAAATGTAAAACATTCTGGGAGAAAACCTGGGGTGTAAAAGAGAATATTTATCTGAGCTGTGCTAACACTGGAAATTGTAACCCATAGAAAATTCTGGTATTCTGACAAGTTTCTGTCCTGAACTGGAATAAATATTGAAAATATTTATGAATAGGGAGTTCTGAAGAGCAATATAGTGTAGAAATACTTAGCCTTTTGCTTAGAAACAGTATAATGTTATATGCCTTGGGTACATGTTATAGAAATTGTAGTTCAGGTATCTTTTGCCTCTATTCAACTGCAGGGGTTGGATAGTTTTGCAGTGTGATGTATCCCATGCTACACTCTCTTTTATGGCTTCCGCAAAATACTAAACATGGAGAAGAAACCAGAAGGTGCTTTCTGTGGCAAGTTCCAGTCTGGCAAAATCTGCTTTTGTTGTTTGTTGTTTTTTTTTGGTTTTTTTTTTTTTTTTTTAACTATTGCAAATTGCTTTGAGGAAAAAAAAACCCCCTCTCAATCAGATCTAATAATATGGAATTCAACCTCTTATTTAATAGTTGTACTCAGAGTTATGGTATAGCAAGTTCTCTTTCTATCTGCGCTGTAACGATCTGTTCAGATCTCCTGTGTTAGGGGAAAAAAAAGTCTGTCCTTTAAATGTATTCAAAATAACGCTGCATCCCACTTCTGTAGTGACTCCTACTCAAGTTGATATAGACTGCATATTTGAGGGTGATTCATATGCACTGAAGTCACACAAGTTTTGTGGACTAGCTGAAGAGTATGTGAGACTTAGTAGTACTTGGGTTGGGCTTTAGAGAAGAAACATTTCTGTTCTGGTGGCTTAAGCCATGCCTGAGGGTCAGGAGGTGAAGCCTTTAATTGCAATTTTTCGAACAACCTGCCTCTCTCCACTTCTGCATGGTGGCTCCTCCGCTTTCCACCTGGGAAGAGAAGGTAGTTCCCATTGAGGATCTATTCTCATATATTTAAATATTCAAGCACTAGTTCTCTAAATAAAATATGCACAGTGAAATTTCTGCATATTGCATGCAGTTAATTCTGTGCATTGTAAATGTGGAAGACTGAAGCACTGGGAGAAGCAGCCCATTCTCACAAGCGTCCTTGCTCTTCTGAAGGCTTTGCTTTAGCCGCTAGGTGATGCAGCAGCTTCTCTTTGTGTCATGGGAAGTCGTGGAGGGAGAAGCTCGGAGAGTCTGGCATATAAATTAAGAATGAGTAATTGGAGAAGATCCCCACTCCTCTAGAAGCAATACACAGGCTAGATAATAGGCCTTGGAAAACTAACGAGATGATAGGGTTTCCAACTTTGTGTTTTCTAATTGCTTCCAATGAAACCCCATTAGAAACAGCTAGTCTGATTATCAGCTGATGTAAATTGTCATATATTTTTAGGTTTAAATAGCACTTGGCTGGTCTACTCCAGATGTAAACTCTGGCCTAGATTATGTGATAGCTATCAGCTTGGATTGGAAAGCTTAGCACTACTTTTACAGGCAAATTTATTTTAATGTATTATCAGGAAAATCCAGCATATTTCCAGGTATTGTGTATCTGAAAAAATAATCACCGATACAAGACTGCTAAGAAGACAGAGTTAAAGTAATGCATGGATCCACATCATCACTGCTCAGGGCAGCTAGATGAAACTTGAACTCAAGCCACATGCTGGTAACAGGTAATCTAGGGCTGGATGCTCTGAGCTAAGGGTGTCTTCAGCTTCCTGAATCCAAAGAAAGAGAAAGGTATAATATTTTTCAGTGGCTGCTGAGACCCACACAGAACTGGAAATAGCTTTTTTGTAAGAGTAAAATGAATTGGATTTAAAAAGATTTATCCTGTGAGATATTGTGATTCTTATTGGAAAGAAAATTAACAAATTATTTGTTGTTTATTCTAGGCCAGATTCTAATCTACCTTAAATTTAGAAGAAATCACAAATTTGGCCCTTAATATTTCCTCTTAACTGGAGCTCGGATGACTGTTGAACAGTCCGTTGCTATGGCCCTTTCCAACAGTGTTGTTTTTATAGATTTTTGACCTATGTTGAAAGAATTGCCTTATTCCTGGCTCCAAGGCCCAAGGGAATTGGGTCATGGTATCTGAAGTCTGCAGTGATGCGAAATTATGGGGGTGGGGAAGTTTACTTGTTTCTTGTTTCTACTTTTCCATGGTGCATTTATTTTCTAAAGTAGAAGGGGAAAAAAACCAAACAGAGCAGGATTAAAATGGGAGGGAGAATTGTTTTCCAATAACCATGAGCTAACCACTGATCTATAGAGGATAAGATTTTTATAGGCAATAGGTCTATTTCTGACCTAATTTAAACTAATTTCAGAGCAGTTGATGCTAATATACATTGCTTTAAAAGAAAGACTTCAAATGAGCTCACTCAGGGAATGAAGCAACACTGAAGTTCTTAGATATTTGAAGCTGTGGGACTCATTTTTAGGGAATAAATTGTCTGAAAGAATTGGATTCCAGATTACTTTCCAAATTAATGAGAACTTTCCTCCATGTTTGTAGTTTTACGGAATTACATAATCAAGCAATATAGAGTTGCGTGAGTAAGTAAGGGTTATAAACCTGAAGCCCTGTAGTATAAACATCAATATAAATATACTCAGCAATAAAGGATTGTTATGTTAGTATTTATATATTGATCAGTTAAAAATTATTAAAAAGGCCCTCTTCAAAGACACATGGCTTATAATGGGACATTAGTTGATTAAAATTCTCACATCACAGATAATGAATATCCTTTCTGTGATAATAAAACATTAAGTTAACAAAGCTAGGAATAATCTAAAAATACAATAGACTTGTCTTGTTGCCTACATTTCTCTCAGTGCAGACAGTGTAAATCACTGTTCATCTTATTGCTATTTACATATTACTATTTCCTATCATCTGTTTTGTGTTAGCCTTGCCACAGTTCAGTGTTTGAATCGCAGCCATGGCTGGAGACTGTTTTGCCACAATTGTTTCCATTGCTGTTAAAGCATATGAGATATTACTGAAATTGATCTTGGTTTTTAAAATGAGTTGTTCTACCAAAATTTCAGTTTGGGGATGCATTTTATTTGGCAGTGCCCTGATGGAAAAAATGAAAGCAGTGTACTGGGAATCAAGACTGGGCAGAAAAATGCAAAACAGGGGACTGGCTTGAAGGCTATGTAAATTAAAAGCCCTCAGTGAAGTTGGGCTCTACTTCAGTGCCTCAGGGGTCATGTTCTCATGCTTTTGTGTCCAATCTTAATGACCAAAATTCACGTTCTTCAAATATGAAGGCCAAGGATTTCATATGAAGCTCCTCTTGCAAGCGTGTTATTAAGTCATTAATCCTGTAAAACCTGTTGTAAAATTGGGAGGGTGGCCAGGAGGTGGGACAGCGTACTTGCATACATTGGTAAGAACATATTCCAGGAAAGAAAGTAACCTGAAATTTACATCACCTGGCCATCTGTCCCAGTAAGGACTGCATTATATTCCAGGTTAAGTGAATCTAGAGGGGACTATACCCTTTTCTGGACATACTTAGACTTACTTTTTCACCTGCAGCTTATGTTAATCTACTGATAACCATGTTTCTGAAAACAGCTGAATTGAATATGGATACACTTAAAAATTCAGAAATACTTGGTCTCATTTGCACCTCCCCTCTCTTTTATTTCACACTGATGAATATTGATGCTTTTAGAGGAGTTCCGTCAGATAGTTGCTGCTATAGCTAAGATGTTTCTTCATGTGCTATAAAAGCTTGTATTTATGTCCATTCCATTAAGACTTCAGCTGATAGAAACTGGCTATCACTGTGCTGAAAGCAAAGGAGTTCTGCTGGTATGTGCCAGGGTTTAAGGGCTGGAGATACCAAACTGGTCTTCTACATGTACATATCATCATTTTTGTGTGAAAGCAGGGAACAAGGAGAGGAAGAAGCAACAAACACATTGCAAAGCATCATTCCCTAGTTTATATTTTTATTTCCTTCTACCATTCTCAGTAGATTTGTCTCTCTCATCCATGACAGAGAAGATAGTACTGTTCACACCAAAATCTGGCAATAAATCTCCTGCTTGCTTATATGGCTGCTTCTAGCTCTCTTTCTGGATACATTTTCAGAGTAGTTGCCAATGCCATTTATCAGTGAGTAGGTCTGAGGAGTGAGAATTTGAATGAGATGCCTGCTTAGAGGCAAACATGGAACACTTCAAACCACAAGCTTGTACTATTCTTTATTTTAGGACCCAAACTGAAACATGCATCTTTCAGTATTTACTGGCTTTCCATTAGGGGAGTGGCTGCCTGCAGTTGCTTACAGTTTTTAATCTTTTTAATCATACTAGATTTTAATCATTTGGGCTGAAATGAGAAGATACACTCAAGATATCAAACAGCAAAGATCTTGGTGCCATTCACTCAGGTGCTATCACCCGTAAGGGAAGGACTGGATTTGCTCTGTTGGTAACATCTAGCCAACAGATTTGCACGAATAATTCATGTGACAGAATGCAAAGACACCACAGCTTGACCTGTCTTCCCCTTGAGAAGAGGGGCTTCCTGCTTTGGGAACACCAAATCTCTCACTCATACACATCATTCATGGGGGGGGTACCTTCTGGAGGTACTTTCCCAGTCTCCCCGGCATCCAGACTGAGAACATGCCAGGACCTCCTGTGTACACCTAAGCCCCGTGGAGGCTGGTCCGCTGCGCTGGCATTCAGCCTCACCTCTCTGCTGCTGAGGCAGCTTCGCTGATGTGCGGGAGGTTTCAGCAAGACTCGGGCTGCTGAGGTCAAAGGCTGTTAAGATGCTGAGCCTTCTGCCACTAGGCACTAAAAGGCTCAGTTTTCAAGGCCCTGTCACAATTTCATATATGTGGAAAGTAATTATCCTAAAAATGTGAAGGAACAAAGGGATTTTTTTTCCCTTTTAATCCCCTTGCATCTCAGTTTTGCATCTGTAAAATGAGAACAATATACTGCTGCTCATAAAAGTGAAGATGTGTGTTCCTCATGAATCATGCAAATGCTGTGTGATATCCCATATTCTAGTAAAGCATACAAGGAAACAAGCAACTCTATTGTGAGAGCTCAGCCTTGACAGAGGTGGGAGGGAAAAGGCTGAGAGATTTTTCTGGTTGAGGATATCTAAGGAAAGCACTGACTAGTTGCTCTTTCTGCAAATGATTTCCACCCTTTTCACTGAAGAAGCAGGGGATCTTGAAGAAAGATGGTGTATCAGAGAAGGACAAAATTTATGATCCTATGCATAGCAGGATGGAATGAAAGTATTGATATTCTTGGTGTTCCTGAACTTTCTGAGTACTAATTAAAATGAGCTCTGCAGGCATCGTTCCTGCAGGCTTCAAGCCCCAGGATTGGCCTGGATGAAATGGTACGGTGAGGTAGGTATTACTGGATTTGGGGGATCCACTTGCTAATAGAGGTGACCATCATAAATTCTTATTTTTTAACAGCCTGCTCGCGGCTATTTCCCCACTTGCATCCGAGTCTGTATTTGCAGACTGTGTATGCGACCAGGGCTGCGGTCCCAGCTGGTGACCACGCTGGCAGCAGAAGCTGAACCACCCTTTCCTGCTGGGATTCACGAGCATCAGGGAGGAGAGTTGCACAGCTGAGGTGGGAGCATCAGGGGAGCAGGGTGGGGGGGATGCGGGATAGCACTTCAGTGATGTGACTGTTTCTGCCTCCCAGTGAGCCTTATGATGGGTTTGTAGGGTAGGAAGGGCTCCTCTCATTCAGGAGACTCAGTCCTGTGCTCTCCCAGGCTCCCGCATCACATAGTCCATTTTATCAATACAGCGATTTAGGATGCTCAGTAGGTGAGTTCCCAAATATATTGCCTGTCTGGTGCTGAAAAATTTCACTCTCAACTGTTCTGCTCACATAATGGAAAGTTGTGACAGTGAAGGTATCCTTGAGTCTGCTCAAGTGAGGACATTCCCATTGTACTGATATGAAGGCCATGGATGAGAAGAGGTGGTATGACTCAGTCTTATTACAAGGTATTAAACCACTTCATCTTTTTATCCCTACAAACATAACTTGAAGAAGGCTGTGGGTGGCTATAAGTTCACTGTCTCATTTTTCTTTGTATTTCTGCTGCTCAATAAACATTAATGCTCTGTAGGAGAATTAGAGATTTTATTTAGCTAGAGCTGTAAAAGTGCTTGCTCCCCTCAAATTTCATCTCCGTTTTTCCTTTGTTCCACTGATGACTGGCATCATCTGTTCATCTCCTAGAGGGTTTTGAACTCAATTATTATGATTGCCTCTTGCTGCCCTTGTTTTCTGTGCACAATTTCTATATTCCCATTGTTTTAGTTTAAATTAGCCTAAATCCAATCCCTAGCCTTGGCAAATTTAAACTTCAATATGGGGAAGAACATTCCTAATTTTTAACGCGGGGAATTGCCTTGCTGGCTTTGGGAACTTACTGAGCTTTTGAAAAGCAGTGATCTTGTTTCTCGTAGGACCTCAGTAGATGTTCTTGCACTTTCTGCTCTTCTCCTCATGTTCTGATCTACCCAAGACACACAGTTCATGGTTTAGCACCTTGGTTTCACAGTTCATAAAAATCGGCCTAGCCTTGCAGTTTTCACTTGAACAAATCTTTTTTTACACTTACCTAAATTAGGATCAGGTCCTAAAACATTGAGGTATTGTAACTGTATAACAGAGCAACTGCCTTTTTCAATGTAGATGACTCCTTTCCCCACAAAACTCCAAAATTAATTTTCTGTGAAATTAAACTTTGGCCCAAAATGCAGGGAGGAAAGAGTTCTGCTTATGGAGATCTTCTGTTGGGATATCTTCTTATGCCAAATGCAAAAAAATAACTTTGAAACAAAACAGAAAGATGAGACTTGTTGTTTCAAACTACCGGATTAAAATATGCACAGATTTCTTTTTTTTTGAGAAGCTTTTTTCCTTCTTTTATTAAACCTCTGAGGCAATTCAGTGAATTTGATCTGCATTTGCAAATTATTTCAGTTGAGAAATAAGTCCTTTTTGTAAATAAAATATTTGCCTGAAAAATATTTGCTTGGCTCTAGCAATGTAGCATATGGGCCTGTGTAATTCCTCTCCATGGGGTGTGTTTAACCCCGGGTGACAAGCATGCTGTCAGTGCTTTATAATCCTCAGTGGAGAACGCGTCAGGAATAATGTCGTCATTCTCGAGATCTCAGCTTATTTCATACTTACCTGTAATGGACCCTTACCCAAGGAAGATGGGTTGTCTTGTGGGCAAGTTTGCAGGTGCAGGTTTCTCTTGTAGCTGGAAGTTCCTTGTCACGCTTGCCAACTGCCAGCCCATGAAACACACCTGAAAAGGAGCACTGTACAGCAAAAATGCTCTTCAAACCTCAGTCTACCATAAACTGAGCAATAAGTGTGCTCTTTGTTGCTGAACCAGGATTTTTTTTTTTTTTAAAAAATCCTTATTGTCTCCCTGTTGCTTATTACATTCCTATAGAGAGGAGGGAGGAAAAATGGTATAACATTTGGTAGTAAAATGGAGGAATGATGACCACAGGATTCTGCAACCCTTAAGGACACTTCTGCTATGCTGTGTTGGAAGCTATTTAAACTATAAGTCCAGCCCTACTTCAGAGTATGCTAATATATTATTTTTAATGACTGAAGAAACGAAGGATACTTGGATAGCTGAAGTTCTAATACAATACGTAAGACTGAATGAAAAATAAATTAATTTTAAATGGTTTGCAGACATACAAAAGGTTCATTCGCTGCATATAACATGCTCAGTAAAATATTTAATGTGCTGAACTCTTCATGCTTTTCATGAAGCTGCATCTAATTGTACTACTTCGAGTTGACTAATTCTGCCACTGCCTTCCTTTGAAAAAACCAGCATTTCAAGACCCGACTATCACCCTTAGTCATTAATTCTTAATTAATTCAGAATGAAAATTAAACGTCTGTACTGTATATATCAACCTGAATACCATAGAGAATACATACAGTTAGGTCACTTATTTTGAAATGAATATTAGTTAATACTATGTGATTTAAAAAAAAAAGAAACAAAACACAAAACCAAACAACCGAAACAAATGCAAAGACCAACCAGAACCCCTTAAAATATTAGCAACAGCCAAACCATTTACTCATATAAATGTTGGGTTTATTGTCATATACATGTTAACGTATTATGATAAGACTTTGTTTATATTTATACTGTGTGATGAAGCTCAGCTTCCAGGAACACTTTACATTTTGAACATTAAGTATGATCTTACGATCATACCACTGTGAATGATCCACTACTATTTTTATTTATGTTAAGAATATTTAACATTCTTCATTGTTGTTAGTTTGCCTTTATTGAAGGCGATGACGTTGTCTGCCTATTGTTCTCCAAGTAGATATTTCCCTCAACAGTTCCTAAGGAGGTGAATTAAAGCTTTCTGGGATGAAGTTCACCTTTTCTTCATGATGCAAGAAATCTTGCTTCTAGAGATAACCCTTCAGATGTGGTCCCAGAGTCTTTTGTTCCTGTTGTGATTGTGAAAGTGGCCATAATAACCCGGGTTAGCAGAGACATCTATTTAGAGTGGGTCTGCTTGATATTTTACCTTCTTGTGCTGACATGACTGGATCCAGATGAGGACTTCAGTGCTTAGGGACATGGTGGGTGAAAGTATCAAGGGGTTTTCCTTTATGTAAGGATAACAGATTCAATGACTCACGTTTCTGATCATGACCCCTTGGCCCCCTTGCTCAGTGAAAGTATTTGGCCAGATTTAGGCTGGTGCACCAGGCATCTGTGGTCACTAAGAGACTCTTAAGCACTGTACAAGTACACTGGTACCTTCCTCCAGTGACTTTGACTTGAAATTGTATCTTTTTATTTAGAAGGCTGGCTATAAAGGGCAGAAATATAAGGTGAACACCAATATATATACACACACACCTGAATATGAATGTACTTATATACCTGCATATATACCTGTGCCAGAACCATTGATGGGACATCTTGATGTCTACTTCTGAGTAAAATTTAACTTTCAGTCCTGTAGGCCTTTGATCTTTGCATCAGAAGTGATAAATAATGAATTCTGGAAGAGGTTCTGTGAGCATTTTACATACAGCAGAATATGAAAAGGAATACTGTCTGATGGAAGCCATGATTTCATTAAAAATTGTTTGTTAACATAAGGGGGTAAATTAGTTTAATCCATTTGCAATGTAATACAGTGAGAAATTATGTGAAAACTAAATGAAAACAGCTGTGACAAACTGTCCAGATTGATGATGGGAATAGTGCCGGAAGAGACGGAGCATGGGATGTTCAGCAAGGGACTAGCCTCTCTAGAAGATGAGAATAAAGAAATCATGTAGGGAGTAGGCTAATAAGAATTTCCAAGACCCTGGAAAGACATGATTGAAAATATTCCTTTTGAAGATCTGGAATTGAACCCAAAGCCTATTTGGACATTTTAGCACATGGCAGGTTGTGTTCTTTTTAAAATCCATCCTTTTGCAGCCTCTAAGCACCAGACTGAGCAGCTGTTTCTATCTTTTTGTCCTTTCTCTTTTTGCCAGGACCTGGCATTATTTATCTCTTGGGCAGCAGTCACTGGAAATGGGTTTCCTGATCCCTTGTGACAACTGGAAGAGAGTGGTGTCCTGAAATTTAAACCTTCTAATGAAGAGCTTAAGAGGGGAATCTAGCCTGTTCAAAGGCCTTTCCACCTATTTATTAGACACAGTGCTACACAGAAATCAGTAGCTGTCAGACTGCCAGCTAGAAGACAATACAATTCTTTCCGAGCTCCTGACCATTTTTTGTTCATTTCTGGAATTGGTTGGTCTGCCTCTCACATTCAGTCTCTTAGAATAAAGACAGATGAATTTAAAACTATAATATCAATGCAGCTCTAGCTTCTGTGCTGGTAGTCAGGACACAATGTACTGCTGAGGATGCATGCTGTATTATGCAACTCATTCAGCCTGTAAATATCCCCAATTCCCCTCCTGTTGTAGCAGAACAACTACAGACACTGGTGTGACAGTTCTAGGCTGTGTGGCTCCTGCTGTTGAGATTGCAAACTATACTGGTGGTGGTGAGCTGGCCTTCAGGGATACAAAGGCTTTTAAAATTCAAGTTAATTTATTTTTAGGGTTCTTGTGAACACGTCAAATATCCAATGTTTATGGCTCAGAAGCAAGATTTATACTGTCAGAATCTTATAATATTCTGTGGTGCTAAGTGCTGAAATGTTTTAAACCTTCCCCTTCCTCTTGGTGCATCAGTAGAAGTTGGTCTAGGCGGTTGTGTTGCTTGAAACATTAAATGGTTCCAATAACTTTTAAATGTGGGTTTGTTCAGAGGTCAACCAAGTAATGGAGTAAAGGGAAAGCAAGTGTTATGTTGACTGAAAGTACCTACTAGCAGTAGTGAAAAGCAAGTGCAGTAGTAGGTAAGGCCAGAACGACTTTTTTGACTTACAGCAGCAGATCCCATCCACAGGCAGCTTAGAGTTGTGTTTCCACTTCAGCCTGGTATGTGGCACTACCCCTTGGAAAGTTCGAGGGCCAGACCCAGCCATCCTGCCCTGCCCAGGAGGGAAGGAAATGGGTGGGAAAACAGGCATTTGGCAGGGGCTTGCTCCGGCAGCAGTAGTACCCACCACCAGTACTGCTTCTGCAGCTGGTGGCACAGCCAGCTGGGGACAAAAGAGCAGAGGTGCTAGACTGTGGCTACCTTCATCCTCCTGCCTGTACCCTGGTACAGTTATCCTGTCCTTTGCTGTCCTACCGGATTTCATGCTATAAATGTGCCAAGTTCATCAGTCTGTTTCTTTGGAAACAAACCTACTTGCTTTCAACCCCATCCAAAGGTGCTGACATCAGTGGAAGCCTTACTTTCCTTGAGGGGCTTTGGATCAGGTCATCAGCGTGGGATGTGGTATGTAGGGCTTCCTGTAACTTGTTAAATAGGTAAAATGGGTGCAGCCTTTCAGAGGAGACGGGGGGGGGGGGAAAGAAGTACTAAGAGAGATAAACACACCCTTGTGTAATTTGGGCTCCATGAAATTCAGATTTTTTTTCAGGATTCTGATATATTCAACGTTATTGATTTCCATTTTTTCCTGCTGGATCTCCAAATCGTAAAATAGGAGCCATTTTGTTAACTCAATCAGTGGCTCATCCTGGATTTCTCACTGTACAATGTCTGCTCCTCAGAAAGCATGGTTCACCAGGCAGGAGGACCCTCTCCTAGGCACCAGGAAGACGTTGTTTTATACCTGAAGGCATGGAACCAGGTGACATTTTTCTTTCTTCAGCACATACCTCCCTTTGGCAGAGCAACGGGGAGCTGAAACAGTGTGCAAGACATCCACAAGCAGTGGCTTTCTGATATATCCAGTTGCAGCTTTTGGGGATGGATTTATAGCCTTGAAGGTGTGGGCATGTTCAAGTCTAGGCTTTTTTGCGTCGACTAAACAAAATATAAGACAACCCTGACATTTGAACCAAGACATGTCCTCACAGGTCATGAGACCTCATAACCTTGGGTTAGATTCTGCTTTCACTTACTTTTATTTAAATGTTATGTAATGACACTGCAGCTACCAGCTAATTCTCTGCTGGATGTAATAAAAATTAGTACACGAGCCAGGATGTTCTCAATGAGCCTTTTACCTTTTTTTATACTTACTGAAGCAATTCCATATTGTGAGCATCAAGAACATTGGCCAGAACTATGGTGTTTATAAGTAAATGAAACATGGAATAATTCTTACCTCAATTTGTGTTTTTGAAAAATAACTGAAGCACAGTGCTGTTAGACAATTAAGCTTAGAGAGAGACTTAAAACATAGTTTTAAAAATTTTGTACTTTTACTTTCCTTTTTATAACTAAAATATGCTAAGGCTATAAGGGAGAAAAGCAATATAACAGGAATTTTTAGTGTAGTGAAGCTTCATTGAAACAGAAGTGGTATTACAATAGCTCTTAAGGAGAATATACCTGCTTAAGTGGAGAAATAATTATTTTCAGGTAACAAAATATTAAGCAAATGATTATACCGTTAAATCATGATAAACACCAATAAAATGCCACTTTAAAATTGTTAAGTGACAGGAGGAAACAGAAGGCGATACAACCCACTGAAAGAGGTATACTTCTCTTTTTTACAAGTAACTAAGTGCTGGGATCAGGCTTTGGGCAGAATTGCTGGTCGTGGAAGGTGAGGAGAAATTATTTACCTGCTTTTGTATCTCAGATGCAACCCATGCCTTTGGCACCACTGGGCTTAACTCTGCACAAGTGCAACCTTATCCAAAATTTCAGGAATTCAGTGAAACAGTTTCATTGATTTCCCATAATTTCTTGACCTGAATATCATTCAAATATAGCTGCTGAATTGTAACCAGTGGTACTCGACTGCTAATAGGAAAAGTGAGTTTCTCCCTTCACCACCCTGGACTTGAGACTCAGTAAGATTACTATCAAAGTGTACTGTCATTAGGATTTCTAAAATAAATGAGACGGGGTAAGGCAACCTATACTTGAAAGTATTGTTTTGAGTATTTACAAGAGGGAAGAGGGAAAAGGTAACAGAAGTCCGAATACCTGAATTATTGCTGCACTGCCTTTAAAAAAAAAAAAAAAAAAATTTACCATGTAGAAACCAAACCAAAAGAGTGTGTACCTATGAACCCAGCAAGGACTCCCTTCCACACATGCCTCTTGTGGGTTTAATTATGGTATTTGCCTTTTAAATCTCTACATGTTGCAGCATGATGATGACTGGAATAATAATAATTGAAAAAGCTGATGTTACTTAGTAATGATGCAGTTTATGCCTTACCAGTGTGTTCTAATGTTATGCCTAATAAAAGATGGCAAGACTTGCTTTAAGTCTTAAACCATCAGCAACACTATAATCTACTCAGGTGAGCTGTATTTTCCTTCTTGCACTGATAAATAGCATAAAAATTGGATCACTCGGAGAAACTTTGAAGCTATGTTCTGGAAACAGTTACTGTGTACACTGGCTTCCTTTCGTCCTCCGTACCTGGCCCAGCTTCAAAAAGTGTCTCTTTGCTGAGGAATTTCAGGTTACTGTAGTTGGGGATGATTTTTCTTTGAAGAGGGAGGTCACCTTTTCCCCTCTGTGCTGAGATGGAGGTGTACATCAGGGACTAGGAGACCAGCCATGGCTTCCATGGACGTGTTTGACCTCTGTGTGGGCCCATGGCCAATGGTGAGGTGTAAGATATATATTCTTTTTCATCCCCATTCCTTACTATTTAGTTGGTCAGCCCTTTAGGGCAAGGACTGCCCCCTCCCACATGCATGTAGTAATACCAAATGAAAATGTAGCAGCAGCCAGAACTTCATTAATGATGGTCACTTATTTATGGTTGATGGTGAGAAGGTACTGAATGGAGAGGAAAAATGTTTGCTACCCTGACACGCTCAATGCCTTCACGCAGAGATGGCTCCACAGCAGAGCCAACAATGCTGAATGTCGTTGTCTGAAAGTAGGTAGGGGAGAATGGGGTGGGGGAAGAGGGACAGCATGCCAAAGAAGGGATGGGCACGGTGCCTTTGCTCTTCCTCCAGCATAAATGATGGGTTCAGATGCCCTGGACTTTTCCTCACTGGTGCAGCAGAGGTGTGAAACTTGGTTTCATGCACAGAGGTATAGACCCACAGCTTGCAAATCTGATGCAGGACATAGCACCTTCCTTTCTTTCCTCCAAAAGCTGTTGCACTGTCTGGAAAATGAATGACTGGGGAGACTGCAGAGCCTTTTATGCCTGTGCTTAGCCATCAATGGCATCATTCATTAAATTAAAGCTATGGACAGTAACTTCACATGTCACCAATGTGATCTAGTCACTGTAGAGCTTCAGCTCCTGTTATTGGCTCCCAGAACTAAAGATATAATTTTAGAGAAGCATATGAAAGGTCAGTTAATGTTCCCAAACCTTAATCTTGAAATATCTGTTTATTTGACCTTCCAGTCCAGTCAGAATTGGTGTGAGTTCAACATCCTGCTAAATGAATGCTGCCTATTGATTTCACGCAGACTTAACACCAGTTCAGATATATTTAAAAGGCATTCCTTCAGCTTTCTGAGGCTTATAAATTGAAGTCCTGTAAGGCTGCCAGGTGTGGGTTACCTGGACAAGATATCACAAATGACAGTCCTTTGTGTGGATGTTTCTTAACAGATAATTTTCACGTGGTAAGGTCAGATCCTGAGTTAGGGGTCTAATAGCTGTGCAGCCTGGGACATCAGTTGATATCTTTGTCTCAATTTTCATTTCTGTATTTCTGTTAGAGCAGAACTGGTCAAAATATTTTGGCTAATAACTAAATGTTGAAAAGTTTCAAAACAACTTCAGTTTCCTGGGAGGCAAATCATTTTTTCCCATTTAAAAAATATAAATGAGGATTTTCTTCTTGAGTTTTCCTTATGGAAGAGGTGTTGATTTTCTGGCATGCTCCTTTGAGCATAGGATCTTTGCATTGCATCATCACACTTTCTGGGAGGTGGCTGCATTTCAATGGCAAAAAGATATACAAAGCATCTAAGATGCTCTGTGTTGTACCTGTCCTTGTATACAGTGAGTGGAGCTGACTGGTTAAAGTAAAACAAGTGATGTTAAGGCCAGTATGTAGTAACTGAGAACATGATACAACAGTCCTGGAACATGTCATCTCTTCATCTCTCTTTTTTTTTTTTTAAAATGTTGAATTCAATGAGGTTTCTGTGTTGTTACAGCAGCAGTTACATACTTAGCTTATTTAATCTCCTTGTACTTTTAGTATGATTCTCCCTTCTTGAACACAACTATAAAAAAAATCTACTTATTCTCTCTTTCCATTTCAATATGCAACTTTAACTTTTAATCTTTTCTCCAATGACTCACTTTTAAATTGGAACAAGATATTATTGTGTGTATTTATGTAATTCCATTGGTGAATTTTGAAGCCTCAGTAAGAATTACGTTTTGTACTTCCAATAATTATAGACTATTTTCCTCTTATTTTTAATCTATCGTACTATGGCTTGGTCAGTCATTCTTTACAACCATTACTACAAACCTTCTTCATAAATTTGTCCTGAATACAAGGTAGCTTACTGAATTATCCTTCTTCCAGTTCAAGTTTTCTTATCCATGTAATCAAGACAACCTGACCAGCAGATGGGAAATAGTTATCTTCATGACTTCAACACAGGTTTTTCCCTTTGTCCCTTCAATACCAGCAAGCCTATATCTAAAGGAGTGTGAAATCCTCAAAAATTGCCTTGTCTCTTACTGATAGGAGCTTTGTTTCCTGTTTGTCAGTTGCAGGTATTTGTGTTTTCCCATGGCAGCACAGACCTGCTGGTCATTAAACACCTACAGACAACATCCTGAAACTGTCTAGCCCTTAAATTGTCTGTAAACTCCATATCCAGGCAATTTTCAGTACCATTTTCCAGAGTGTTCAAGTAGGTCTGCTTGACTTTTTTCTTTTTTTTTTTTTTTTTAAAACCTTCTGAGCTCTTTTAATCACTTACTCTGTTTGATTGGGTATTTTTTATATCTTATAATAAAATACGTGCTCACCCTTAGAATTACATATCTCAAAGAAAGACTTAAAATTAAATTTAACAAGGCACTTATTGAACGGTATGTTTGCCAAATGCTACAAGATTATTAAGCAAAGCTTAATGATGTTTGTTGGCCAAGTAATTTGTACATTATGCTGTAGGAGGTCAGTAAAGTTTTCATCAATGTTATTTAATATATGGTAACCAACCACTGTTTTAGCTGGATCGGAACTGATGGGTTTTCTGCAGCTTAAGAGGCCAGCAAGGGCTGTGAGACTAGAAATGTGGCATGCACAGTTTAGTGCTTTAATGAAGCATTAGAAATGTTCAGGGATGTCACTGAACACCTATCTGCAATGTAGGAGTAGGCTGGTCAGGTCAGAGAGGTGCGAGTTGGCTCTGGAGTAGGACTGCACAGTGCAAAAGGTCCTGTGAAAATGGTACCTTTTTACTTTTGTTGAATAGCTCCACTGTGCAGAAGGAGAGTTTGGTCTTCATGCTCTTGGAAGAGCTATGTAATAACAAGGATCTGCTGGGGGCTACATGTCAGCTCTCTTCTTTTGAAAGAAACGTGGCTTTAGGAAATGAGGAAAAGATTAGCTCACCTAATTAAACACCAGACAGGTAACAGTAGATCTGCTTTGCTCCATTATGAGCAGTAGGGTCTTGTAAGCTTTGAAAGTTACACTCTGAACATTCATATAGAATACGTTTAAATTTGAAATGTGGCCTGGCAGAATGAAGAGGATGGTGTGATTGGTATGGGCTTGGTATGGTATTGTGCTGGGCACAAAGTGGTACTTTCCAAAGCACTAAAGTGACTCGGGAATATTGGTCTCACTGTAAAGGATGATTTAAGCAAGTGAACTCTTAAGTATGTTGACTTTTAAATGAAACCTGACTTCGAAGTGCTTGAAGGCCAGATCTCCAAAGGAATCCAGATGTTTATTATAATTTTCAAGAATATATAACCAGCCAGGATGTTTACTTCTGCTGATGTCAAATTTTTTCCTTCTAAATTATTTTTGCTGTTCTCCTTAGATTTTATGCTACCTACTAAACAATTTAACTATTTTTGGCTAAATTTCTTCCCAGTATAAGGGCATGTACTTAATGCAATTGTTCCCAGGAAAGACTTTGCATTTTGCTCTCCATTTGCAGGAGAGAAAAAGCAAAACAACCCTTAGATTGTCTCTTTGGAGTTCCTTACCTTTTTAATCCGTGCATTTTAAGATTCACAGAAAGTGTAAGATATTTAAAAGTCCTCATTATTCTGTGTTTGTCAGCTTTGAACTGTCTTTTCCATTAGCTTCTAAATGATCTAAGTCTTTCTATAACTGACTAGAATGTTCCTTATTTATGGTTCCCCGGGCTTTAACACTATCAATTTATAAGCACTTCTTAACTGTCCTAATGCTTTTTGTATTCTGGGCCAGCTTTCTCCCTTTGTCCCGCCACTTGTTGTATTGCAGGTATTTACTCTTGACCTTGAATTATTGTTTTACTTAAAACAAACCAACCCTCTAATTTTCGATGAAAAGAACCTGTGCGGCCTTCATTATATCATTGTACAATGAAGTATGTAACTGTTTCAGACACGAATCCTTCCACCTTTCTCAGCCTCCAAACTTCTCCAAGTTCCTGTGGCTTCTGCTGGCCTTGCCAGCGATACAACTGCGAGTGCAGGAATGCTGTTGAAGGTCAATTCTTTACTGAAATCTAGCTTAACGTCTCTTTTCCCAAGCTGCCAAGGAGCTGCCATTGCTCCTGGACTAGGCTCATCTCCTGTTGTAAATGATGCTGTTATCAGATCAATCAATGTGGCCAGGGAGAAAGCAGTAGTGATATGCCAGTAGAACTCGCTTGCTTTGTGTTACCTGGCCAACCTCTCCCTGCCTTTCTGCATCCCTTCTTGCGTCTTCACAAGAGTTAATACTTTCCTCTGGGAAAGAAGGCTCTCCTTAGGTTGACAAACTTGTACTAAACCAAGATGAACAATATTTTCTTCCATCCCTGGCTGGATTCTGTTGCTGAAAGATAAGCTCTCACCAATACTAGAAAGACAAAGGCAAGATTCAGGAATTACCTCAGTGAAGGATCAATGGTTTTTCTCCACCATAGAAATGGGCTATCAATGAACACCACAGATCACAGGCTGTTGAGCTTGACACAGGGGTATCTGGATTAAAGAGAGGAAAGGACGTTGTGAAGTAAGACCATGTCTCTCCTGCACCTGATGGGAAGAAAAGCTTTTCTGGAGCGTGGATATGAGCCTATTGGGCTAAAGTTAGCCTTTGACTGCTTAGGTGACTCAATGGTCTCTTCTAATTCAAACTCTTCAATCTCAGTAGACTGTGAAGATAATGGTGAATGTGTACTTTGCCACCAAGCTAGGCAGCATCTGAGGTTTTGCATTGCTATGGTGTTACTGTTAATTGTGTGCATTAGGAATAAGAGATATTACAGGAGCTAAATAACCAGACAAGTCCTTGCTTTGCAGAGCTCATGATGTAAATCGAGGGCTGAAAGTAACAAGGGATCATGACAGGAGACAGGGTGGGAACTGATTGCAGCAGAGTGTGTTTCTATAGTTTTCCTTATTAAAGTTAGCATAAGTTTTTCTGACAGCTAACCATGAGTCTCCCACTACTGAGGAAAATTGCATGATAATTAGGAGTTATGCTACAGTAAATACTATTTTGTACCAGTTTAAGGTTTTTACTTCTTGCAAAAATACACCAGCAACGAAAAAATTACAATATTTTTTTTCAAAATAAAGTAAAAAATTAAATATGTTGAATTTGTTTTGTTTCTTTTTCACCCCTGCAGAGCTCCCAGAACAATTTAGCTGTAGGAAAGATATGTAGCGTACAAAACTGCGAGTAGTGGCACTGTCCACTAATTCTTAAGTGAGCACAGTTTGTTGACAACCTTCTGATTAAACTTTCCTCCTTCCTCCCTTTCAGCCCAAGTTAAATCAAAATATCGACAGAAACAATTTCTGTAAGGAAAATCGAAAAGTTCATGGAGTAGTTGAAGTTGCATAGCCTTTCCCATTAATGTGCCTGGGTGTTCGTTCAATTTATGTATTATTTATCTTGCCCCTGAGGTGTAACATGAATAACATCTGTAAGGCATTCATACAAGACTTCTTGTGTAATTTGAAGAAGTAATATTCCAAATAGGACCAAGTTTCACACAGCGATTTACCATGACAAGTTCACAATTACAGTTGTACACAAATAAAACACTGTCAAAATAGGTATGTATTCCACTTACGGGAAGGCAGCTCAGAGGATCAGCAGAGCTCTGCAGATGGACTCATGAGAGCTGTGTTTCCAGCTCTGGCAAAGAGCTTTTCTTTGACCTTGGGCCAATCACTTCACCTCTCTGCCTTCATTTTCATTCCCACCTTTCTCTGCTTTGATGTTTTGGCTAAACGCATCAGTGCTGGGACTGCCTGCTTGTGCTTACACCCACAGTGTGATCCTACTCCCTTCAGCCTTTGTTGTGACCTCTTGGCACGGTGCTAATGGAAACGGCGAAAAGTCACGCCTTCCCTTTCAGTGGGGCTGCAGGACTGCTAGTAAGCTGCATCCCTGTGAGATACAAGCCAGCATCCCTAAGATGCAATGTGCTGTGCCCCCATTCCTGTTATCACCTCCAGGCTTGGGTGTGTAAAACAGAAATGCAGTGGCACCGTGGGAATTAAACCTCATGCCTTTCAAAAAGGAGTCTGTCCTGCCTGGGAGCACAAATCATCTCCTGAGAGACAGAGCAAGCAGTAATTTACCTCCTTGGGTTTGTGTGGCAAGGTTTTGGTAGCGGGGAGGCTATAGAGGTGGCTTCTGCTAGAAGCTTCCCCTATGTCTGATAGAGCCAATGCAAGCCGGCTCCAAGTTGGACCTGCTGCTGGCCAAGGCTGAGCCCATCAGTGATGGCGGTAGTGCCTCTGGAATAAGGCACTAAGGTATTTAAGAAGGGGAAAAGTTGCTGTGCAAAAGAAATTGCAGCTGGAGAGAGGAGTGAGAATATGTGAGAGAAACAACCCAGCAGACCCCCAGTGAAGAAGGAGGGGAGGAGGTGCTAAGATGAATTGGTAATAGATGAAACTAATTTCCCCAAGTTGAGTCCATTTTGCCCATGATGGTAACTGTAAAAGGCAGTAGAATAGATAGAGCTCTAACTGTTAAAAGCAAAACCACTGGTAGCTCAGTGTTTGCCAGCTGAAGCAGATGTTTGTTCGGCCTGCCGCTGCCCTGTGCAGCCCATGCTGCAAGGTCCCTGCTGCAGGATGGCCGTTGAGGGACGTGCCCTCATGCGCTTCTTGGAGCCAGCTGATGAGAGCAAGGCTGCGTTGGATGAAATGCAAGCCAGGAATGCCAAGGAGCAAGAGAAATAAAGATTTCTGCTGGTTTTGGTGGTCCTGCTTTCCTAACCAGTGACCCATGCAGGAGCAGGTTTCCTCTTTGCTGGCCCATCCTCTGGGAGGGCAGAAAATGTTCCTTGTGAACCAGTGCCAGAAGAAGGTATTGCACACCACTGGCATCACGGGTAGAGAAGGGAAAATACTTGTTTTGGCAAACAAGCCAAGGATGTTGAAGAGAAAGGACAAGGACATGTAGCAAGCTAAGTATCTATATTTCTCCTTACTGGTAACTGCAGGTATGACACAATCCCTGGGCCGAATAGCGCTCCCGATAATGCACAAGTATCTCCTCCAGCAGCAACAAGGTTACTCCAGATTTATGTCAGTGTTCTCAGGAGATTACTATGCTTTTCAATCATCTTTAAGAACAATCACTGCAATGCCACTGAGCTCATAAAAAGGATAAAATGTAAATATTATTGAAGCCTAACACAGCACAGACATCAGTGTTATTAAAGGAGTTTTTTATCAGTAGCCTCTCCAAAGATTTATATCCGTTTATCAATGCCTTTGCTAAATTAAATACATAAAATCTTTACATGAGACATAACAAAAAGTCATGAACAGTATCAATATTCAGACAGTATTAGTGGCATTCAGCATGACAAACTATGTAGGAAGCTGGTTGTCAAAGCCCTGTGATAGTGAAAATGGCTCCCCTCACAGTACAAAGATATTGCTTATCTCTCAAAGTCTGAAGGGCTGCTAAAAAAAATCCCTTGTATATTTTGTACTTATATTAGAGGCATCATCATGCCATTAAAGTGCTTGATTTTTTTGTTTCTATTGCTCTGCTGAGGATATATGGGAACAGTCCAGCCTCTGCCCTCCACCCCACTCCCCCAAGAAACAAAAAAACCCAAACCTGGGCAACTGCAACTGTTTTTCAATACAGTGCTAAACACAAAGCAGTGTTCAGTGTTTTCTAAGAGAAATCTGAAGATACTGATAATAAATTCTGAATCTATCTGCAAATTACTACAGGTGGCTTATTTCCACACACGGAAGCATGCTCTGTCCAGGAGTCCAGACCTGAATCTGCACATCTTATGTCCTGAATTAGCTGTAAAAAGGGAAATCCTGAGCATTTTGAGATGATGTTTAATAGAAGCAACAGACTCATAAAGGTTTATCTTTTGTTTACTTTAGTACACTTGGAGATTAGAAATCTCCCAAAAGCACAAGAACCAATATAATAGATTAGGGAAGGGATCTAGGTGTTTAAGTTCTGTTGGTTTTAATGGGAGATTGATACCTTAGCATCTTTGTACGCCAGGACTAAGGTGCTACAAGATGTGCGCCATGGTAGACAAATGCTGCAGAGGCATAGGGCAGGTATGTGCCTGATCCGAGGTGTCCATGGGGTACCTCGAGAAGTGAGGTGGCATAGCCAGCAGCATTCAGCACATCTGTGGTAGGACCTGCACTGGGTCTGGGCTTGACAAATAACTTGACACCTGAGGTGAGTTACATGTAAGCCTGAGCACAGTATGCTGAGGGGCCTGGTTTTCATGTGAACATGAATGTTATCTCCATGACAGAGTTAGCGCAGGAGAAGCTATAAATACAGCTGTTACTCTCAACTGTGATTCAGGAGCATTACTCAAAGTTGCAGTGTGAAAGATGTTTGGAACCTGATTTCTCCTGCAATCCCTTTGGGTTGTTAGCAGCATCATGGCTATTTTTTCATATTTATCCAGTGTTGTTGCTCAAGGTCTGTGGAACATGCCCATTGAATCAGAAAGATAGAGACAGAGGAGAATAGCAGGGGAAACAGCACTGTGTGCTCTGCCAACCTGCAGCTGTGACCTTCCTGTTTACTATATTTTTTTTTTAACATTTGTTAAAGGAATGAAGCAGCAAATCACCAACAATAACAGAAAAATCAATACCCGCCTCTGCTTCTTTTGTGAGATCTGGAACGCGGCCTCAATCTGTCAGACTGAATTACAGAGACTGTGGGTGTCAGCAAGGGCTCAAACAAATAGACCTGCCACACTGCTCATTGATAAAAGGCTTAGGTCTGTACCAGTGTCACCATTACTGTTGCCTCCAAAAGGCATGGAGGGAACACTAACCTTTCAGATGAAAGACGAGTTATGGAGCAATGAATGTGTTCACTTGCACTTTGCATGTAAGATTGCAGTAATCTCCGGAATAAAAAGGGTAAATAAACAGTTTGACAAATACAAGGCTCTGGGGCATTACCTTGCTAATGGATGTTAAATCAAATGGATGTATTTGAATGGAAGGTGATATATCAACACAGGAATGTCATCCTAAAATAGGCCATTGATCCACTAGCTGAGAATCCAGTCTTTGACAAAGGTCAATGCATCAGAGAGAGAAACAACCTCTTCCAAACTCATCATTTTCCCAGGCAACAGTAAAAGGCTGTATCAGTATAAAGAGGAAAGCTTCCTCCTGTGACTCCAGATGGTAATTAGTTTATACCCTGGAGCATGAAGATTAACATCCCTTATCACTTTTAATTTTGCCAGTGGATCTTAAGCTACTGCAGTGAGCTTTTGAATCTTTGAGTAATATACCATGTGATTTTCATCTTACAAAAAGTAGCTGGTGGGGACGTCCAGCATGGTCTTTGTGTTGTCCCACTGCCGTTTTTGCAAAAAGACCAGGCAGGATAGCTTCTCATGCTAGTGGAGGAAGAGGACTGTGACCAGCAGTGCTGACAAGAATAGCTCCAGGGAAATCAAGAGTTAGCATCGGGGATTTATAGGCACAGAAACAAGCTTACAAGAGAAGTTGAACATAATTTCACTATTGCATTTACTATGAGAGAGGATTAGACCATCTTTGAATTTCTTATTTAAAGATGCTTGACACCATGAAATGTAGAACAGTGCAGTTTCCTAAGTAATAAAGGCCGTGCTGGTGAGTTTGTACGACAAGCTGCAACCCCCAGAGCAGCGTGGAGCTTGGGCTACCCTCCTTCTGGAGTCACCTGGCTTTTGTGTCCTGGCAGGCAGGGGCTCAGCACCTGGGTTCCCTGTCCCTCTTGTCCCAGGCTGAGGCAGGTGGTGCCAGCTCAGTGCCCCCTGTGCCTGTTGTTCCTGATGTGCCCCACTTCTGCAAGGCGTTGCTGACTTACCCCAAATATCATTCCTGCTGTGGGATAGACAGAACTGTCCATCCTTCTCCAGCAGTCTGCCCAGACTTCTGAAGGTCTTCAGCTTGTTGACTCTGCATCTCACCCTTCTTGCCTTGGCCTCTCCCTTTTCTTCATTAGCTTTCTTGCCCCTATCTACTTTTCAAGCATCTTATTCTAAGCCTCTTTCTCTTAAGAGCATTGTTAAGGCCAATCCAGCTAGACAACAACCAACAGCTCCTGTAAGAGCCTTATGCAGACCAGTATCTCTGGTTTCATCTTTTCTTTTAACTAAGATGTTCCCTCATTACTTTATTTCAAAATGTGCTTTGAGAATATAAATAGTGCTAGATCCCACATAAAAAAAGGACACAGAAAATATGATCTTGTTCTTCCCCAGCCCTGGGTAGGCAGCAGTTAATTTCACAGGCTGGTTCTAAACTATGTTCAAAGAAGAAAAGTCTTTCCTTTAATCCATATCAGATTTTGCAGCCTTTCTCATTTCACGAAATGTCTCCTTATTCTTGTCCTGTACTATGGGTAGAATAGGAAAATCCAAGGGGCTTTCATTGCATTGTTCGTTATTTCATATGCCTTTGTCATTCTACATCTATCTATGCAGTGATGAAATATTGTTAATAAGGGACTAGAGGCCTTTTGTTGAGGAGAGGAGCTGATTGCAATAGACATGTAACTAATAATATATGCGGTTAAGATTGTAATTTGGACCAAGGCTACCACCTCAGAAAGCAGTGAGGAGCATACTGTTTCTCCAGATGAAAAGAGCCAACACCATAAAGGAAGTGAAATAAAGATGAGCATCCAGGAAGGAGGAAAAAAAAAAAAAATCCCCCTTTTTGAGATTGTATTCGCTTCTATACCAAATGCCCCCTTTTTTTGCCTTTCTTGTTTCAATTCTCGGTATAGTGCCAGTGCCATGTGAAGGCTTAGTCTTACAGTATCCTCATTTTTTTTCTCTTGTGTTAGCATTTGCTCTTGCAAAGTGCAAAAGCCTTCATGATTTCACATATTCAACAGATCTAGACAAGTCTCTGAACTTCTGTGTGACTGAACCAAACCTGAATTTGCAACCTTCATTACTGACCTGATTCAGCTTCCCATGAAGTCAGCTAGAGTCTTTCCATTTAAGACAGCGTGACCACTTAGAGGCTAATAGGCTTGTATAGGTTTGTACTAACTTGCTTTTTGGGTAGCATCATTAGAAATGTTTCTACATAGGCCCAAAAGAGGAAATGACAAGCAGTAGATATTTAAAGTAATAGGTGACAAAAGATCATGCTGTCTGAGAGTGCTTGGATTTTCATAGAAGGCTGTGGTTAAAAGTCAAGCACCATATTGAAAGAAATTTCAATATATAGTTTCTGCCCCAAGATCCCCAAATCCTGGCCCATCTGGAGCTGAAGTGTAAGTCAGATCACACTGCTCCCTGAGACCCAGCCTGGTACACCTTTATTCAGGTGTTAACTTTATTTTCTGTGGAGATATAGGCATCTATAGCAAATGAGGTTCTGGCTGTTATTGTCAGAAATAAACATGACTAGAAGCTAAAATTCCTGTTTGAAACCAGCATGTAGAAAAAAAAGTCAGAAAACAGACTGCTGTGAATTGTTGGGGAAACTCCTCTGCATAACCAGACACCAGGCGTGTTCAGTATCCGTGAGCTACAGCCTAATCTGCAAAGAAATTAAAGTAAATAGGATTTTGGAAGGTAGGGTTCCCAGAGTGGTGGGCAGTCAGTCTGGCAGGTGGGTTGCTGGCATCTAGCAGAGAAGATGCTCACTGTGTTTCTGCTATACACTTTCCTGATTTGCCTTGTTACAATAATCATCCTTCTGCAAAGAGTTTTTGTTTCAGTGAACCAGTGTTCTCTGTTGGTACAATGGTCTCCCCAGCTGCAGTGCTGCTTACAGGTGGTGAAGTTTCCTGCTAAGGTTATGTGAGATGCAACTGGAGGTCTATTTCAGGCACAGTTAAGGAAGCAAAAGCTGGTTTGCTTGATCATTCCCTGCTACTCATTCGCCAAAGTCTTATCAGCCATTATAATGTCAGTAGAAAGCCAGGCATGTACTCAGCCTGTCATCTCAGAGATTCACTAACGACCAGCATTGGAAAAGGATTATGCTGTATTTTCTTTTCATCTGTATTTATGAATTTTTTGGCTTGGTTTTGCACTGTGCCAATCTTGTGCTTGCCCCAGGGGAATATGAACCGCAGCATTCTTCTTGCCAGCTATTTCCTGAGTACCTCTGGTAACAGTTTCCAAGGGGCCGCGCGACTTATTTGTTCATCTAAATGGAAAAGTATTGCAGCAGCAGTGTTCACAGAAAACTGGAGGGAATTGAAGGAGAGTGAAGTTGCTACAAATTGAAGAGCTAGGAAAATATGACCTACCCTTGCCTGGAAAATAAGCCACAACACATAGCAGACCCTTTTAAATGAAGCATACAAATATGCAAGTGCCAGTGTGGCTGCATGTCTTATGGAGTTGTTTTGCAAGCACAGTTTCCATTGACAAAGACATCTGCATTACATGAGCTACAATCAATCAGTTTTAGAAGAGCGTACAGTTTTGCAGAGTAATGGCAAGGCATAGTTATCCACTAGGTATGTGTCCATAGCTGTTTCCTACACAGCATTGACGTAGGATCTCAGTAGCTCAAGAAAAGCAAACAAAATGCATATTCACCATCTACAGTGCTCTGAACAATTCACAACCCAAACTATTTGTCCTGCACATCAGGTAAGGTGGTAAACAGATAATCAGAAGTATCTGATGCAGGAAAGCCAGCCAAGTAACAGGATGCATCAAGGATGTGTGAGATATACCAGGATTATCTTGCGTAGCAAAAGGGAACTGGAAAGAGTTGCTGCTCTCATTCACCCACACAGGCTTTTGAAGTCAAGCAACTTCTTAGTGCTGTGGTCTCTGGCTCCAAGAATAAATCTGTGTCACAGAGCTTGGGAGAGTTGTGCTTTTACTTGTGCCTCTGCTCGATTTTAAAGAGGCCACTTAATCTCTTTCCTTTTCCACCTTTTGTAGTTTAAGTAGGAAACCTCCACAGACCGGACATTGTCCCGCTGATCATCAGTGCCATTAAGTGGCTCCTCAGGACACTGGTACAGTACCATTTAGGCAAACCCCTCCACCTCAGGCTTGACTGACAAGCAAAGTTTGACCCCTGAGTGCCAGAGCTGGGTGCTGGGCCCTGGGCAGGAGTCACACAGCCTGGCTGCAGATACCCAGTGGAGGTGCCAAGTGGCCAGTGGAGAAGATGTACCAGGTGTCTTCAGAAAAAGCCAAGAGAGAAGTGGGACAATGGGAATACGTCACACTGAGTGACGCAGGTTGAGTACTGTTCTTTCTGTAGCTGTTCGCTGTGTGGAGTTGTAAAAAAGCACAAGTTGCTTGCGTTGGGCAAGTTTAGGACAGCAGTGTATTTTCACTAGCATAGAAGTGGATCATCTGCAATATCAACCTGGTGTGAAACTTTGTAGTTCATGGAGCTATAAAACTCTATGTCCCCTTTGGTCCCTGGAAAAATAAACACATAAGCGCATAAGTAATGACTTTTTGCTGGCAATTGATCGATGTGTGGTTTTTCACGTGTTTCTGTCCTACCTTCATCTGCTGTCCCTTTGGTGGCACCATGCCAGCAATTAGGTTCCTGCAGAATAATCACATCCAGCAATGTCTTGGGGTTTTTTTCCTGTCCTTCTAGTTGTTATTTTAAAAGCATCAAATGGTTTTGCTCTTGGTGCAGCTTAACAAGACACCAGTCACCCAGCAACACATCATTTGGCAGGTGAAGCCCTAGACACAGCAGAAGTGCAGGGAGAAATCCTCCAAGCAGTCACAGAAGTTTTGCTCTTCTCAGGGTCAGCAGAGACTGGAGAGAGCTGGTGACCGATGGGCAAGGGATCTGCTGCCTGGCACGTGGGATCAGGGTCCCGGCAGTGCTCTCCAGTGCTGGCTGTGCCCTGCCACTTGCTGCAACATTTTTCTGATAGCAGATAGCTGGAGCGAATATAAGCCAAACAGGGAGCAAATGTGTGCACCAAAAACTCAGGAAGATGTTTTAGCAGTTAGTTTGTTCTCTCTGGGAGCAGATTTGCTCAGAGGCTCGGTACAGCTGAGAGTGGTTTGAGGTGGTGTAGAGAGACAACCACTTCCTCACGCTGACTCAGGCCTCCTCACCCAGCATGTGAAAACCATGTTAGTTCTCTTTTAATATTCTTTGGAAGAGGCTTTGTTTCATTTTGGTGTTTTTTTTTTTTTCTTTTTCCTGAGGCTCTGCAGGCACAAGCATGTTTCACAGCTGGTTGAGCAAGGATTTGTCTAATGTAGAGGACACTGAGGGTTCCCACAAACCATAGTGACACTGATCGTATGGGCAAAGCAAAGCACTTAGGAGGGTCTCTCCTGAAATGGCTGCCTGGCACAGTGATGCCGAAACCAAGAGAGAGCTACAACACTGAGTAGCCTCAGAGCAGCTCCTGCAGTGACAGCTCAGATATGGGAGATGGTGGATACTCTGATCCCCAGCTGAATATGCTTTCTTCTGCCTCTTGAACCAAGCTTTCCACCTTTAATTTTTCTTCCAAGCCATTCCACACGCTTGTAATTTTAGCACTGGTATTCTCTTCTTTCTCATTTCCCACTTCTCCTGGTGCCCAGGACACATTGCTTCTTTACACTTGGCAATGGCACAGCATGTCAGACACCAGCCTGTTGGTTTTCTGCTTCACGTGGTCTTGTGAGATTAACCGCACCCTGCATTGACCAGGCTAATTTGTTGAGGTGGGAAGGGACATGTGAAGCTCACCTTGGGAAATGCAGCCTGTAGTGTACCTAGCAAAATGAGCATCTAGTGTGCTATCAGAGCTTGGAAGAATTGGTTTTAGCTGTTAGGCCATGAAATTTAAATGGTGAAAAGATCGTTGATACATGTCATCCACAAATACAAACAAAGCACGAAGTATATAAGTTGCTTTGAGAGGAGCCAGTGGCAGGGCTGTATGTAATGCCTCTGAGCACAGGCCTGGCTCGAGCAGCCCAGGCTCTGGCCCTGCTTTGGTAAATTCCCAAATGCTCCAAATAGAAATAGATGTTGGGTAGATACAAGAGGTACACAGTAATACCGTTTAAATTTTTCTTTTCTGTTTTGCAAGAAGGATGTGGTTTCTTGTGCCAGTTCTGGTAGTGCTCAGTTGAAGCCTTGGGGAGATCGGGAGGAGCTAAGGACTTCCCACCCAGTTAATCTCTCATTTGTGGTGCTTACTTCATTTTTGTCTTTAAATTTAGAGAATTGAAGCGTAGTATGTGTCTCATCTGGTTTTCATGTTGAACTAAGACTTCCAGATGGTTCTGTTTTTTCTCCTGAGTGATGACATCCCAGCTGTGATGGCAGGACAGCCTCACAGGTCTTCCTATTGCCACGTGAGAGGACGTCTGGTGGTTCAAAGCAGATGAGGAACATGTGATATGAAAAGGCCTTTGTAGCACAGAGTCACACTACAATAGCTCTGTGCTCAACAACAGGTTGTGGTTCGAAGAAATATTGCTTCTGTCAGCCTTGCATAATGGAAACAGTAATCAGCATCCATTAGGTCAGAATGTATTGTCAATCCACAGTGAAGCAGAAAGGACTACATCTCGGAAAACCTTTTCATTAAGCAAAGAAAATTGATACTAGTGCTTGGCTCAGCCTAACACTTTGTTCATGGAGCCGAGTGTGGATAATGGCTGGGTTTGTTTTCTTTTCATTCATTTCTCTATGCACAGTTATTTTGATTAGGAAACATCCACCTTTCATTCTAGATGAACAATTCTAAAAACTTTCTCCCAACACTTATTATCTTGTGTAGACAATCAATGCTTGTGTAAAGAACAACGTTAGAACATAGTTCAGGAAAAAGTATTCTGGCTTACGTGATTGAAGTCATGCAATCTCATTTTAGTTGAAGAATACTTTTTATCTGCATAGTAACCACGATCTCTTTTTTTCTTTGTGGATTTTGTAAAAATAGGTATAGGCCACGTTCATGAGTAATACTGTGCTTATAAATATCCCATTATATGTGTGCATTAATGCTATAGTACTGGCTATAGGGGGGCCTGTCTGGTGAGCTGCCTGGCCAGTTGTCATGGTTTAACCCCAGCTGGCAACTGAGCCCCACACGGCCACTCACTCACTCCCCCCTGGCAGGATGGGGGAGAGAATCAGAAGAGTAAAAGTGAGAAAACTGGTGGGTTGAGATAAAGACAGTTTGATAGGTAAAGCAAAAGCCACCACACAAGCAAAGCTAAACAAGGAATTCCTTCCCCACTCCCCATGGGCAGGCAGGTGTTCAGCCATCTCCAGGACAGCCGGGCTCCATCACCTGTAATGGTTACTTGGGAAGACAAAATGCCATCACTCCAAATGTGTCCCCTGCTTCCTTCCTCTTCCCCTAAGCTTTATATGCTGAGCATGACATCATATGGTCTGGAATATCCCTTTGGTCAGTGGGGGCCAGCTGTCCCAGCTGTGCCCCCTCCCAACCTCTTGTGCCCCCCCAGCCTGCTCGCTGCTGGGGTGGGGGGAGAAGCAGAAAAAGCCTTGACTCTGTGTAAGCACTGCTCAGCAGTAACGAAAACATCCCTGGATTATCAACAGTGTTTTCAGCAGAAATCCATTACATAGCCCTGTACTAGCTTCTGTGAAGAAAATTAACTCTGCCCCAGCCAAAACCAGCACACCAGTGTATGAAAGGACTAAGAGCTGAAGGGAGTAGGATGATGATTTAACAGAAGGGGTAATAAAATATCTTCGTAGTGGCATTTTGTGAGGAAAACAGAAAGCAATTAATGCTAAGTCTGATTCGTTAATCGGGAATCATTACTGTATATCAGCCTTGCAAACACCACTATCCCGTTACCACGATGGACTGCTGATGACGAAAAAGAGTTGATGGATGGGTGGGCTCTTGCATACAATTGTCAAATCTAATACATGCAGAATGAGCGGTGAATCACTGCTGCTACTGTTGCTAGAGGATTTTCTCTCTCAATATTTTTCCTATTACCATTAAGCTTCTCTTAGGAGGATCTTTGTCAACCCTTCTTTCTAGCCCTTCTAATTCTGCATGCTTTTCCTGCTTGCACTAAACCTCCGTTGTTTATAGAGATGCAATTAGGAGTAGCTCTTTCTCTCGTGCTTATACCATCAATAAACCTTCTTGGTTAAAAATTAACTCATTTCAGGAGACAGAGAAGAGAAAACATTTTACTTTTATTCTGTTGCAGGTGGCTTTGGGAAGCCTTGATATTGTGGGTAATGAAACAGAAAACAAGAAGCCAAGGGCTGGGAATAGCAACACTGCATGTTAGGTGCAATATCACTTCTTTCTCTTCCCTTGTATAATTCATGAATGATTGTGGAGAAGGGAGTTTGGTTTTAGGCTCTCCCCTGGGATCTGTGCACTCTTGTCACACATGGGCTGCCAAGGGGCCTGGGCTACAGGGAGCCCAGACAGGTGGCAGAACTGGCCACCTGTGGCTTGGGGCTACCTTCTTCCCTGTGACCAGTGCATCTTGACTCCTTGATGGCATTTACTCAGCTGCAGTGTGGACTTCACAGCAGGTCCACCTGTTCTTCCACTTCTGCTGAACTGCCTTGCTCTCCAGGGTTGGAGTGGGGATGAACTGTTCTGTGGTCTGATGTTGTCGGTAGGCTTTGATTTGGTGTATAGATAACCACAGTCCTACACTGCTGTGAAAGTTGCAGTCCCCTGGATCAGGCTTGATCCAATGCGTATGAATGTGAGGAATGAGTATGAACATAACGAATATGCATAGGAAGGATTTGTACTGATATCAAGTATAACATGATATACCATCACCCCAAAGTAACTGTTCTTTGTAGCTGGAGAAGGTAATCCCAAACTTCTCAGTGAATAAACCCTCTGGGATCCTGATTTTTGGTTTCTTTTTATTGCACTGCATTTCCCCATTGTTTGCTACTCTTACTGCTTGTCTGTCTCTAGATATAAATGGCTCTTTTCACTGCAGTAACTGAACATCACAAATAAAATGAGATTGTAAATTCCTATAGGGGGCATCTAGCCCACATCCAAGTGCTATATAAATAATGATCCATCTAGAAGGAAGGTGCTAGAGAAATATGAAGCTATTATCATGGTTACTTCCATAGAATGTACACCCAATATTGGGTCTAACTGCCACAAAACTGTTTAACAAGTCCCTTATCGCAGAGCTCTAGAACAATTCCTCCCCAGACCAGCTCTCTTCTATCCTTGTGCATTTATCTCCCAGTCTTTTGGACAACAATCATACATTATGTTGTCAGCTTTATGGTTCTTTTCTACTATCGCTCATAGGAAGTGTTATGCTTAGTCATAAAATTGCAGCTAAGAAAAAAAATTAGTGCATCTAGCATTATTAGGAAACCTTCATGTCATCGTCTACCTGTTCAGTGTTTCTTTTGGTTCCTCTTTTGTGACCTATCACAAATCTATGTTGCTGAGGAAAGATTTTTTTTGGCAGAGAAGATTTTCATCCTTATCTGGTGTATTCATTTCAGGGAAGAAGTCTGTTCTCCATGTTATTTCCTTCTTTTGCCATATAAAGCATGAACCTGATTGTAGTGCAGCAGTTTTGGGTAGGGGACTTTACAATGGATTTGGCCCTGGGCTGAGATGCAGAAAACGAAGGCCAATATTAATGCTTGCAAGAATTCTTGTGTGAAGGTAAGGACTGCAGTAACCTGAAGGACAGCAACAGATGTGGAAGGGTATAACAGACCTGCGGTAGGCAGAGCGTCACAAAAGAGAAGCTGGAAGAAATATAAGACACTTGTCTCAAGAAATCTAATCCAAAATGAGAACAGTGCGTGTTGCTTTGGCTTTAGTTTGGTTTTGGGCTTTTCTTTAAAACTCACAGGTTTTAATGATGTTAAGGCCCTACTCACGTTCCCAGAACAATTTCTCCATGAATTTTCTAAACTTTTTCTTACTAAAATTATTTTTTAAGTAGATCAAAACTTCTTTGGTTTAACTTTTTTAAAATGCTAGATAGGAGAAAAACATAAAAAAAACCCTCAATGAGACCATTAGTCTGTTTCAATATTTTAATAGTGATTTTTTTGATCCAAAAATGATAATCTCAAAAGCTTATTTCAATTATTATTTAAGAAAAAACTAAAGCAAAATGTTAAACAATATTGAAGTTTCATTCCTCTGCTAATTGAAGTTATGTTTTCTATTTTGGAATTAAAATGAACTCCCAAATTTATGGAGTTTTCATCAAATGAGAGAATTCTACCACCTCTTCAGAGATTCTCCCATAGGAAATGTACTCTTAGACTGGACAGCCTTGCTGATGAAGTTGGTATAAAACCAGTATCCAATTACGGTCAAAGACAGGTAACATCTTAAATAGTCTACACTGCACCCCCAAAAAAGATGTGTCCCTGAAGGAGAGTCCAGATGGTCTCCAGTAAGGTCTGACCTAAAACATGAAACCTTGCTTTGCTTCCATGGGCTTTTCCCATCCCCACTGTCTTGCTCTTTCACCTCATCTTGAAGCTGTACGTGCTGAAGGAGGTGACATGGTCCATCCAACTCTTCTTACCCAGGGGAAAGGAAGAAAGGGAGGGACTGGCTATAGTGTGAAAATTTAATTTTCCTTCTTATGTCCAAGAAAAGCAGCTTTCATGGCTGATGTCCCAGCTCTGAAATTGTGCTGAAGACAAAACAGCTTTTTCTAAGACTGACTCAAAAAGAAGAGGCGGGGGGGGCAGGGGAGAGATGTAAAAATGTAGAAAATGTGGTATTTGCTGACTACCTCATGCTTGGAGAATGCCACTTTCCTTTTGTGTTTTGTCCATTATATCATCAAAACCTGGCATGTTTTCCATCGCCTGCGGGGATTGCTAATACAACAAGTCTGTACCTGGAGGCCTGAACCTTGCCTTAACTATTAAATGTTGTGCAATGATTAGGCCATGTCTTTAGGCCCATTTACTCCATCAGATTAACACATCAGGCAAGAACACATACTTGGAGAGAAGTATATCCTGACAGATATAATCAAACACCGTTTAAATCAAGGGAGACGACTGTGACATTAATCTACCCTGGTATAACAGCCCATTTAAATGAGTAGGAGGAGGGAGGTGGTACAAGTGAGGATAGATGGTGTGTTTAAGTAGAGAAATGAAATCTGTAGAATGACTTCAGTGGAGATAGTTTTGATTGAAGTCAAGTAGTAAAATGAACAAGTGAGAGAGATAAATTTCTCTAAGCTGGAGACACTCGAGGTTAAAAAATGTGTGCATACCAGGGATCTGTAACCTGTTCAGACCCACAGAGATCTGTGGTCTTGATACAGATAAATTAACAAACTGGAACAAAACAGCTCATATTCCTTGTGGAAGCCTAAAAATTGTTTTCTGCCTTTTACAAATCATTCAGAGTGAACTTTAGTAGATTAAGGCCAACCAGATTATAAATAAGAGGATTTTTTGAGGCTAGAGACCAGTTTATGTTGCCAGCTGTGAAGTAAGAGAAAAAGGGTAAGGCAGGTTCATAGACAAGAGTGAGTTACTGAGGGTCTAATGCGGAAGGGGAGACTGAGAGTGCTGTCACTAATTAACTGGAGCAGCAATGCAAATAAATGCAATCAGGAAACGCAGACATGCAACAGCATTGGTACCTTGCTTTGTGCAGTCTGTTGCATTTGAAAAAGGCAGTGGATCCTAGTTAGTGAAGGGAATTTCTGGGGTATCAGGCAAAGTCACGGCTTAGTGTAGGTGCTGCGAAGGTACTGCTCGAGGCTGCAGGGAGCACAAAGTCTGTTTAGACAAGGCTGCCAGTTAACACAGAGCACTCTCACTTTAGGTTTATCTGGGGGTATGTTGCCTTAGCCTGGACTTCTGCAAAGCGTTTATCATTTCACTCTTATTCTTGGTGTGCAAATAGTTACTTAATTCATATAAAAAGTGGTTTTGGCTCACTTGGATGACTTAGAATGAGATTAGCTGCGCTTTTGCCGTTTCCCCAGAGCTAAGGCCTACCAAGGTTCCTGAAATGATGACACTTTTTTTTTTTTTTTTTTTTTTTTTTTTTACTTGTGACATACAGCTATGAGTTACTAACTATATTTTCTCAGGAGGCTTGATGTAGTGTGTGCCCTCCTCCTGCCAGGACTCGGCAGCTCAGGACCCAGGTAAATCAGGCTTTTAAGAGACAAATGCTGCACGGAGCATGAGTAGCTCTTCAAAGTTGCATAGAAAGCTGGGAGAGCTCTGTTCTAACTAAATGCCACTACAAGTTACACAAAAAGAGATTAGGATTGAAAGGTACTTGCTGTACTGTTCTGGAATGGCTAATTAGCTGATGCAAATCCAGTCCAAAATACTGTTAAGGAAATCAGGCCTAGGAGGTAGGTATGACTATTGTGTAAGTCTCACCAGGAAGAAAGCTCAGACTAGACTGAGCTTGCTAGACAGAAATACTAAATTTTTTAATCATAGGGAGACATAAATAATCCTGACACTGCAGCCTTTCTATTAAAACCTTTTCTTTTCAAACTCAAAAATATATCCTGAAGACGTAACTACAAACCACTATTACACCTCAAAAATAATTTCTTGGATCAGACAGAAATGAGCCAAGGAAAAGCTTTTTTAGTAAAGCACCTTACAAATACAGAATTTTTGTCCAACATTTTTTTTTTCTTTAAAGTTTGTTTTAGCTACCATCTTCCTTTAACCTCAAAAAAGTTGGTACATGGAGTTTATAGAGCTGAGGGCAGAATGTTCATGAGCAGCAGATGAACCACGTGTCCTGTCACATACCTCCAACCCTGTTCAACAGGATTCCTTAAAGCCGGACTTGGATGGGCCTGTCCTTTCTACATGACTCTTCTGTTTCTCTTTTCTCTGTTCTAGGGCAGGGGCACTGTGTTAGGAGAAAAACATATCTCAGTAGGTCTACTCTCTTTATTAGGTGCTTCTTTCTCTAACATTTTCACTTAGATTCATGCTACACTTTTTTCTAACACAATGACTGTTTTGTCATGCTGAATAAGTTTTCCTATTCTTCATCTTCCATTTGGAAATGTGGGCTAAACATCAGAACAAAGGCTATGATGAAAGACAGGCATAGCACTTTTGTTAGGAGGACAGGGAGCTTTTGAAGTACACTCCTGAAGTCAGCAAACAAAAACTAGGCAGCAGAGAGCTGCCTGCTATAATGTGCTGCCGAGATGAGACTAAACCCAAATGAAATATTATGCTTTTTAGTCACTGGTCCTGCTCCTGAGTGATGAAAGGGATCTGATGACTTTCTCCTGAGTCAGAGCTTTCATTGCCCCTGAGAAAGGGATGCATTGGTTATCTAAATGACAATTAATTGAAGTACCTCAGAGCCTGGGAAACTCCAGAGCAGAGAAACACAAACCTTTGTAGGTGGCACACAGAAGCTATCAATCAGGAAAAGTATAACTTTTTTTTTCTTCTAAGCTGCAATCGTTTCTGCTAATGTATTTATTTCTGAAATTCTACATCCAGCCCCCAGAGGCTCAAAGATGATGTGCAATATCATTACAAAACCAAACTCTCACATTTGAAATGCACAGAACATAATGAGGAAACCCTCATCAAACCAGAGCAACCACTCTTGCGATTTTGCCCGAAACTGTCTCTATATCCCAGATGAGAGCTCTTCCCCACGCTCATCTTCTAAAGATGTAAGACCTACTTTGGAGAATGACATTTCTGAGTATGGAGGGCAGAGCTATGAGAAGCCCTTGGGATATTGGAGTGGCTTCAGATTCCTCTCTCTGCTAAGTTTGTTCAACCGTGCTCTATCTACAGTCTATACGATTAATTAATGTGTGATAGATTAGTAACTCCCAAATAGGAAATCATGTTTTTGCCACAGGCTGTAGTAGAAGTGCACAGGGGTTTTATTCTGACATTGCTTGTGCTGATAAATCCTGAGAGCAACTCTGCTGAGTCTATCAGGCTGACAAAGTCAACGCAAGGAAGATCTGATAGGACACAGCAGCTCGCAAAGCCACCCATCACCCTCATATCTGAGTCAGCCACTACAGATATACAGACACGCGCATATACTATACTTGGTCTCAATCCTTTTATTTAATGGGATGAGAAATAATATGCATCCAGGGAAAAAAAAAGCATAGCCAAAGAGCAGGGAAGCAGTCTGTCTAGTGATGTTCTGTAGCCATTGCTGCTTTAGCTTAGTTTTTCTTCATCCTTGCAGAACGCTCTCTTTCGAGCACATCTTTTGTCTCTTTGGTGGCACTGGTGCCAGTCTCTGCTGTACGAAGGTGTCTCAGGCTGATGCACGTCCGTACCTCCATGCTATGCCGCATCGGGGCTCCCGGCTGGCTGCGGGGCAGGAGCAGCCCTGGCTCTTACCCTGCGGTACTGCAGTATTAATTACAGCTGCAGCAGTGGGAAACACAGCCTCTGCTTCTCGACAGAAGTCCATGTGCTAATAAGGACTTTCACACAAACCAGGCAGCCCTTCCTTGCTTTTAAAAGCAGAAAAGCTGCTACTTTGCAAAAGCAGTTTACAAATTAGTAGAAAAATATAAACTAGTGATGGTTATCTCCTAAAGCTCTTCTGTCTAGGTTGTTAAATAGGACAAGTTATACTGAGGACAGGGAAAGCTCAGGTGCTTTGTGAAAACAGAATTACCATACCAAAAGAAGGAGCTGTGCTTGTTGCATATAAATACTAGTGGGTTTTTTTAAATCTTGGGAAAATGCAACCATAATTGCAAATCCACCCACTATTAGTATCCCATAAACATAAAAGAATTTTGGATAAGCAATCCTTTGAGCACATCTTTTAAGTGCTATACTTAACCCAATTGCTCCTAACAAAGTAGATTTATTTGTACCAAATCTGAAGGTTGGAATCAAGCACAGTGTGATTTTTTTCTAGTGAGGGTTTCAATAAAAGGTCAAACTACATCAATACTGTGGCTGTGGTCTGCAGCACAGTCAGCTTGTAATTTTGTCTTCCTCAGTAAAATCTCAATATGTTTGGATTTCTGCACACCCAGTCTTGAAATTGTATCTCTACCAGAGGGTGGGAACCCACTGATTTCAGTGGGGTACCAACAGTGCACGTGTGGTTTTGTTATATTTGTCTTTGTGTCAGCATATGACCCTCAGAATTTATAGGAGTACTTTATCAGCAAAAGCCCCATGCATTCGTATGTCATTTTTCCCCCTCTGTCTAGATCTCACCTTGTTAATCAGTGCATTGCAATGATCTCAGCTGGCTGCAGTAACATTGCTGAAACCAGTGACATGGGTTGATATTTTGCTAATGGACCACCCAGCTATGCTTGGGTATCGTCTTCCATATATATGCTGCAGTTTGTGCTTACGGTATCTGAGATGATTGCACTACACTTTGCTTGGATCTTCTCTTCCGTTTACTTTTGTCACTTTTTCCCCTTTATGGTTTTCTGAAGTCAGCTGCACAGAATCTCTCTCCATCCACCTTCTTAACATGAAAGGGCTCTCAGCTGAATAGCACATATTTAAGGTTCACTTTTCATAAATGTTCCTCAGGATTCTTTGGCAACCTGTGCAGTCCAAAAACAATTATGCCAACAAACCTGCTTTGAGAATAGCTGTAGAAATTTGCATTCTGTCCCAGTTTCTGACACAGACTTCCCTTCCAAGGATGGAAAATTGCTCAGTTCTTATCTGTCTCTATTCTCCAGCTCTAAGGTGGGAATAATAACATTTCCTTTCCCCAGTGCTTTCTCTGTATATTTAGATTAGAAGCACAAAAGGGACAATGGCTGCTTGATTACGTTCTAGGGTAGATGCTAACACACGGAATTGCTTATCTTAGTTATTATTAATATACTTAAAAATAATGCTGTTAAATACAAAGGAAAAGTAGTTTAAAATCTGAACTAATATTGATTTTCAGTACTTTCCAAAGTCTAATTAGTAACAAATGAGGCGAGTTCTTCCTTCACAGTGTTTGTATCATTGTGCTACTTTGCTGTGTCATGTTAATCCTGGTGCCAAGTCACTGTGTATGTCATGCGTGTCC
>JAVJGG010000085.1:34990025-35038625 GCA_035590195.1 Aviceda cuculoides
TGTCCTCAAAGGGTTTTTCCTAGGCTGCTCCTGATACGATGCAGTGCTGTGTAGCCCTCAAGCCTGCAAATGAGCAAGACCTTTCTGGTTTGTCAGCACATCTTTTAAATCTTTTTTTTTGGTGGCTATTTAGAAAGAGGATTTCACTGTAAGTTACAGTTATAGTTGCAGACTAGGCTACTAGGTAGTCTATCGTTCCTCGAGAGTATTTCCATACTGCTCATGTTTCTGTTTTCTTTGATATTTATGCATTCTGAATAGTGAGAACAGCTGGTTGGGAGGCTATATTTCCTTCTGGCAGGAAAAAAAAAAAGAAAAAAAAAAAAAAGAGTGAACACTTGGTTTAAAAAAAAAAATCTTCACCAGCATGTTCTCTGAAAATTTTTTTGATTTTTACATTCCAAAAAGGTATTGGTTATCTGAAACTGAATGCTTTCCAACTTCAACATGCTTTTTCTGTGGAAATGTCCACTTTGGTAAAAAAGTAATTTTCCTTCAGAAAGGCAATATGACCATTTCTGTAACAGTGAGCACATTGCATATCTATGACTGTTTTTGTCATGTATCCCTAGTGCTGTTAACACAGACGAGGCTCTGGGTCTCTTGGAATCGCTCTGCTGCCAAATACTGTACACTGAGCGCAGGGAAGTATGAACATCTATTTCTTAGATAGTTTTCAATACTTTTTCATCTCAAGAAACAGGTGAGGTGTTGGTAATTCTAAAAGTGGTCAGTAAGCCTTTAGCCCAAGATTCATACTTTCAGTTTCTGTATTATTGGGAGGAGAGTGTTTTGTGTCTGAAGCAGTTGAGATGAGTACTAAATTCTCCTCTGGTTTCGAAAGTGTGACTAGTGGCCACTTAACCTCCTTTATTCCTGTTAACCGTCTGCAGTATATCTAATTTGCTGGGTTTCTAAGATACTTGCTTTGTTTTTAACAAGCTTTGAGGTATAGGTTAACTGATGTCTTTATAGAGTATCTGACTACAATCTGCTGAGCTAAAATTTGTGGCTCAGCTGTCTCTTTTCTCTTCATATCCTAAGCAATTCGCCATTTTTATGATTTTACCCCTACCCTGACCCTGGGGGGAAAAAAAAAAGTCTGTAGATCACCTTGCAGTCTGAGCCTTGTGCCTGGCAAGGTACTTTTCTTGCTAATTACCATAGCTGTTAGTTCTGTTGTCAGGTTTGACAATTGAGAGACAGTTGCTATAAATGTCCATTTCCTACCAGTGGAGTGAAGAGTTAAGAGCAGGACTGTAAAAGGATGAGAAGCAATTTCAAAAACATTTCTGCTTTTCTCACTGTAAGATTGCAAGATTTCAGCAATATTCTGTTTCCAGAGGAGGGATCAGCTCCTATTTACCCAGTACCCCTGCAGGGATAGTGACCTGCATGGTGAGGGCTCGCTGCAGTTTTGACAGGTTATTTACTGAGATATTACTTCAGAAACACTGCCCAGTAACTTACAAGGGATGTATGGTAACAACCCAGCAGCTCCTTGCAAACAAGAGTAACTGCCTGGTTATCCTGGTAGCAACACTACCGCTTTATCTCGTGGTAACATGACAAATAATTTTAGCCAGCACTGCAGGTGGTGAATTTAATCCAGGGCTACCTTCATGCTAGACATTAAATTCCAGGTTTGACTGAAATACCTTTGCCCCTGCAGACTGCTTAGCAGAAATGTGAACGTCCAGGTTGGTATCCAGATACCCCATGGCATTTTGTGCTAGGAATCAGCAGCGTGAACAAGGTCTCCTTCTATTGCTGTGGTCTCTGTTGTCATACTCTAAGCCCCTTACCTTCTCGTAGTTTCCAAATCTGGTATCAGTACCTTACTTTACATCTCATGCACGTGAAGAGGTAATGAACAGCACAGTAGGATTAAGGAATAAGTAGAACTGCTCATCTGTGCGTCATAAGCATCGATCCGTTAAAGGAAATGTTGTCTTAGACCAATGCACTGGGGTTTTGGAAGAGGTAAAGAAGTTTGTAACCACGGTTTGCCTAGGGACAGTACTGAAACTCTTGTCACTGGAGGGTTTTAGGAATACTCAGTAGCATCTCTGCTCTTCTTTTATAAGAAAAGTGTTAAGATACAAACATGTATGTTCCCTGTGAGTGATCTGCATTGGGAAGCTGTGAACTTTTGACCAGCCAAGATCTGACACAGCTTTGGATGTGCTTTGCAAAGTCCAAGATATCTACTGGTTTCCCAGTTCTGCAAGAAGTTGGTTACTCCCCTCTGTTCTAAACATGTTATAACTTACTATTGTGGCTGCTGCGATTCAGCTCCCAGGTCAACACAGGTATGCATCAAAGTCTTTCTGATTATGTTCAGCTTACTTTTTTTTTTTTTTTTTTAACAAATTACTTCTTTCACTGCCCCTCAAGCACATCAGTCTTTGAAGTTAGAAGTCTCCTAAAGCACAGTTAGTGAGCTTGCTTCGAGCGTAGTGCTGATCATCGAAAAGCTTCTGAAAAGCTTAATTTAGCCTTCCTAAAGAATCTGGACATCTTCAAATACTTTAAAGTATATTAAGAATTTATTTGTTTTTTGCATACAGAAAAAGTGGAGATGATATGTGTTTTACAGAAGCCCATGGCTTGTAATACTTATCTGGGAGGTTTAAAACATTTGACTAGAGTCTGGTTCCATGCCTCTGGGTCAGGTGTTCTCTCCACAAGTTATTTTCTACTGATAACTTGTTATTCTCCAAGTATATTTGCCTTAGCTTTCAGCAGGCAGCACACTGTTAATGGAGCAGAGGGGTGCAAACAAGAAAACCTTGAAAACCTTGTCAGTAGGGCTGGAGCCTGAATCTTCAGCTTCAGCTTTCTGCAAGCAACTGGAGCTTCCCGTCCACATGGGACAAGTATTTATGGGGAAAATATTCCACTCTTGTTTGATTATTTTTCTTTGTATAAGGCTGGATGGGATTATTATGGAAAAACATAAGCTCTGAACTTCAGAATGGGAATTTAGCATAAAAGTGTTTATTTTTCCTTATGAAAAAGCTTTAAGAAAGATTTTTTTCCTTTTATTTTCTTTCTTTTTTTTTTTTTTTTCAGTTTCCTTTTGCATCCTCAGCTAACCCCTCCCCTGAGGGGTCTATATGACCATTGTTGACCATGACAGCTCTCTGCTTCTGTTTCTTTCTCACTTTCAGTATCTTGACTAACTCTAGGAGTTAATTCTCTGGGGAGGAGAATGTCTCTTGCTTTTCTGTACAGTCTCCTCTGAGGCCTGAAGGAGCTATTATAACTGAAAATAGTACTATTGTGTGGATGTCCTCAAACCTGCGAGGGTTCTTTGCATTTTTCCAGGAAAAGACATTGAAAAGCTTGATATTTTTTCCCTAGTGATATTCCATTTTGAAGATGTGCTTATCTGAATATTGACTGAAAAGCAGAGCACAAGATCTCAAAATCTAGCTACTCTGAAAAGCAAAGCTCCTGTGAACCACTTGGAGCTAAACCGATGGTGTTTTTCTTAACCTTGCCACAGAGGATGAGGAGAGCCGGGAAGCCCGTGACACTCCTCCTGCTGCCTCTGGGTATAGACGTGTTTTGCCTTAGCTGTCAGCTTATCTTTGTGAAACAGAGATGCTGCAGATATTTTTCTTTTTTATTTTTTTAAATTAAGTTTGTTCGTATATTTAAGTCTTCTATCTCCCTACTGATAACTGGAATAACAAAGCCTGCTGATGTTGTCTCTCCCAAATCTACTTTAATACATTTGACCCACTTGTCATATTCTTGGCATCACAGCCTGTGTGTTTTAACAAGACTGCTTTGGAAATGAGCTAATGACACATACGAGTGATTTGCGTAGATACAGTGGACTTACACAACCGCGTGGCATGAGAGCTTTAGGAACATGGAGAGTAGCTTTGCAGCCTATTGCTTGAAATGTACATCACAGCAAGGCTGGACCTATTTAAAAATCACCAGAGGTCTCGCTAGTTACCTTCCAATTCATGTAATAGAAAAAAAGGTTGAATGAGTCATGTGAAGCCAGCCATGAGATTAATATAGACAAAGATGTCATATCCTCATGCATGCAGCTGTGAATGGCATATCTACTTTGCCATCTGCAGATTAAATGGACATAGTGTCTCAGTGGCTGCTGCAGGGCTTGGTAAAACTCAGTTATCATCAAGCAGACTTCCCGTTGCCTAATACCCAAACACAATAGTTGGTTCGCGTCAGACTTTGGTTTCTGGAGTAGTTTCAAAACCCGCCAGCCACAGTATGTAGTTTTATAACACCACCACCGTTAACTAATTGCACTCACTCGCAGAATTATGAAACCCGAGAGGATAATTTGGTGCATCATGAGTATATCTTTGTGAATTTTTCATAGACAGTTTGTATTTTAGCTGATACTTAAAATGAGAATATTTTCCTGCAGATCTGTTTGCTCTAATTTCTTTCCTCCTGGTAATTTGGGGCTTGCTTTCCTAACAATTAGAAAAACAACATTCTGTTTCATTACAATATTTACAGAAATTGTAACAGCTTTTTTCCATATTGCAAGTTGTAACAAGTTTTATGTCAATTAACCTCTGTATTTGCAAAGACACATCTGTATTGACCTTTAAGTATCATTCATTCCATTTGCAAATTGGACAATTGAATGTGAGTGCTTGATGTATAAAAAGCATTTAAGGACATATTGTGTTAAGCACGCATTTAATCTTGATAGGAAAATACTGTAACTCCTGCAAATCATTCTGGTATTCTGGTCATGGCTGATATCACTGAGCAAGTTTATCCTATCTAGAATCTTCATCAAAACTTATTTGTGAATTCATTCCAAAAGGCCAAAGCTAGGAGAAAATCTGTGCTCTTCATACTGAAATCTTTGGTGCAGTCACGTAATTCCCATTTACTTCAGTGAGTCACTCATGTGCACAGAGATGAGAATTCTCCCTTGTTAGAGCTTTAAAGATTTCCATGGGAGTTTGCTTCCTTGAATATTTTATTTTCAGCTTTGTTATGGTAAGATGATTTTTCTGACATTTCGCTGATCACAAAGCAGCTGGCCCCATAAAAAATAAAGCACACACACAAAGAAACAAATGACTGGGTGTCTGGGGGAAAATGTGAGTTCTGTGTCTGAGCTGCAACAGATTGTCATCATTAAAACAAAGCATCAGCAAATGCTGGAATGATGGGCATTAAAGAGTGGAAGCATTTTCTCTTTTCTCAGGTTGAAAGACAAAAGAAAGGTGGTACTTTAATTAAGCTATTGTTCATTTGCGGTGTATCACCTAGCTCTGATCATTTTAAAAATTCTAAAATTACGGTGTTAAATACAAAGAAGATAACAAATAGAAACACTGTAAGGTGCACTTGATTAACTGTACCAATCACACCATCCCTTATTGCAGGTCTAAATGTACCACTGCACAGGTCTGCCAAGACTGGAGCACCAGAGAATCCGACAATACAGATGCTTGTCCGTATCGGGGGCTCTCTGACAGAGAAGAGTTGAAATCCAAATTTAAAACTGCAATAGAACCAACCCCAGACATAGCCATTTTCTACTATGATCTCTCTTCCACCTCTGTAGTATATTTATAGCAGAAGATGGTCCTTATTCTGCATCCCCACAGCACCCCTTTGCCAGTGCCTACCATGGTCTTTGCTTCTAAGAGACCAGGCAGGTGAGTGATGGAGGGGTCTGTAGGCGGGTGCTGGAAGGAGACACGGGAAGGACCTGGCCACCTTGTACCAGGTCTGTCGCTGGAGGAAGACAGGGAGCTCTACTGACTCCCAAGGACTTTCCCTGTCTCCCAAGACTTTTGCCTGACATAGGCGAAAAGAAATGGCCCATGAAGGGCAAAAACCCCAGCCAATGGTATTAGGTGGGGAACTAGTTCATTCCCTCCCCCCTTCCCTGAGTTTTTTATTAAATGCTTTCTCTTCTGAGTTTTCCCTTTGTTTTCTATTTCTATTTAATTTCTTGATTTATTCGTTTCTGCTTATCTATATTGGATGAGTTGTCATGCTGTTAAAGACCCTTATTAAGGAAAATGAATAATCTCCTTGAAGTTACTTATATGTGTCTCTGTTGCCTCCACTTATGGTTGTTTTCTCCCTGGTTATTGGAAATTAAAGGCCAGAAAATGGGTTTGGCGTGGAATTTTCATAGGAATTTTTTTTGAGGTTTTCCCTTAAAAGCTTTTTAATCAAAAGCTGGAACTAAAACCCAAATGACTTCTACATTTTCAAAAGGAATAGGTCAGCACTCTGGGTTTACATCAAATGTTAACGTTTTCGGAAACAAATAATTGTAACCTCAAGTTGAATAAAAATGTTCTTAGGCAGACAGCATCCTGGCTGCTGGCCCAGGCAGCTGCATTGTTTCTCCCGAGGCCGGGTTTCTGGGCAGTCAGAAGTGATGCAGAATCTGGAAACCAAGACTTCAGAGCAGAACAATGATGGAAATGAATGCGCTGTCGTGCGTGGATGATTTCCTTGGTCCTTTTTTAGCAGCTTTCCTGTACTTGCTTTCATTCCACTCCTCTCCTTTCCATTCCCTTTTCTTTCCTTATTCTTCCCCCGCCTCTCACCACTCACTTCCCTGTCCCCTCCTCGCCTTGGTGCCTTCGCTGCTCTCGTGTGTTTGTCTTTGCAGTGATGCACTAACATGACCTAATACTGGCAAAACTTTGCAGGGCACATTTCCTGCAGAAAGTCAAGATGGGTTTCAAGGCAGGCTCAAAGTGTTATTTCTTCTGCACAGCCGTAAGAACTGGGTCTGTACCTCAAAGCACGGTTCCTTGTTCATCATGTCATTGCTTAGCTGGTGCCTCATGAAGCCAATATGAATTTTAATTTGTAGTGATTTATTGAGAGGGATCTTTCAGAGCTTCCCCCTTTCTCTATAGCCAGATATCAGAGAGGGTTTGTTGTTTGTTTTTTGTTTTTTTTTTTCTTTAAGTTCTTGTTGACTACTCTCTGTTTGCCTTATCAGCCAAGGAGGAGAAATGTGAAGATGTATGGGTCTGATGAAATATTTAGACTTCTAACACTAGCAGCTCACAAGATACATAAACCATAATTTATCTCTGTTTACAGCACTTCTGCTGGAAGTATCCTGCTAATCTACCTAATATATGTAAGAAAATGCAGACATGCTAAGATTTTTTTTTTTTATTATTATTATGACTATCAATCTTCATTACGAGATTATGAAGCAACAAGGAATGGACTTTTTCCAGGAACTAGATGTCCTATTTATTAAAGACAATGCCTCATGTTATCTGTCAGAGCCCTATATGCAGCACTGGGTGACCTTTTTTGAAGAAACACGGTTGGGTGACGTAGTTTTCCTGCAGGCTTTAGGTATGAGATTTTGTTACTTTTCCAGATGAGGTTGCATTAGATCCTCTACACATGCATCATTGAATGAGACATCTTGTGGCCCATGCCCTCATAGGAGCTATAGGGCCAAGCATAGCTGGACAGAGTTGCCTGGGACCAGTGGAGGAACAATATTCACAAAACAGTCCTTACCTCAGGCCTGATGCTCAAGGGAGCATGTCTCGGAGATGAGCCTGGGGACTAAATTTCCAAATTTCCGGGGGGGTAGAAATCAGGGCGACTTAGGTCTTTTGGCTTCGTGACAGCTGACCTCCACATCTCACCTGCAGCCAGGTCCTCAAGGCAAAAAAATGACCTTTCTCACTGCCTTTTTCTTTCTGCCCCCAGTGGGCAGCAAATCTAGAAGAATTATTCTGTAACCATATTTAGCTTTCAGTTTGCTTCCACTCCAGCCCTGAACAAAGGATTTATAATACCAAAGCTGATCAGTGTTTTTTCCCACTTGCAACCCTTGGTTTTAAAAAACAAAGCTTCTTCTCCTTGGAACATTACCTTTTTCTCTGGAGGTTTCTTCCCACTTGTTATTCTAGGTGGATGTGGTTTAGCCCCATCTCTTCCTGTAATGCTTTTGCGTATGTTGTTACAGTGGCATCAGCAACGTGTATTTTCACCCACAGGCACTGCTAGTGGACGTGTGTCTTTGCAGGATAAAACTTTTAGAAAATGAGATCTAGCTTTTTCCCTCTTTCATCTTATATGGGAACTGGTTAACCGATGCTCTGGTGACTTCTTGAGGCCAGAACCCTGGCAAGGCAGACCAAGGGAGCAGGAGGAGTTTAACCCCCAAAACTGCCAGGGAGGCAGCCTCAGAAGTGGGGTCTGCATCCCACAATTCTAATTGACAATTTTTCCAGCCTTCACAGCCATGGTAGAAGTTAGGTATACATCTAAAAATGGAAATGTAAATGGACCCCAAAATAAAGGAAATGGACAATAACAACATGCCTGACTGGCTCAAGTCTGCTACATGTTTTTAGGTTAACTGGATGCTATGCACTTGGCTTCGGTATACAAGATCAAAAAATAAATCCTATTAATACTTTTATTTAAACTAGTCATTCAAATTTAAGCAGCTGAGAAGCCATAAGCACCCAGGTTTGCCCAGGATTACCCCTGGCATAAATTCTGTGTGAGTATCAGAGGTATGAGATTATCAAGTGAGTTCATTTAAATTAATGTTATTAAAACAAATGGAAAATTGATTTTTGGTAATAGAGGGCTTGATTTACCCTAGCTTAACTCCATTGACTTTGGCAGATTTGCTCCTACTGTTCTTTGGCATAAATCAGGGGAATACCAAGTCCAGGGAGTGTAAACACTAAGACCAAGTGAAATATTTACTGTCTCATGTCTTATCACATTCAAAGTAGTAGAAAATTCTTTTCTTCTGATTTATTCTACTGTAATGCAGACAGCGGCCAGGAAAAGCAGAAGTAATGATTAGCCGTTTATTGCAGTGTTTGGCCTTAATAACTAATATGCTAACACGAACATAATTACATATTCAAATTGAGCTTATATTTAAGATATTTATAAAGCAACAAGCAGAACTTGAGTATTGACCATTCACAGACAGAACTGGTTTCCAACCTCTGGGATCAGCAGTGTGCTAAGGTCTTGAAGTCGTTCATGTACGTGACTGGAGTCCTTCCTCCCCTTTTTTAAAGCACCTTCTTACTGCTCCATGAGTGAAAAATTAATGGACCTTCTTTCGTTTGCTTTTGTGAGGAGAAGGAAGCATTTCCATTAATGACACTAAGAATAGAATTTACTGTAACTTGGCCTCAGATGGTATTTGTGGTTCCCACACATCCTGTAACAATATGCTTTCTAAACTTAAACGGATATTGCCACACTGACTGTTATAGAAAAGCAGAAGGAAGATGATGAAGCAGGTCCTCCAAGCTAATTTTTTTTCTGCAGCAAAATTATTGGTCTCGTGTTCAACACCTCAGCGAGGAAAAAAAAAAGCCCCGACATGAAAGTGAGACAGGTTGTGAGTGCATTTTGCCAGTGTGCCTGCAATGGGGTGATTTCCTGCAATTAATTACTGATGTGAGGTGTAAAGTAGAAAAACAGATTTCTACAGCTGGTTTTTCACTCTTGTATGGTAGTGTTGTCTGACAAGCGCACAAATACCATATTCAGCTCCACCTTTCCCATTTCTTGGCAAAACCTCTCCTCTGCCTTTTCAGAAATTCCCCCCGCAGCTCCATCCCTTAGCAACCTTCTACTGATCACTTTGTACCCACCTCCCCCCCCAGTCAGTGTTCCCCTGGGGTAGCTCCGTCACCAATTGAGGAATTGGTAATGTTCAGCTCCAGCTGGCAATCAGCTGCCTCTACTCCTTGACCTCTTGCCTGAGGCTGCCTGTAGACCTGTCAATCATGGAATACTTTTTGTGAAGTCAACTCTTTAAGCAATTAAGGATCTATATGTAGGCAGCCAGCGCATCTTGCATGGTGCTTGGGCCAGCTAAAACTTCTCTTACCCATTACCAGCCTCTGAGTAAGCCAGTCCTGCACAGAATAGATAAATACCAACCATCCATCATCCCCCGTATGGCTTAGGAGTGTAATTTCATGAACTGCCTGTGTGGGAGAGAAGTGTGAGAAGATGCTGCGTCAGTGTGTGGGCTGCACAAGGGACAAAGAGGTGACTTAAGATTTATACTGGAAATAGAGAGTGAGTAATAATGTGCCCACCATGGACCTTTCTTCAGAAGAAATATGCAAATAAAAAAGTATTTGAATGATGGATTTAACTACCAACTGAAAATGAAGCCAGGAAGATGAGGTGTGCACCAGCCCTCTGGCAAGATATGGTAGCAAATAGGCATACACCACAAAGTGAAATAACACTGTGTGGGGGGGCGGGTGAAGTTGGAGCTTGGGCTGGGAGCTTGGAAAGAGAAAGTTTCTGTGTACCTGCTAGTTTTTTTTCTTTCTTTCTTTCTTCTGTGGTGCTTTCCCATAATTAATGGCACCACCAGGAGACTCAAGTGACATGATGGTCCAGACCTGAAATCTGAGTCCTGGGGGATTTCTGAGATTAATCTAGACCAGAATACAGTATCCACAGGGCTGTGGGAAAGGGATTGGAGTTTGTGCCTTGGACCGTAGAGACAGATGGATATGAACCAGACCACCAGATCAGATCCTTCAGGTTTTGGAGGCATTGTAAATAGGGCTCATATCCAAACATTACTACATTATATTTGCTCTAGCAAAAATGGCTTAACATGCATGTATGAAACAGAAAATAAACTGCTAGGAAAAGAGAGAGACTATTTGAGCTGATGGAATGATCTATCCTGATGTGATATTTGTCAGCTGTGGTTTTCTGAATTCACCTGTGCAATTCTTCAGCATTCATCAGTTCAGCTGAAACAGGTTTTCAGCAATAAAGAGAAGACTTTGTTCAAAGAAAGTCTTTCTTCGAGCACATAATCTGGAGAGAGCATTCCTTTATTTCTCCTATTGCCATTTGGGGTGAATAGGATATAATCTTTTCTCTTCTGTCCATTCTTATGCATCTTCCTGCTTGAGATCCTTACAACTGCAAAGTCAGTTCGGTGAAAAACCTCTCTCCCATCCCCTTCCTTCATTTCCTAAGAAAATAGATACTTTGAAAGGCATGAAATATAATGCCAAGTGGTGCCTTCCTAAAGAATGTCTAAAATTCCTGTGAGACAATGCATTGTTTCAAAACAAAGCTATTTCAGGCAATTCTATCCTCGCATGTACAAAGCTATTCATCTGAGAGACTTTTTTTTCCAGCACAAATATTCTTGCTCTGGGGTTTTATCTTTTGGAAAGAAAAAAGAAAGTGTTTTGGAAGATCAGTTTCATATTGTTACAATTTAAAATAAAACAAACAAAAACAGATTCTGCAGAAGTTCGAACCAACTGCCATTCTTGCTGTCCATGCCTAGTCAAAGCTAGCACGATCCCTCTGGAACATCTTTTACAAACATGATTTTGTTTGACAGTAAGCCTCTGGTGGTTTTTTTGTCAAATGTTGCCAAGAATCTTGTGCCATGCTTAACTTTTAAAGGAATAGTGTAGTGGGTTTGGTTTTACACACTTTAGGGTCTTACGTGGCTCTTGATGTGGTGGGAACTACCCCCAAAACTGGTGAATGTCTTGATGTCCCCACCACCGTGCCAGCTTTCCCAGGCTATTGGCACTGTGTTTATTGCTGTTTGGTGTGGATAACAGGAGAGAGAATAAAAGTACTGGCCTGTTGCAAGCCATTTTCTACTAGCAAGTATGCGGCCTATAGATTTTTATGAAGTTTGATTCACAAAATCACAGAGCTGGAAGGTTATGGGCTCTGTAGAAGCATTGTTGTTTCCAAAGGAAATATTTTATAGAAGGCGGCAGGTAGGTTTTGGCCAAGTAGAGAACCTCAGCTGCTATTTTATGTACTCTCCCCATGCACAAATTTATTGTCGGCTTGAACCAGGAAAACCTGGCTAATGCTGCCACAGTAAAAGAGAGAATGAGCTCAAAAGAATGGATAGAGCAATGATGCCTTCATTTCTTTCACTTATTTTGCAGAAAACAGGGCCTCAGACCATTAGTTCTACCTCCTTTCTCAGCACCAAGCCTGCTTACTGAAATTAGAGATACAAAACTATTTCACTAGCCCCTGCATTTTGACTGCATGCCAAGTCATTGGTTTTGTTATCGTGGTAGGAGATAGATATTCACAGAGCAAAGGCAGGACGCTATTGCACTCAAATGTGCAATATGCTCTCTGGGAAGTAAATTGTAGCTGTCCTACTAGATAAAGATTTAAAGATATCCCTTTTCATTTCAGTGCTGATGGTAACACGGAGGAAGCTGGTTTTAGCAGCCATTGGTAATTAGCTAGTTTGCAGTGTTACCAGAAATATGGGCTTTATTGCAACAACAACAAAAAAACCCCAGAAACATCCTTTCTTTAGAAATATCTGTTAAACAAAATCAAAAAGTGGAAAAAGAAAATTAGCAGCTGCTATTGCACTAAACTTTAACATACAGACACTGCTTTCTGAGAGCTATCATTAGAGCCAAATTAAAATATAGCCGAGATTTTTTCTAAATAAAACTGTCAATGAAGATAAAAAGTTTTTATGTTGACAGTAAAGCAAATGATTTTTTCCACTCTGTTGAGGTTTTGTAATGGTGCACTATATCTGGTTGACTTATGGCACGCTAATGACGGATTAACAGCTGCAGGAGAGATGATTGCTCTGAGAATCACTCTCAAGCGAACAAAGCTGAAGGCCTGTGGGCAGGGGCTGGATTTGGAGGCAAAAATGGGTGGAGGATTTACACAAGGCTGCACATCAGTAACACCGAGAACAAATTAAGAAAAGGGCTTATGGGTATGAGAAGTGGTACCTAGGGTGGGGGAAGCCCCACGCTGAAGGTTACGTCTTGGCGCTGCAGGAACTGAGCTGCAGCAGCAAAGTAACCAAGCTCGGGTATTTCTGTAGGTTAGGGAAGGTGTGCACTAGGAGCAGTGATAACTGCTGGAGATATTAAGTAGGTTGAGAATTATGAACTGCTGCAGTCTTTTAATGCATTGCTAGCATGTTCAGCCAGCACAAATGTCCCCGCAACCAGCCTGAAATAGCTATTTCCTTGGGTGTTTCCCTGAAGTATTCATATGGGGAGAAAAGGTCATGCTAAAGGATTTTTTTCTCTTCTCACCATCCAAAACTGGAGACCTTGTTCCCGCTTTGGGGTGGAAAAGGCTCAGAAATCAGCTATCCCCATGGTCTGGCTCGAGGAGGAGTCGTCCTGCCATGGTGGGTAAATGCTGACCTGTCCTGCTGCACTCGGAGTTGCTACATTTCCTGCTGGGGAGATGCGAAATGAAGAGAAAGCTCTGGAGAGTTGCATTCTTGGTGGAAACACCCATTGTATTAAAAAGTCACTCTAAAGAGCTCACCAATCTACTATTACTTTATCTATCTGAAACAGTGCTTGGTAGTTTGGGATTTGTGTTATTTGCTGCAAACGAGGCAACAGAATGGTTTGAATATCATGGTTTGAAGTGGAGCAAGCATCCCTCTCCTTGCTACCTTCATTGTAAGCTGATGGTAGCTGTGGTTGCACATTTTATCCGATGCTCTTTGTTGCAATCAAAAAGACAAAGAGGGGCTGGGGTGGTGCAGCAGCAGAAGCCATTCACTGCCTCTCTGTCCTCTGCGCACAGCAAGTGGAGAGAAGGGGACTGTGAATCCTTGAGCCATAATTAATTCTCAAGTCTCCAAATGTGCTGGAGCTGCTCCCTTCGTTGTACAGTACCCGGTTATAACCTTGTGCAAGGACAGGGACTATTGGCAGCTGTACCAGCTCCCTCACCCCTTAGTTCCTGAGTCCTGAATTTCACAACTTTTAGCAAAACCCATGTATTTAGCTCTTCAAAACTACCATAACTTGAAGATCCTTGGATGCCTCCAAAACCACTGTCTGTGATAACCTGAATTCACTTGGAGATATCTTCAACATTTAATTAGACTAGTTATTTTGGCAGGGAGGAGGAAGGAAAAAAAGCAGAATGCTTAGAAAAGAACAGCTTTTCCTTGGATTGTGACATCTGAATAATTTAAAGAGGTTTTGAGAACTATGCTTTATTTTAATTAGTTTCTGAATCAGTTTCTGCTTTGCCTATTCTTTCTCCCCCCTCTTTGTACTGTTTATTTTTGATGACATCTGCAATCCTGAAAAAAAAAGAAAAAGGAAGCAAATTAACTTGGTTCAAGCCACATCAGCACATCCCTTGGAAGATCACAGCAGTCAGCTGTAAAAAATGGGCTTATGCTGAAAGAAAATGAGGAGCTCAGAGGGCTGAAAATGTACTTACCTATTTATTAACTACATCTATCTCTATTAGTTTTGTATGACACCAAAAAGTGTTCTTGGCACTTCACAGATGTGCACAAAGGACGTGAAGTGGACTGCTGTGGCACTATTTTATTAAGACCAGTCTGCATTTACATCTGCCAAACCCAGATTGAAGTTCATCCTTTGACAAACTCTCAGTCTAAATAGGCACAGTCCAGGAGAGCAACAGGGGAAGAATTGAGCCATGTGGCTGTGATTAACGCTGTGATTAAGGAACATCACATTAGTTCCAGAAAACTCTTTTTGCTTCTTGCAGACCTCTGCCCTGTGATGCTCTGCATTTGCCAACAGTCCTTCTTCTTGTGTCCTGCACCCACCAAGCAGTGGGCGAAGGGTAACCTCTGCAGAGACAGTCTGCCCATTTAACCCAGCTGTGGGCCTGAGGAGACGGAAGGGAGTCAGAGTGAAGGAGATGATGCTTCAGCAGAGACACGAGAAGGAAGAGATCCAGTAACCCAAAGCTGAAGGAAACAGACCTGATCAAGTGATTGCTCTTGACCACAGTATCACTTAGCTACAGCTATGTGTCTTTTCAAGTAGGATGTGTTGTCCCCGTTGGACAAAGGCAATGCTATTTGCAAACTTAAGCTGCCCATACAAAGAGCTACTCTCTATGGGTGCAAGGAGAGGAGCTATGACTCCCTTCTCATAAACCTGGGAGCTACAGAAGTTGGTAGAAAGATATATGTATCTTTGGCCTATCGTTGTCAGTCCACATTCAACATGGATAATCCTGTGTGCTTTCTGGAAAGATAGGATGTCTATGGAGTAAAAGAACATGAAATACAGTTGTAATTTTAAGATAATTTTGGAGGAAAAATGAAAAATTGTCTTAACCGATGTATTTTGCAAATTAATATAAGCCTCAGCTAATATTTCAGTAGGAAAGAAAAGCGTCAAGTAACCTGTCACAAAAAAAGATGGAATGACTGAAATGTTTCATTTCAATATTTGTCAAACAATAAGTTTTCAATTTTTTATTTGAAGCAAACATTTTGGGTTTTGAAATCTATGCCCTCCCTCCTCCTTTTTTCAGAAAGCTCAAAGTGAATTATATGTTTTGTTCATCCCCAAACAATTTTTATTTTCAACCTTTTCTAAATGCCGGGCAGGCCAGAAAAAAAGAAGTTATTTGTGCAACTGTGTGAAAGATGTGGCTTCTGAACAGACTGTGTTGTCATGAGGTCCTGAACGCGGACTCACTAGTTCTGATCTGAGTTCGATAAATGGTACGTGTAAGGTGGGTGATGGAGGTAATTCTGTTATAGTGTCATTCTGCCCTGCCAATCCTCTCCTAAGCATTATCAAGTAATGTGTGACAGTTATAAAGTGGATTATAGGCCAGCCTGTCTGATATAGCTAAGCTGAATCCATCAAACATGTATCACTCAGAATCTCAAATTGGACTTGAACCTCAGTCTGTGAACTTCCAGATAAGTAATTTGTCACATTTTGCTAACACCTTTCCTCTGCTTGGTGTGTACCTTGTGGTCCCGTATTGCAATTCAGCATGCTCGTTTTAGCTGTGTTTTCAGGATGTAGTATGAAAATTACTAGGCATTATAAAAAGGTCAGCTCTGTTAGACTCACAGAGTAAGTAGGAGGGATGGAGTTGCTCTCGAGATATTCATCATCTGTCATTATGTCTTATTAATCATCCCAAACAAATCTTGGACGGCAGTTCATTAGAGAGTGCATGTCCTACAACTGTCTGTGATAGGTGCCATTTTTACTGCATCTTCTCTTTCTGACTTTTTCATCGTGTTACTAATTGAGGTTCTTATTGTAGCATTTTGATTATTGCGAGTATAAAATACAGGCAAACATGTCACCTCTGTTAGAAAAAGCTGAACAGAGAAAAGCTGTGTTAGGAGTGAGGGTTAGCCCTGGCGAGCAGCAGGGCTGTCTGAATGGTGAAGTACCTACGTGCACAGTTCGCTGCTGAAACTGAACTCAACGGTTTGACAAGATTCAAGAGATCCAAAGCATTGTCAGTATGAGAGAAATACACCAGGTCAAAAATGTTTGACATGCGTGGTGTAAAGGAGGCATTAGACAGCATAATAATGGAAGTATTTAACTCCCTAGTACAGCCCAGTCCACTGTTCACAGCAGAGATGCAGCTTTTGTAAGAGCTTTCTCTGAAAGAACTGCTGATGCCAAAATGGGCTTCTTTGCAGGCAGACCGGATGGGGTGAGTCCTTCCAGAGGAATTTGAAGTCATGTTCCTTGTTTCTGCGCTTCACAAGCAAGTCCCAAATAACAATGTGGAGGGAGAAGGAGTATATGCAACTGAAATATTAAACCTATTCCTGAAGAGCTGAGGAGCCAACGTGTACTTCAAAACATCCCTTCAGAAGGAACAGGCAGATCCTGTCACTTCAGAAGGGTCGAAGATTTAAATGGACTAGGTGGAAATGCACTGGAAAACAGCCAGCTTTCAGGAGTTATCCTCTTACTAATTTGGAGATCAGCAAAAAATTCTTCATGCTTTCTTAATATTTGTCTTCATACCTCAGATGTGAAAGCTTAAGTTTCTTTTTGTTCTATGTTTTTTGATGGGGTAAAGAAAGTGGAATAGAGATGTAAGCTTTACTGGGAATGCAAGTTTCTTTTACTGACCCTTTAAATAGGAATACTGGTCCAGGTTCTCCACTGGTAGCAGTTTGCTGCTGAGTTTAATGAAGCTACTATCACTAGGTGACCCAGGGAAAGTGAGATCTGGAGCCATGTGTTACATTTTTTCTGTTGCTGGAATTGCAGGTTTTGCAGAGAACACATTAACCTGGTTTCTGATGGGTTTTTTACCTGACCTTTCAGAATCATGAGAATAAAGCAATAATCTTTTCAGAAGCAGACGCTGATTGCTTTTTTGAACCCATAGGACCAGACTCTCCTCTTGTGCAAATAGGCACAGGTATGTGTGAGATAACTGGAGTTACGCAATTCTGCTCAACTCCAAAGGCTGTCCTAACTGTTTGCTTGGCTGTCTTCTCTAGCAGAGTAAAGCTTGTGATGAAATATCAGGAGAGACAAGGAGACAGACAGGTTGGCTTCTGACCAGTATTTCAGCTCAGCTTGCGTAATGCAATGGTCACCTTGTGCAAACTGCTCTGACAACACCTGCTCTGCTTCCTGATGCCTCTTTGCTAAGTTGCTTTCCAGTACTTCTCCCACACACGAGGGGCTTCCACGAGATGAAGCCAAGTGGTGCAAAGAGAATGATTCTGTTGTCACCCAGCCTCTGGCTTCTTTCTCCCACATGGCTATGTATGGTCACAAGCAAGGAAGAAACGTGTCCCAGCTCATGGTGGCACTTCTTACAGGGGTTGTAAGCATTGGTATGGAAAGCACTTCATTCCGTAACAGGTACTGACAGAGAAAAAGCTTTTGTGGGAGCTTTGCTCCTTGGTATGTTGGATCTTGGTGGTGTAGGCTTTGCAGATCCAGGCCATGGACCACCACCACTTCACACATCGGCACCAGAAGGATTGGCCTGTGGGAGCAAAAGCTGGGGGCTCCGCCGAGTCTGCCCACTTCACCTGGTGGTTTCCTTAGAGGCGGAGGGATTTGCTGCATTATGACTAAGAGATGCCAAAGAACAGGAACATCTTTGGTTTTGTCTAGGTTCTTCCTTTATATTAAGTGTAAGAAACAGGAGAAATATATTTGGATTGTACAAATGGAGGTGGCTGCATGGTAAGCAGGAGGGCTGTGCTGATCCATGGCAAGCAGTAACACAGTCTTTAGCTTGGTGATGTGGGCTAGCACATGTCTTCACCTTCTGTGTTCGTACAGATCCTAGCACAGTAGAGTATGCTTTCAGAAACCACCACAGTACAAGTAAGAAATGGATAATAATGTATTTTGTTTCCTCCTGCGGAGTTTGGTCTATTTTTATAGAGTTATATGTAAGATGAGCCATGTAGATAGCTTTGCAGCTCTATATTTGTCATACTGCTGGTAGGTCGATACATAGCAAAAAGTTCATAACGTGGCTTTTTTTTCCCCATATCTAGTATTTGTTTACAGAGATTGAATCTCTCATTCCAGATTAACAGGCAACCACCAAATGATTTTATGATTACCATGGGAGCTCAGTTGTTGTGGGAGTAAAAGGTGGGTGTGCACTATGGTATTTGTTTATGGATAACCCTTTAAAAAAATGAGTAGTTGTAAGAGGAGATTTCTTTCACGGGATTTTCAAGAATAGCATGTCTCGGGTCTCTCGGGTATTTGTTGTGTGGAGTCTGGAAGGCAGATCTTTGTGTACGATGCCCTACAATGACACGGGTGGCAAAACCAGGTGACCAAACCTGGTATCTTTGGCTGTTAATGAGCAGGTCCTGCCCTTGGGAGCTGCAAGACCTCCTTCTCAGCAGTGACGGGTGGAGGGAGCAGTCTGACAGCTGGGCTCTATCAATCCTTTTATTGCTTGGCCACCTCTAGAGGGTGACAAATGGCCACATTGAAAGTTGTTACCATAACTGTCATGAGACGCTCTGTCATAAGACTGTCATAAAGCTATATGGCAACTTTGTCACAAGACTGTCTCTTATCAGTGCTCTTCTGGCACTCTGGTAACAGGGAACCTGTGGAGCAGCATGAAGAAGGTGAGCAGCAAATAATCATTTACTGTTTCCCATAGTGCAGGAACTGGAGAGCACCAAATGAAATCGATGCTTTCCATGCACATGGCATTCCTTGTACAGGGCTTTTTTGTTGCTAATGCTTCACGTATAACCTCTAGAAAGTCATTGCATTGCAGGTGTTTGGAAGGGAGGACAATCTATCAAGGCAAACAAGCTTTCCCTGTACCTTTGTCCTCTTCTGGGCCACAGTAAGGCACTGGGTTTGAGCTAGAATAACCTTTGGTCTGACTTGGTATAATAATTCTTGTGCTGGGATGCATTGTAATGGAACAAAACATAATGCTTTGCAAGAATGAAATGGTTTTGTTCAGTATGATTGACACAGACTTGGAAAACACATGAGGGCTTTGCAGCAGCATAGCTGTATGCAATGCAGTTCTCCAAGTCAGAAAAAGGAGGTGACATCTACCACCAGGTATGGAAATGCAGCACAAAACCAACTCCACCGCTTAGATCATCAGTAGACCTTTTAAATAAGGAAAGGACAAAATGTAACTGCTTTTTATCCCCCGAACAGTGACAAAAACTTTAAGCAAAATGCTCTCTTTTATATGTGGAATTAATAGTTCTAGCAAAAGCTTTACGTTTCTGGAAATCAGCAGAGGGTTTCTATCCAGCAGGCAAATAAACTCCAGTAACACTAATGGGACAAAATGATCAGTGGTGCAGGGGAATGATGTGATGTGGATACTTGTGAGTGCAGAGGAAGAGGCTTGCATTCATGCCTCAGCCATGAACAACCTGAGAGTCCACTCCCAGCATAAAGGTATTCAGAAGCATATTTTCAGGATTAGTATGTTAGATAACCAGAATTGATGGAGAAACTGTTTATATAGGAAAGTGAAGATTTGGAATCTGATGTCAGGAATTGTTAAGGAAAATGCCACCCAGAGACAGCCGCTTTGTCAGCAACATCTACACATCTATTTTTCTTTCGTGAGGGACTGCAGAGATGCTTATGATACAATTATGTATTATGGTGCTATTGTTGCATACAGAATGTGAGAAGGGAGAATGTTTGGAAGGAGGCACAGAAATAAAAAAATAAAATTAAAACCATCAGGACAGCCAAGCTGAATAATACCAGCTGAGGACCTGACTCATTTTGTGATGTCTGTGGCACACCAGATGCATGCACATGTATTGTGCTTACTGCCCTGTGGGAGTAGCTAAAAGAAAGAAAAAAGACATTTCTAGAACAATACTGGCATAAGGCACATATTATAATACTAACCCCCCTGATGTGTTATGGTTTTAGAGTAATTGTGTGGGTGTTTGGTGTTTGAAGGAGAAAGGAGAGATACTGCAATGAATCACCTCTTCTTCCTCTCCTGGCTTTTGCATGGTGGGCAAGGCCGGCGGTACTTCAAAGCTTTTTCTCACTGTACCACAGACATGTGCATTGACCTTTTAATGTCTTTTAAGGTCACATGGGACCATTTTGCTTCACTTGGCATAGTCCAGTCCAGCAAATGCTGCCTGAGAGAGGGGTGTCCTGACTGCCCAGCATGCCCCAGCCATCACTCAGCTCCCTGGCTTCCCAGCTCCCCCTCTACCCACTTGCTCTCCCCTCCAGCACAAGCAGCTCATTGATTCTGATGTTCTTTTCCTTTTGTTCTTTTAGGGTTTCTGTCCTCTGTAAAGGATAAGAAAGCAGCCCACTTTAGTCCCAACTATGCAAGAGATAAGCCTGCACTGTCTGAATTTCTCTGTTGGGTGGGGGGATGCAGGTGCGTAGGGGTTTCCTCCCAGTGGTGTCTCCTTGGAGGTGTGCTCTGGAGCTGAAATTTTGGCCACAAGGAAAGTCAAGGGAAGGTTTCCATTAAGTCTAATGGGGATAAAGCCTTAGCTGATGAGGCAAACACATAAGTGATGTATTCCATTTCTACTCTACCTGATTAATATGGGGAACCAAATGTCTGTATCAAATTCAGTGTCTGTTGTAGTTATGCCAAGTTTCAGGGCTCAGACAGCTGGCAACCAGTAAGGAATTTCTTTGGAAATACAAACCATTTGCAAATGGCCCTAATTCTTTTACTACCTTTTTCCTTTTCTTTGCTATTTTTACCTCTCCTTTTAATCATTCCTAGTAGGTTTGCAAGGGCTTTTTCATAATCATTTTGAGACACGTTGGTTTGTACCGCAGAGAAGTCAAAACCCCGTTTGGCTGAGGTGGCCAGCCCCACCGAGGAGCTGCTGGGGATCCCCCTGCACCTCGCTGCCTGGCTTTTCAAAGGGAAGCTCTGATGCAACATTTCTGTGACCAGAGAGCAAAACGCGTCCCATGGGAACAGCTTCATTTCCTTTGATGTTTGGTGGATTTGGCAGTTCAGCATCACTTGATTCACCAGCCTGGCAGAGAGCCGGGATGCCTGCAAAGCAGGTCAAGGCTGTCATCATTTCACTGTGGAACAAACCCATTTTCGGACGCTGTTTCATAACAGCAGCTGAGCGTTTCCTCTGCCCTGTGGAGAGGCTGGCCCCAGCGGCACGTGGCAGCGAGGGGGTGAAACACTGGCTCAGCACTTTCTGGTCCCCAGCCCCGTCCCTGCTCCCGGCCGTGCTCAAGTACGCACGCACCACAGCCCTGCAGCCAAGTCAGTGTCCTTGCTGCGGCGGCAAAAGCGGAAAAAACACCCACATGAGAAATAAAATGAAATTCTCTGCTGCAAGAGGACGGCTGTGCGGTGCAGGGAAATTTGCTGTTTCTGAGTCAGGCCCTGCACAGGAGCACAGGCTTGGGTGGCTGGGGAGTTGCTTGCTCCAGGGTGCACCCAGCGCCTTGGAGGAGAGTTTTCCAGAGGTTTGCAGGTGTTCTCTGCTCTCTTGCAGGGGAGGGGAGGGGGCTGTGGGAGCTTGACTCAGCCCCCTGTCATGCCCACTGCAGCAGCCAGAGGAGCTGCCATGAGCCCAAACCTGGCTGCCAGCTCTGCAAAGCTGGAGCCTTCCCCAGGGCTGCTGGAATAACTGATTTTTGCTGTGCAGTAGTATCCAGGCACCGTGCCCGTAGTATGTGTGTATGTGTATATATACATATATACATATGTATGTATATACATACATATACACACATATATATCCATACATACAGATATATATGTCTTCTTTTGGGAGCCTGAATAAGTAGTTCTGTATGGAAAATCTTTGAGCCTATGTTAGACTTTTATTTCTTTAAACCCCCCTGATATTTCCTAAATCTGCATTGACTGTGTGTTCCCAGCTCTTTGAACAATACTAGTGATGAAGAGAGAGATCAAATGCAAAGATAGAGGTTCTGCCGACCTTAGGTGGAAAGCAGTTATGCTTGCTTTATTCCTCAGAACTGGTCATTCCCATAGGGGTTATTTTGGGCTAAAGTAACCTAAATAGGCCATGTTGATTGTCAGGAATGGGGATTGTAGGGTTCAAATGAATGTTGCCTTAAGAGAAGTGTTTAGTGCTCAGCAGGGATCGATATGCTGGTGCCTGTGTTCGTAGGAGGTTGGCCAGCTGCTCACAGGTGGCTGCTGTCTGCAGAAGGACAGCATGTTGCTGCTGGTTTGGCATGCACTGAAGGGACAGTGTTGGTCCCCCAGTTTAGCTCACGTGTCCCCCCCGTGCAATGGGCTGCCCGCATATAATTCTGGAACGATAGCTCTTCTTTCCTGCTTCCCTCCTCATGCTACGTGGTTAACTGGCCTGAGAAGCCTCAGGATATAAGGATATAAGAGCAAAATGCAAGCATGCCATACATTGGAACAAATAATAAAAAGGGCTGATTATCTTTAATACTGGGAGCTGTCAGAGCTGAATGAAATGAGATAGCAGCTTAGAGTGCGTGAGCCTGCACATGTGGGAGGAAGGTGTGGAGGCTGTTTATTTACAATTATTCCCCTTCTGGAGAGCTGGTGCAAACCAGTGCTCCCTCACCCTGTTCAAAAATCAATGAAAATCCTCCTTGGCTTTGATTTTGTTGCTGTTTCATTTAACCTTTAAACTTTACCTGTTGGGTAAGCCAGGAATCAGCAAACCAAAACAGTTTGGATGTGTCTGAATGAAAGCCAAAACCCTGAGCCTCAGCTTTGAGATATATCGCACTGGAGCACTGGCTGGCTTTGGTGCTCGGAGGTTTGCAGCACAAGATTCGCACTCGGCGTGCCTGCTGAGAAGCCAGGTTGCTGCAGGATCCCAAGGCAGCCCTCACTGATGATTTGCATGAGCGTTTTTTGCTAAGTCATCTCTGGGTTTCTTCTGTTCCCCTCAGAGTGGAGAAATAAGCTGTGATCTTGCTGGTTTTTTTCCCTTACACCCGAAAGTGCTAGAGGTCCTGAAAGAGAAGCAAAGGCCATTCAGTCACCTTCCATGCACCCCGCATGACCTTCTTCACAAAGACTGTTTTCACCTTGGTGACCCTCCCCACTGTGTTGCAAATGAAATAGTCCCAAAAATCAGCTTTGCTGTTGCAGCCTACTGCCCTACCCTTCCCAAGGTGGTTTGTCTGGGGATCCACCATGGTGTCTCTGTGTCTTACCTCAGGAGCATCACTGGAATCCTTTCAACAGGTTTCACTCTGACCAATAGGTTACAGAAACAGCTAAACAAAGGAGAAATCCTATATATATAACTAGGTGCAGGCCCTGAAACTCTGCACAGCAACTTTAACTGCCTAGAGCTAACTGTGAGCAGGCTTTAAGCCCTTGGTGAGAGACTTGGCACAGTAATGCTGGATTTAAAGGTTTTCTGGGTGGAGAGAGTTAAGCAAGCTGTAAGACTGTGACTTCAGCTTTTGTTCTGAGACAGATAATTCCCTTTGAACAAAGTTTTGGTGCTGGATTGCTATTTCTGAGAGCTGAGATTGCTCCAAATTCCTCTGAGCATCTGTGTTTCTGGAGTGTATGGTGGAATAAAATTAATTTCCCTCTGCTAGGGCACCCTGGAGACATATGCCAGAAGTGACACAGTGGCAGGATAGGGTGGCTGTACCTTGGAGCAAGTGAGTGTCAGGCAGACTTGTGAGTTTTTACTAGGAAAAATATGGTAGAAATATTTGTAGATATTTAACCATTACACTGTGCTACGTTCTTGCTGTGCAACGCAATAAACGCCTTGTCTCAAGAGAACAGGCTCAGGGTGAGGATGAGCAGAGAGGAGCGAGGCAGCTGCTGGAAGGAGGTGGGAGGGAAATGTAATTCAGCTCGGAGGCACAGGAAAGAGCTATGGCCATGGTAGGAAACAGAGTTCCTTGGGTACATTTGGTGCCCACGGCTGCAAGTGAAAAGGTGTTCTGTTATATTTGTGCCCTCTTTCCTAATAATTTATCCAATTACCTCTTCTTAAACTGTCAGCTTTACAGTATGCATTTTCAGGAGTAAGCACTGTACTCACGGTTTCCGTGCTATGAAACTCTGAAAACTTGATTTCAACTTAAAAAATGTTATTCTACAAGAAAAGAAAAAAAACAAACAGGCGTCAGCATCATCTATATCTGTGGAATTAGGTGTTTAAAACTAAGACCAACCCATGTTATCTCACTCAGGATGAAGCCACATCAAGAGTGTTACTGGTTTTAATAACTTGTTGAGATTATGTAGCGGAGTTATGGATGCTATCATTTCTTTGGAGAGAACACATTAAAAACAGGTATTTTGGCTTGCACCACAATGCAGCATAACAACAGTGTTATGCTGTGTGCCAGCAGTTCAATGGGATGCTCCTTTCTTTGGATCACGTATCTGTTATCGCTCCAGACAATGAGTATCTGATACAAAATAAAAGTGATGGATGCCGAGTGAACCAATAAGTTGGGAGAAGATACTGTGGTTCATTGACTAACCAAATTACTTTGGGGGGTATTTAAATGCATCTCTATCTTTTTATTCTGCATGGGCTATTATAGATGAATTCTGTGATGATTCAGCCTTGGAAAAATTAACCTGTTCTGTTCCATGTGGGATGCTGGTGATCACGGGAGTATGATGATGTAGTGGGGGACTATAATGCAGTTTCCAGGATGAAAAGGTGCTGGGTCTGGACACAGATGAAAATTATTTTAACATTTATAATTTAATTTTAGTAGAGCAGTGTAACTCTTCATACTTACAAACCGAGCTAAAACTGGATGTTGATTGGAAATATAGGCTGGACTGTGTAGCTTTAGGCAGCAAACAGTGTGCACTACAGTAATGTATTTGCTTGACTTTATCCACCATTCCGCTGCTGGGTTTGAGATTCCACCATGACAGAACCTGAAATGGATTGATGAGTTTGCCGCAGAAAAAGCAAAGCAGCTGTTAACTGAAGCAGGGAAAATCCCTCAACAAGTTATCTGTAAATAAGCCCCTGGATTGGCTTTGCTGGTGTTTGCACTCAACTTGTATTTTGTTCTGAGGAGATTGTAACCGATCAGTTTGTTTGCAAAGACTTTTGCATAAGCAGGGAATTAGAGGTCGGTGGCAAAGAATCTGCATAGAAAGGCATTTTGAACTTTTACATATAAATACACACACTAGAAACTTTTTCAGTAAGAGGGCCAAAATAAAATGCCACTGTCTATATATATCTTGTCCAAATTAATGACCAAAGTCTGCATTTCCAGCATCAAATACCAAATTCCTTCTGAACAGCTCCAACTGTCACAAAAAATCTGATGCTGCTTTTGGACAGTTCATACCTAGAAGAGATCTTATTTAGTCCGATTGATCAGCTCAACTTTTAATACAAGCTTATAGAAAATAGAAGCTGTCCAATTATCAGGCAAACTCTGTTATCCACTGTTACAAAAGAATTCCTGAACAAAAATTTATTTTAAAATAAGTTTTTATATTAGCATACGAGGTGCACAGACCAGGGCAACACAGGGGCACTCCGTTTTTTTTTTCTTATAGGTGTATGCAGTTGGATTTTGCTGCAGACAGGTTGCTGTTGTGCAGAGACTCTGACCAGGTGTGTTCGCTGGCGCCTCGAATGAATTTATGGTCGACCATGAACTCTTTACGATGTTTGGCTAAAACCCATCAACTAGTTAACCTGGAAGTTGCAGTGTCTTCCTCTGCAGCTATTGGATTAAGACGATGGCAAAATAAAGTTGAACTTAAAGACATCTGGGAGGCTGAGGTGCTGAAAACCATAAACATGGAGAATTATTTTTGCAGATAAGCATGTATAAGCTGACAAGTAAAGCCTTTAAATTGAATATGTGCTGTCAGTGAGGTGTAGTCAAATAATTATTGAAATCCAGGGAGTGGGAGAATATATCGGAAAACAGGAGTATTGGTTAGTGGGAGGCCAACAGGGGGCAATCAGAGCCTTCCCTGCCTGCGGCTGTAACCCACCTCCAGCCATTGCCGTTAGCCCAAATTGTTGTCTGTTGGGCTGTAAAGTGTTGCACATTCCATTTAATTAACACCTTAAATTTGATCTTGATGGTGTGGGAGCTCCTGGAGAAAATGAAATAAATTCACGACTTGTATTAACAAAGACAGTGTTTGCAAGGGGGTGGAAACCAACAAAATTGGCCTGGAAATGTTAAAATGCTTTATTGGTGCAAGGGGTAGAGCCAAGTGGGGACTGGGGGCTCTCTGCGCAGAGCAGTTGGCTGGTGTTTCTGCCCTGGGTTTGGGGAGAGCCAGCGTGGGTGGGCGATGGTCTCACCACATACCTGCGGACCTGCCTGTGTCTGGAACCCTTCTCCAGGTGCTGGGTTGATGTAGCACCATCCCGAGCTTCCTTCTGCTGAGGGGGACAGCTCTCTCCAAACCGAAAAGCACAAGGAATGACACCGTATCATTGAGCATTGATGATTAATCAACAAACTAATTATCATCCCCAGAGCAGGCTCTCAGTAGTGTTTCTGTCAGGAAGAGTGAAGGCTGAGAAATGAGATTTAGTATGCATTGAATACGAGCTGTTGCCCACACTGCCTGCCACCAGATGACATTGGAGAAGGTTTTAATGTTCCAGGAGTAGGAGGACTTCTGTGTGTAATTGTGGTTTGGTGACCAATGTGAGACAAAAGCCTTTCGAAAACTTATGAACTTGAATTTTGAAAAAGGACGGAATAGATTTTCTGTGGACCTTCCTGCGTATCCACCACTAGAGGCCCTTAAAAACATGTGGGGACATTTGACAAGAAGTATGTACGTAGGGTTGGGTCTGCTTTGGGAATAAGGATGGACTAAGTAATTCCTTGAATTTCGTTCCAGCCCTATTTCTGATTATTACTATTATTCTTGCCAAAGATACCCAGGAAAAGCAAAACTCCAGATTGTTTTTGCCTAAACGTGTTATTCCCGCTTCTTTTATAGGGAAATAATAATTTCTTAAGTAGTTCAAAATGCAGGATATATTCCATGTGGACACATCCTGGCTTTAGGAGCAGGGAAGCACATGGGCTGCCTTGCTACCTCACTGGGTGTTGCTTGGTGGGCAGTGTTGCGTGCTGCCCCACCGTACTGAGGAACCACCTTTCACGTGGGACTTGAAATTCCTCCCTCCTTCCAGCTGTGATATGAATGAGCAACATCCTTCTCAGGTCTCGACTTGGATTCCTGCTCGTATTTCACAATGGACAGTATCTCCTTGTCATTTGACAAGATGCCTGCCCTGCTTGCATTTCTCACATTATTGAATTTGATAGGCCCACCAGGGTGCTCGGTATGTACTACAACCCACAGCATCAGCTCTGGCTGGTTTTTTGGGGGTTGTTTTTTTTTTTTTTGAGGGAAATATTTTCTCTCTTCTCTCACTGCATGTCAGTTTAAAATCAGGGCTGCAGCCGCCCTGGAAGGAGCGAGCAGAGGGTGCTTAGTGCTACAGCAAGAGCAACCTGCGGGTGAAGCCTGCGGTGGTGTGGGGGAAGATATTCCTTTATCCGCCCCGTGGAAATGGTTGCTCAAAATACACGAGTCCTGCCTGGCCGCGGTAGCGATTCACCACCCTGAGCGCAGCAGCGAGGTTATTTCGGGTGGGGGGTACGTGCTGCCAACGTGCCGCCGGTGCATCCTTGGGTCTGGACGGGGACTCCGCTTTGCGTTTAACATATCAGCCGAGTCACTCTCGCCGCTGGCGTCACGTGCAGCCCTCAGCAGAAAATCCTCGGCGTAACCATGGGAACACGGTTTTGCTTAAGCCGTGCTTGCGAGGATGGAGCTCATAACGAGGCAGGGGTGATCGGAGTGGGTGGGGGGGGAGAGAGCGAGAGCGTTCGTCTTTGCTTTCCTCTACCCCTGCGCTAATCGAATGCAAGAAAATCGTGTAAATGAAGGGCTATAATTTCCCTTCACCTCCACAGGTTTTCCTAGGCGGTCTGTCGCCGGACATCACTCCTGCATTAAACACAACACCACAGGGCTCATTTTCAAAATCAGACTTTTTTTGATGGGTGGATCAGTGAGATGCTCCGTGCCCCAGGAGCCTGCGGCAGCTCCAGCAACACCCGTGGATCCGGGGTCATGGGGCCTCCAGCTTCCCTGGAGTCCAGAGGTAGAGCAACATGAGCAAGGTGCTCAATGCAGAGGTCAGATAGCACCTAGTGGCCACCTCCATGGCTCTTAAAGTAATTTTAGGGGTTTTGCTGCTGGCAGAATGTGGTCCCTAAATGACAGTTTTGGCGCCTGCCTTCTTGTATCCTGGATTTTACACTATGGTGACCACACAGTTGGTGTCAGAAGTACGGGCAGCCAGTGGCAGTAAATTTATTGCCACAAATTGGTAAATCTCTCTCCTAGTCTCCAGAGTGACATAGGTGATACCAGTGTTGGCTTCCCCAGCAGACGTCGGTGGGAGCGGGCTGCGGCAGGTCGCAGCTGTAGCCACTGGTGCTCTGTTGCTCTCGGAGTGGATCAAAGGCTCTTTATCTCAGTTGCTTTTCATATATTCTCCCAGGTTTTCCCACGATAAGAAGTCACCATAGGATGGAGCTTAGCTGCACGTGGACTTGTGTGAAGTTTTCACTACCCTTTCGCACAACACCCAAGGCAACTGTAGGACCCAAGCTGCTTTAAGCATTTTGTCCCTAATTAACGGACATATTTAAGGACATCCTCAATTACAAGTGAACAAACATGATTCAGTGCCACCCTGAGGAGAGGCTTCCCTAAACCAGCTCTCACTGCCCCGGCTTTAGTGGGAGCTGCAGGAGAAATGGGGTTTTTTTTCGGAAATGTTAATGCAAGAAACTTTCCTCCCCCTCACACCTTTTGCACCCTTTCTTTTGTGTGAATATTTTTTGTCAAATTTTCAGTCATCTACATGCATGACTAAAGGCTGAACCAAAGCCAGTCAGGTTGGTAGATCCATTCCCACAGACTTACACAAGCTTTGGGTAATCAGCTGGTGTTGGAACTGTGCTGAGAGGTCTCAGAGCACTCAGAGGTGAGCATTTTGGGTATCAAATGGCAGAGCCTATTGGATCAATGGCTTGCTTTCATCCCCTCCAGAACAGTTGCTATTTTTCCCCATTTTCTCTATTTCATTTTTTTAATCTGTTTTGTATTATTGTTTTCTAGAAATAGTGAAAAAAAAACCATCTACAGCAAAGAGTGTGCACCAGCTATTGTCTGCCCCCTCAGGAGAAACCATTTGGGAACACTGTTTTATATATATATATATATATATAAAAATTGCTACAGCTATTAAGCAGTGAACTGAGACAAAACTGAGCTTGTTTAGCTGCTCTACCCAGCAGTGTCATGATTGCAAAAATATACTTCTTGGACTGAGAAAATGGTAGAGATTTAGGAAGCAGGATCGATTATATTTCACACGTTGGATTACTTTGTTATGATATTCTGTCAGGTTGCCATGGGCGGGGGGAGGTAGCTCGCTTTCACATGGGGGTGCACAGGTCGGACTCGAATCTGTAGAAAATCTCTGTGAGATGTACATAGCCACCTCCAAACTTCACATCTCTGCTGTTCCGCTGTGGAGTGGAGTTAAAAGATTGATCCATTAAACCAGTCTGCTAATTCCTTCACTAAGACTGAGTCTGGGCAGGATTCCCAGTCACTAAACTTCATCACCTAATCTGTGGTTTGCGAGTCGTTCAGACAGAATGGAAATTCTCCCCAGCTTTTCACTCACACGGCCCTGCCCACCATAAATAACGTTTATAGAGAAAGCCTAATCACGCTTACTTTAGGGAACATTGTTTTGCTTTCACAGCTACACCCAGTATGGGACTGGGACCAAAACCTCAGAGCCACAGACTTTCCATCCTTCAGGATGGTTGAACGTGCATCCATCTATCGGAGCTCAGGCTTCCCAGCCATTCTCCAACCTCATCTCAACGCAGGGGCGGTCTGAAGCCGGGCGGCCCAGGGAAGCGCGGCTGTTTGAGCACGCAAGCTCTGCCTTTCCGTGGACCCACGCTGTGAGACGCAGAGTGCTGCCCGCTATTCTTATCTGTGGTGCTGGGGCTGGGTACGAGAAGAGCATCTGGAAGGTGCTGGAGGGTTGAGAAGGACCTGGGGCAGAGCTCAGTTGGGACTTCAGGGTTCGGGGCACTGACCTCAGGGGGGTTGGTGGCATTCAGGTGCCTCGTGCTTCGGCTCTGTAAGGAAATAATGGGAAGGTAATAACGATGATGATGATAATGCTTCTTTTTTCGTCCAAGCATCTCAAGGATAGTATATCGAGGCCAGCTTGTTATTTTTACTCTATTTTGGGTTTTTTGACTCTTAGTGACAGCAGCGGACAGTGCAGTTTAGCTTGGTTTTCCTCCTCCTCCATCAGCGCCAGTCGCTGTTTGCACAAACCCTTCACTAGGAATGAAAATGTTAGCAAATTGAGCTGAGCGTGAAAGGAGGCTTCTGAGAGATGGTTTTGTTGTTTAACTACCTCTTTGCTAATAACAATAGCTTCCTTGCAGGATAACAAGCTGGACACCTTCAGTGTCTACGTTTGCCCCTCTGGGGGCAAGTCACACTCCAAGACCCTTCCGAGAAGGGGGAGAGGAGAAGGAAAGAAGAGCACACAGCTTTACGTGCCCTGGCGAGCTGTAACTCTCTCCTCTCTTCCTTCCTTCCCACCCACTGGACAGATGAGGGAAGAGAGCAGTGAATGGTTTGGGTTGCTTTCTAAGTGGCCGTCACTCTCTAGGACGGGGTTTTCCCCTGTTCGTGAAAAGGCCCGAGACTGTCTGACGTCTCTGCTGCAGAGAGGATCCTGTGCCCTGCTGCTCCCATCGTTGTGGCACATGCTGGACTTTGCAAATAAAAAAAATCGTGGCATGTATCTTCAGGAGGTGTAACTAACTTTGTTGCCCTGAAGGAGGTGGGAGGAACTGCTAGCTGCAGAGCTGGCCCTTGTTGTTCTAGCTGCGGAAGAGCACGTGCTGTGCAAATTACGTGATCTGAATCTTAATCAGATCTTGTTTGCATCACTTGACAATTCTGGCTCAGCCTCTGGGCTGGATTTTCCTCTTGTTTCCAGAGCTGAAATCAGGAGGTGGGCTGTTTTCTGGCGGGCTGGGACAACAGACAGGTTCTCTTTGTCTGACGCACGCCAGCGAAAGCAGAGCGTGGCTTGGAGCGAGGGCTGCCGCCTGCAGACCTGGGTTTGGGACCCGCTCCCACCGCAGCGCTGCAGGCAGGGTGCTCTAGCAGGCTGTGTCTGCTCCAGCCACAGCATCAGGTTGGGGGGCAGAGCTGAGCCCCCTGACTTGATACTTGCAGGTTGGCTGTCGTGTTGGCTGTTTTATCAGCAAATCAGGTTCTGTCTGCGCGGAAATCTCATTTTTTTCTTTTAAAAGCAGGTGATGTCAGAGTCCCTTCAGGGAGGAACTTTTCTTTTCCCATCTTGCAAAAGAGGCATGTAAAGATGGCCAGGCTGCATGTCTGCGGCTGTGCTTGGAGCTGGGTGGGCTTGAGCTGGAATTTTCCCTGGATGTCCCGTTAGTCACCCAAAGCACCGTGTTTGTAAGCTGGGGCTGTCGTAGCCCATGTGGTACTGGCAAGAAGGAGGCAGGTGGTGGCCTGGTATCTGCGGTGAAGGAACATCCCAAACGGCACTGTGAGAGGTGGAGGGAGGCTGGGACAGGGTTCATGCCAGTTTTTTCTAAGCCTGTTTCTATTGCACAGAGCAATGGGACACAAAACTACATTTTTCAAGATGATGATGCATCTTCTGTATAATGTCATGAAGACACTGGCTGATTTTCTTCTGGTTTTTTACAGAGTAGGAGTTTAGCTTATAAAAACAAAACAAGCCTGTTAGTGGGCTGGTGGTTGTGTTGTTTCAAGGTGGATGCAGAAGATTCAGAGAGTTGGATCACATCCTTTTTTTCTGGCATGCTGAGTGATTTTGGCCAAGTCTCTTGCCCTTGTGCGTCATCTTATTTTTGCTTGTAAAACAAAGACAAAAGTGCTGTGTTCAGCTGAAAGGCCCCTTTTTTATTCAACGAGTTTTGTAATACACAGAGTAAAGGGCTGTGGAAGGGCAGATAAGAGACAAGTGGTGAAGTTACACAGCAAAGCAAAGATGCAAGTCTTTGTAACCATATGCAAGAATTATTTGGAGTCACCAGATGGCAGGATTCTAGACCAAATTTGTTTTTGTTCTGCAAATCAAAACATAGCATCTTTTACAAATGTCTGTCAAGTAAGACGCGGATCTTCTTAAATTCCAGGAGTGTTAAGAGTATCACTACAAAGGATCCAGGTGCAGAGTCTGGGAGACATGATGAATAATCAGTAAAAACTTGCTGCTAAGCATGGCGGTCGTGGGGAGTGCAACTGGCTTTAGAAACAACTGGCACAGGGCAGTGGCAAGCTGTGTGTTTCCAGAATTTCCACCAAGCTGGGGTGTTTTTCTGGAAGACACGCGGCAGCCTAGGCAGGCTCTGGTGCTTGGAAGCACTGCAGCTGGGAGATGAGGCCATCAGGGCAGCTAATTGCCGTTGTCTCTGCCCCCTTTCCTATCTGCAAACATGGAGTGCCTCAGATGTAGACCTCAAGAGTCATTTTACTGGGCGGCAATAAAATGATATGCATTTTCCAATTAATAGTGCAGGTAGCATTATTTCATTTTTCATTGCCTGCATGATGTAGCAGTGCTCAGGTCATTGTGGCCTTTCTAAAGAGGCAGGAAGAAATGGATGGGACTTCTGTGGGATGTCTTTGCTAGCAGCTTTCCTTCTCTTTAATAGAAGACATCAAAAGGGATTGTAGAGAACTTACAGTAGAGACTAAATGTGTAGCACCAGGATAAATAAGGCACACAGTCTTTTGGCTTTAGAGGACATCCCTTCATTTTTGCTCAGTACAGTCCAGTCTCTCCTTTTTCAGTTTTCATGACAGATCTGACAAAGACAATCTTCTCTTTTAATGCTGAGTTGTGAGTACTGCCAGACGCTCAGTTCTGTAAGAGCATGCAGTTTTGATCAAACCAAACCAATTATCCTACCAGAGTGATAGTTTACCATGTGGAGTGTGTCCATCCTACAAGACACTGCTGTGTCTTTTTTTTTTTTTTTTAAGGTACATATGTATTTTTTAGACCTACGCTGTTATTTGATTAGATTACTACTCTGCTAGAGAGCAAATGACACACTGCCATGGGGGTAGGCTGCCTTCAGCTAAATAAAGACTTAATTGTGGCACAAGTAATTCAACACATATAATAGAAGACAAGTACATTCAGTCTGGAAGATCGATGATGTTGACAGCTTTTGAAAATTGTAAAATGTAACTGTTATTAGAGCAAGGTGGTGGGTGAAAAACAACATGGCCCAAAGTAGATCTTGTCAGCAAGGCTAATATATATCTCTCAAATGACTTGAGAGTTGCTGAGGAGGCAATATAGCTGGTTTGTATGTCCTGATGGGGTACGAGATGCTTGGGAGCTGGTTACAGCATAACTTTTGGAAATGTAAAACTGCAGGGCCAGCGTGTAAAAATTAGAGTGAAATCAGAAGAGAGCTCAGCAATATTACAGTGTTAGTTCTGTGGGGCTCTAAGCAATGCCTCTGAGCATTATTTGTTTTCTCTTTAATTACTGGAGAAGTGGTTGAGCCACTGAAAGTTTATTCCCATATACCCCAGGGCAGAGGCTGTGCAGGGAGGGCTTTCGGAGGTGACCAGTCTCAGCAGACCCTGTGAACAGGCCCCCATCATCTCACGCAGCAGGCCTGAGAAGGAGAATTTTCAGCCCAGGAAAGGAAGGAGAAGAACATAGCAGTAAAAATAATCTAGGCTGCTTTGCAAGTCATTTAAAAGCTTGAAAAGAGTTGCTTATTTTTTAGAGCCCATTGGAAAGTGTTCATCAATGAATTTTTTTTTTTTTTAAAAGGTCGCATATTTCCTGAAAGGAAATTACTCCTCATTCTGAGAGTCTCAAATTCACTGTCACTCCATCACTCTCCTAATGTGTGGCACTCTTAAACGCACTTGGCTTTAACTTTTCAGCTCTTCTGAGCGGCATTGCCCTCTTTTCACACAGCGCTTTTGTGGCTTTTTTCCAGCCCTCTCCAATTCTTACACCGTTGTCAGCCTCCTTCACAACGAGCCGCCTCTCTGACTCTTCTCCCAGGGCTCTTGTATGAACTCTCTTGTGCTTTTATGCCAAGCATCTGCTGCTGATTCCTTCAAGACATTTTTAAAAATGCCTTTTGTGCTTCTTGCAAGCTCTTTGCTCTAAGCCCCTCTCCACTGTCACCCTCTGCCTTCCCTGCTGGAACCCAAAGCACACTCCCTCTTGAGTGTTTCCCATTCAAGCTGCAAAAGATATGTTAAAGCGACATGTTATATTTGAACTGACAAGGGTTTGCATAGGACTGACTTTATTTTAAATGCCCATCTCAAAATATTATTTTGCCTTGTTACCTGGTCTTTTGCTTTGCTGTGGCTTTTCTTAATTAGTTTTTGACTTGCTGCTGTAAAAGTTCAGAAGTAAGGATTCACTGATCTCTGAATTGATTTCCACACATGCTATGGAAAGCATGGTGGAAATTACACTGGAAATTGAACATTATATGGTGTGATAAATAGTAACTTGGAGGTATATTAACCTGCTTCCTTTAGGTAAAGAAATGTCTTATACAATAACTGCCCTCGTTCAGGAGCTGACATTTCCTCCTGATGAGGCATTTATCTTATGTCTTGATTATCTTTCCGTGAAAACACTTCAACTCTGACCTTTCCAGATGCTATAGTGGGCTATGCTTTCACACTGACTGGCAGCTTGCAGTGGCATGAGGGCAACTGGGAACATGAGGTGTTCTGCCTACCCTAAATCACTGAGATGGTGACAGCTTGTTGAAAAGCTTCTTGACGAAACCTAATTCCCTTCCTTTCACTAAAAGATAACTTATCTAGCAAAGTAAAACAGGTCGATGTAACAGAAGATCACATGGAAGTGTGGAGCAGGTCATGTGCTGTAGAGTGGGGTTGTGCTGCTCCCCAGTACTCGCAGTGTAATGCCTCCTGGGGGTCTGACAGCTCAGGGAGATGACAACCTGCTCTCTGCCTGAGCTTCAGCGTTACGAGAGATTTGGGTATATAGCAAAACAGCGCCGAAACAAAGCCAGGTGCTGTTATTGTTGTCTGCTGATTTGGGAAGTCAGACCTCCTCTGGTCTTCCCTTGGCTTACCCTGACCTGTGATGAGTGCAGAAACTGGCTTATTTCTCTAGGAAATGTGGAAGGCAGTGGGAATAAGCTGCACCATTTTAAGATTGTGATTACTTACTGCTATATGCAGCCAGAAAGGGGGTAAAGCAGGATTAGGGACAGATTCCTGGTGCCCCAGCCCCTTCCAAGGGCAGGCTATGCACACACAGCTCTTTCTCTCACCCTGCCCACTCGATGGTGGGTTCTATCTGCAGCACAACTCCCACTGAAGTCGCTGTGAAATCTGCTAAAGTCAGTATACCAGCATCGTGCCCTAATTTCTTTTGTAGTCACTGCCTGACTGGGCATAACATAAAAGCTGTCCTTGAAGTATCTACTTAGAAGAAAACATATGAAATGTATCCGTGCTCTTGGGAGTACCTTAGATCTAACCACTGAATCTCACAAAAACTGCAAAAAAACCCCCATCCACAGAAGATGAATTTCAGTTTTGGTGCCATCTGACAGAGCCAAAAGACAGGGATTCATGCCCAGTTTTTCCAACATGGCTGCAGAGGGTTTAGGGCAGCATCCCTGGGGGCAAAGGCTGTCTGTACAGATGGACTCTGTGTGTCTCTCTCTGCACCCCATTTACAGGCATCATGAAGTCTCTGTCCCTCACATTTGCATCCGACCCTTCCAGAGAGATGTCATGGACCTTGTTAGCTTTTGTAGTTGGCTTGCATTTTCCTTCACTGTATGCTACAATCCCTTTTCTATGGTTGTCATGCCCCCTGAAGAGCCCAGGACTTGGTACACCATTCTCTGCCCGCCAGCCTCCTGCTTGAGTGAGATGCTGGCTTCTGCAAGAGGGAAATCAGAGGATCGGGAGAGACACACGGCCCTACAAAGCTTTCTCTGTAAGGAGAGAGGTAGGGCAGTGGTGAACTGTTGGGCCTCATTAAAAGGAGCCCAGACAAAGCCACAGGAATGACTGAGACAGCTGAATTCCTTCAGATTATTCTCCCCTTGAGTTTTTGCTGTGAAATTATTTTCCCTGTGGGCTGCTGTGCCTTTCTCCTCTCAGCAGAGACTGCGCAGCTCCTGCAGCGTGCTGGTCTGCGCCTCGGTCCTTCTGTAACTGCTTTCAGGAGAGAAAGTGCTCAGTAATGCCTTGGTTTTGGAAAAGTTTTAGGAATATGTGTGTATACTTTTTTCCATTAATAATGGCTAATTCTGGAAGATGAGCCTTGTGCTAGAAGTGTCGCATTGCTCGTTTCTTCCAGTTGTCTGTCCCACCACCTCCACCTCAAACAGAAAATTTGGTGTCTCAAAGACAAACCTCCTACTCAGGGAGAGCTCCATTGTGCCGAAGCAGCAGCGATGTGGGAAACGCCTTGTACCTGGCAGCTTTAAATGTCTGCATGGGTTCCCTTCGGTCGGGCTATTGAACACTTCAGAGACGAGAGCTGAGATCTTGAATATGACTCCAAATTTTGTGAAAGGCTGGTGAAGTGACAGAAGGTCAGATGTGATGCGTTTGCAGTAGCCTGTGCTGCTGAAGACACCCACTGCAGTTTTTTGTGCTTGTTTCTGTGCGTACAAGGGAGCTCATTACCCAAACCAGAGCACCGAGCCCTTTTCAGTAAAAGCAAACTAGCAGTGCTGCTGATGCCCTCATGACCTGGCAGCTCATTACGGCATAGGTACGGCAGAGCTGAATGCATCCATCATGCTGAGACTGGATCCCACGTCCTCACTATGTCCCGTTGTGTCACCCAGAGTTGTTCAGGTTCAGACCTGTTATTTGCACCAAACAAGCAGCAGCCTCTAATGAGAAGAGGTCTCTTTCCTCTTCCAGCTCCCTGCTGCTTGATCACTTCCAAGTTATAGTCCAAGGAGAAATGAGGAGTTTTAATCCAATGAAAGGGCTCTCTAAACTATGCAAAACCAGCTGCTACATCTAATTTCACAGAAGATGCCTTGGAGGTCCCACGTCCAAACACTGGTTACTGTGGTGTGGTCATTTTGGGTGGAGGAGACTATTGCGGGTACACTAGTGCTGGGGGTAATAGGGTCCCCGTTGCACCCCTATTGCTTAAGTAGGGCATGGAAAACCACAGCAGAGAAATTCCAACGTGATGATTGCCAAAGGCGTGTCAAAGCCGGGTACTGAGTGAACAACCTAATTATAGCTGGCTGAACAGACTAGTAAGCAGAGGATTGTTGTTTAAAAAGGGGCTGTGTTGGTGGTACCGAGTGAAAATGTGTATACAGGGCAATCTGTGCTTGGGACTCATTTGTGTGCAAATGCAGTGGTTCAGGCGTGGAGAGGATTCCCCACCAGTGACAGTGTTTTGCAAACACAACCAGAATTAATATGCTGGGTAAATAAACCCCAGACATGCTTGGATTGAAAAGGACTGCAAGAGATAAGAATCCTCCAGAGTTGAAAATGGAGGCAAAAGTCTGAGCTTGGTTTTACTTCTGCTAGCATGAATCAAGAAAAAATCCATGGAAGCTGGTGGAGTGATGCTTATGTGGCAGAGATGTAAATGAGAGGAGTCGGACCCCGCAGTCTGTCAGAGGAAAGTGTGACATTATCAACAGCTGTCCTTTATGTGCTTTCTATTGCTCATCTACCAACATTCACTGCAAAAAAATGAAGCTCCTGTGCATCTCACATGTTGAATCGAGATGCAAAGATTGGGAATGTAATTAATAGCCATTGGTGCTGCACTGGAAGAGGTCTCCATGTATGGAAACAGTGAGCTTTATAAATTTCCCCTAAGGAAGAGGTAGGGCAGGAGAAAATATGTCCTCTTTGCTCAGGTCCCTTGAGGCTCTCCTGGAAGGCTCTCAGGTCCCGCTGTAACAAGGAGAAAGAAGGAGCAGCCAAGTCGCGTACAGCACTGAGGTGGGTGAGCCCAGGAGTAGGGCTGTGGCACAACGGTTATCAGCAACGGAGTAGCTCCGCCGAGCTCCGAGGACAAACCTGGTCTGTTCGGCAGCGGGTTGTGCAGACAGAGGCTGCCGGACCTCCCGCACTGCGAGCTGCCCGCTGGCGGCCGGAGCCGCGCACGCGGCCGAGCGACGCGTCGTGCCCTGACTCATTCTGCGCCGTGGCCATGGAAGGTTGAGCAACACTTGGTGAGCCGAGGGATGCAGCAACTTGTCAGAAGAGTTCGTGAGAAAAGCTCTGCCAGCATGTCGGAAAACTCTGTTTGCAAAATGTAACAGTTTTTGAGAAAAAGAAATCGGCTTTGCCAATTTTTTTTTTTTTTTTTAATGTTTGTAACAAAGCATCTCCGTACTCCCTGCACCTTCAGCACTCAGTAGTCAGTGTGAAAGCTGGTGATGAGGCCTGAGTGTCCAAGTTCCTTGACAGGCACAAGAGGCTTCTCGGTCCTCCGTCTGCCAGGCAGGCTGCCCCGATCCCCCTTTTCTCCCCAGACCATCCCTGAGCTGCTCCAGGGCTCTCTGGACTAAGCTGAGTTCCCAGGCTGCCCAGGCAGCTGCCAGGAGCCCCTCCTTGTATGTTGTGTTTCATAATCAGCCAAAGATCCCTCAGCATCCACGTTTGGGTGTTGCTGAGAAATTAAACATTGCAGAAATCCAGCTGTGTGAAAAAGCAGCAGGCTGTGGGTGTTCTACCCCAAACCAGCACAGGGGGCTTACCACCCTACATGTATTGTGAAGCTGAAACAGCACTTTCCCCACCAGCCCAATATGTGGCATACGTCGCCATCGGCAAGACTGACTGGTTTTTGTCAGCATTTTGCTTTCTCTCCTATGGCACCGCTGAGGTGAGTGGGAATCGTAATCACTTTCTCCCCCTTCCTTCCAATTAGAAGTCCCTCTTTTGTGCATCCCAAAATTGGCCCCTTGTGACATATGCATGTCTACACGGCATTAACATTTCCAAATTGGCACAGAGCAATGCTGTAGCTCAGCAACGCAACCACCCGATGTGCTTGTTTTAGCTAAAATGAGGGTACATGCATGTGTGCTGAGGGGTTCAGAGGGGAATAGCTGAGATGACTAATTGCTTGGGGATTTTAACCCAATTAAGACCAGTTAATGGACTTACGAGGTGGGTCGTTTGTAAATATCACCAAAAGTTGGAACTGTTTAATTGAAAAGAATTTTGAAGTTCCCGAGGTCTGACTCAACATGAGCTCCTGTGGTGCTGCCGAGCCCAGCCCAGTGCCCGTAGCTATGAGGTGTGTAGGGGGGAAACTGGATTTCATATAATCATTCCTTTCCTGTACCTGATGACTGAGCACATTTTGTTAGGGCTCTCCTCATCTTTTGGAGCAGACGTGAAGCTGAGGTCCTGACCGCGTGTGGTCATTAGAGATCCCATGGCGTTTCTAGCAGCGGTGCTCTGGCCAGATTCCAAACTGAGTAATTACATTACATTTCCCCAAATTCCCCCTGTAGTTTCCACTGGATACAATTTTCTGTTTCACATCCTGCCTGAATCCATACTCTAGCCCTGTAACTAATTAATTTAAGAGATTTGAAAGTATAAAATGCTATGTAAGTGCTGCAAGTACTGTTATTACTAGTGTCCCAGTGTGATGCTGAACAGCTGTCATGGGCCAGCCCCAGTTGGCTGTGTCAGAGACGGGGATCCTTTGGAAGAGCTTTGAGGCTCATTGCAAGGACATTCTATAAACCCGCAACAGAATAATATCCTCGGAAAAAGGAACAAGCAAGTAGATTGCATTTATTGAACTTTAAAAAGTCTAATACGAGTATAATCTTCTTCTCTTAATCTCCTTGAAAGAAACAGTTTAACTAATATATTCTTGTGATGTTGATTTACTCTCATTTATATTAGTTACCCACACAGATTAGCATCTCCTTACGCTAAGAACTGTATATACTGTAGTAAGGGTTGGAGTTCATAATCCAAATAAATCAGATGGGCAAGGAGATGAAAATAGAAGAACTAGTCATCCCAAACTAGAAGCTATGGTTGCATGGACCAACATTTTTAATTCCCCTCTCTAATCCAGGCTTCAGGGTTAGCCAACTTGCAAAATACTCACAGGCAGCTTTTCATGGTTGGGACTTCTCAAAGAACAGGAGTCGCATGTTGATTGAGGTAAATCTCCCCAGAGAGCTACTTCTGGAGAGGCAGTAGACAGGGGCCGATGCACAGAACCTTTTGAGTCCTTTGGCAGTACTGTTGGGAAGACCGACAGTTCTCCATCCAGCTGCACACGGCTGCCCAAGCGCCAGTCTCAGCCATGGCAGCAGTCGCTGTGCCATACAGACATGCCGCTTCCTTGGCACTGGCTCGGGAGCCTGACGTGCTGCAAACACCCCCAAAATGGCCTGAATTTTCCAAGGTGCTGAAGTCTTATAAGTCAGCATTTAAACTACAGTATCTGCCGAGATGACCAAATACAGCTTTGTTGGTCTCTGTTCGGGCACCCATGCTTGGGGCTGGTTTTTCCAGCGGCAGTAAATGCCTCTGCTCTGTAAGGGGGCTATGTCCTTCACTGCTAGGGTGAGAAGGTCACAGCAGAGGGGCACTCAATTTCCTCTGCCTTTCTCCGAACATACGTGGAGAGTAGGGCAGCAGAGGCTGCCTGGGTGATGGGGAGGGAAGGCGGAGCAGGGCTGGTCCAGCTGAAGATGAAGCTGTTGGTGTTTTGTTTGCGTGAGGCTGTCTGCACCCCCACTTCAGGACCCCATTTTTATTTTTTTTAAACTCTGGCCAGAGGAGGTGGACTGCAGTTTAATTTTTCCTTGGAGCAAAAACCCAGACCCGAAGGCATTCATGCGTCTTCTCACATTTTTCCTCACTTTTCTTGTTCTGTTTTCTGTGTGCCTAATGATGCCTTGCTGTTGTGAAGCACAGGTTAAGATTTTGAAGGCTGGTGCAAGTGAAGCGCAAGGGCCATGCTAGCAGGTAACAGAAATGGTGTGCTACAAGCCTCTACGTTGTCCTGGAACAGCCGTGACCACTGTCCGCAGGCTGTGGTGCAAATGGGTGTGATGGCACACGTGCCAGCGATGACACGTCACTGAGACATTCAGGTCACTGCTGCTTTCTATGAATCTTGTACTGAAATATTCACTCTCTTCACCTCTGTGTGATAACAAATTGCCACGGGGAGTTGATTAGCTTCAGACAAGCGCTGCTCCGGTGAGCCTAAACACAGGGACTTAAATCTGAGTCTAGTTCTCAGCATATAGCCCAGACCACCTTGAGCCAAGGCTGCGTTGAGGTGCGTAGGAGGATCCTGAGGCACCATTTGCACGGGTGTCTGCAGGCAGCCTCGTGCCCAGCAAGGGGCACGGGGGGGTACCGCGCACCCAGCCGCCGCCGGCGTGGTCTGCAAACCATCTCCAGGGCAGCTGCCGGAGAGCTCGCTCTGCGTGCGGAGCGGCCGGGCAAGCCAGGGCTGCCGCAGTTTAAAACACCAGTTGCCTGGTGTCTGGTAACAGCCCTTCCAGCTAGGTCGAGGGAAAGGGAGCGTGCAGCTGTACGTGGTACAGTAGGCTGTTGTTTGTGGTCTGGCATTAGCCACAGAGTCGTCTTTGGCATCAGTTGAGGCTAAATGCTGGACTATACAGCAGGACAGGGGGGGACTGGCGCATCACTTTTCTGCATGGCGAGGAAGAGGCAGCTGTAAGAGCAAGCGGGAAAAGCTCCGCAGCCGTGAGCTTGTCTCTCAGAGCTGGTACTTTCAAAGGCCAACCTGCGAGGCTGAGACTCTTCGTGCTCTTCTAACAAACTGCCACTAGAGATGCTAGCAGAAAACCTGCAAACCTCTCTTCAGTCTAGTTACCTGTTCCTGCATTTATTTATCTTGCTCATTCAATGACTGAGTGAATTGTTCCGTAGTCTCTGTAGTTATTATATTTCATGTTTTAATATAAAGGAACACGCTTACTTCAAGGGAAGCTATTATTTTAAAGGGTTGAAACTCAAGCCTGAGGAAATTGCAGGGATGCAGTGTACCATCTGTTTAGCTGCTTTGGTTATGGTAGGCTTTATGAAACCCATTTTGCTCAGGAGGATGAACTGGATGTGAATGGTTGACAACGACATTTAGAAAAGACAATCTGGCAAAAAAGAAAGCATGAGTGTCTCCTGTGGACTGTTAAATACTGAATAAAATATGAATAGTACTGTGTTATTACTAAAATAAGCTATTTTTAATGACTCCACTTCTAACCCACTAGCCCTCTGACATGACAGTTAGCAACAGCACTCAAAAAACATGAATAATAAAGACAGCAGTTTAAAAGTTGGCCTATATATTAACATATAGTCTGACATGGGTCTCAGGTGTCTCTAATGAAGAAAGATGTTTGCACAAAGAGCTAACAAGAAAACCATGGATTTCTCCCTCCCACCTGAAAGTTATTGATTTAATTTAGTGTAATGATGCAGAGAAAAACAAACAAGTTTTATTAAAATTTTCTGTGCTGTTTTTGAACGGAAGCAGGGAGCTGTACTCATACTAGATGAGGAAAGGGAAATAATTTTCAGTTTAATAGCCATTGAAGAAAATGCTCAACAAGATTTAGTAGAGTTACATTTTTTTGATTTAGCACTCCAGGATAATTTGCATCCAAGAACTTTAAAAGTCTGGATGAGATTAGCGTCTCTGGTAAACAGATGTTAATTTTTAATAAATCTTGGATTACCAATAAGGAGTCATAGACCCCAACAAATATGGGAATACAATGTTCTAGTTGAGATAGAGAGCTGAAAGGGGAGGAGGTCTTTTCGGCCCAAATCCAACTTCTAGCTGAGTAGGTTCGTATCTTAGCAGGTTGCTCCAACAGTTGTCCAGGTTGGAAGGTCTCACATCTCCTTCCCAGGATTTGCCAAAGGCAGAGGGTTAGATTGGACATTTTCAAGGTAGCTGACACTATTTCTACCACCTAGGTAAGACCAAGGGTGGCATCAAGGACCCAGGGCCGGCTGGCTTCTCCCCTGCACAGTGTGGAGCAGAGACCTAGGCAACATCCCCAGCTTGGAGTGAGTCACAGGAGATACCTGGTACGGGACTGTGCCTTCAGTGTTGTCTTGCTGTGAGGGATCTGCATCAGGGCTGCAAGCAGAGACCTCTCCAGCTAGGATCAGGATTGTGGTTTGCTGACCTAGATTGTGAGCGTCTGACATTTTCTTTCAAAACAAAACAACAGAAAAAAAAAAAAAAAGGAAATGGAGCAAGCTGTGATGACCGGACTGGGGTCGCTCGCTATCGTTGCTTGGTGGCGGGGCTTAAAAAAGGTAACTGGGGCCAGGAAGCACTTGGGGATGCGTTAGTGTTCGGCAGCATCCTGAAGGAAGGGGGAGCAGGAGGCAGTGGTGGGGTTACCCCACACTGAGGGGCCTCAAACCTTTCTCCCCAAAAGAGCGGCCCAACCTCAAGGCCGCAGCTGCAGTGCCGTCTGCCTCTCCTGTTAGAGCTGCCTCGCTGGGCCAAGAAGACGGCAAGGTCGACGGCAAGCCAGAGCGCAAGAGACTGCGTTGCACAGTGGTTCGGGGTTGTTGGGTGTGAGCAGGGAAAGCTAGAGGTCTTGTTTCTGCTCTTGGAAAGGGCAGTGTTGGGTCCCAGTTCTGCTCTTAGGCTTTTTGTGTCTTTTATATTTGAGGCTCAGTGGAGAGAACACAGAAATTGTGCTGGAAGCAAGGATCAGGACCCAGGAGTGGCTTCAGTGTGCTACAGAAATTGTAAAATGTGCTGTTCGAGGCCCAGAACATATGTCGGTCCCTGTGCTGACACAGCTGCTTCTTTCTCTGTAGTGGTCCTCCTCCTCCGCTGCAAGGTAGTGGCAGCGTGCGGCACTGGCAAACCCCACTGTCCCCCTCCGGGCGAGGAGGATGCTGGGTTAGCAGGTCCCCAAGCCCTGAACCAGGAAAGCAAAGGTTAATTGGGCCAGGAAGCAGCTTGGGGACTTGTTAGTGCTTGGGAGTGTCCTTAAGGAAGAGGAAATCATCGGCTAGAGACAGATAAAGAGCCACCACGAAGCAGGAGGATTAGCACTCTGATAGAGATGCTCGCTCTGGCTTTGAAAAAATTATTCCTCGCCACTGGAAAAAACGCCCTTTTTGTCTCTTTCTTGTCTTCAGTCCTTCTGTCTTTGAGAGAGAAGATGTTCTCCAGATGGTCCTGGCAGGGAACCCGGGAGTACTGTGGGAAAGGCACGATTTAGGAGAGCAGCTGAAGTGCTTGCCCGTGTGCTGGGCTGCCCCATGCCCAGTTTCTGTGGCACTGAGGACGTGCAGGGAGCTGGAGCTCCAGTGGTGCAGTTTGTCCTTTGCACCTCCTTGGTCCTCCCAGTGTGTCGCGTGTCCTTCTCTGTGTACTGTTTCAGTCCCCGCTGCTCAGGTAAGAGAACCATGTCTGGAGCTGGAATTACAGAAATGGGTCAAATAAGCCCCAACCCCAGGCCAGGTTAGCTCACCGGTGAGCTGCAGTTGTTACAGTTCCTTATGGAATTGTGGCTTCTTCCACCAGTTGTAGCCGGTGAACTGGTGATTTATGCACATACTTGTATTTTTCCAGGGCTTTGACCAAGACCTTGTCTCCATCCAGAAAAATTAAGGTGGATGATTTCCAAACCAGACGTTTATGAGTATAATCCTTATTTATGTGAGAATTTTCACAAGCCTAAGCTCTTTACTGCCATTGCACTTGTAGTGCCTTTAATGGCCGTAGGTACATAACGGGTAGACCTTCAGAAGAACAGCATCATCTGTCAAGTGCAGTAATCCTTTTTCAAGCAGATGTTGAAGGATTTACCAGGACCTCATGATACGTACACCTGGAAACCTCTGAATTTGATTTAAAGGTGCTCACAGAGTAGTAATTAACTCAGAACCGCCAAGCAAAAATGCAGTTCAAGGAAATAATATTTCAGCTTTTCAGTGCTTAAATGGAAAAATGAATTAATCATTGGCAATTACTGAGTTAAAAGACTTAACTCATGACTTGAAATACTCCCACATAATCTTGTTTCCAAAGCTTTCATTAACTGAGCTAATAATTACTACTACAATTAGAGATGTGAGGCATTAAAAAGTCCAAGATAATAAAACATATGTAGTTATTTAAAAAATTTACCAGTCAGTTTTGCAGTGTGTAAGAAATTCACCTTGTCTCTTGTTTGGAAACGTTCCATCTTCACACAAATACTTGCCTTTTTGGACAGTAAAACTGTCTCACATGCTGGCAAAAAGCATCCTGGGACAACCCCAAAACAATGCTTTGCTCTCGCTCCTTGTGTTTACCTGGAGGAGCCTATGGTCACCATCAGGGGTCTACATTTGTGGAAAGGTTATTTTTTCTGGAGGATATGGAATGAAGTTGGTATGTCTGATGGTTTCTGATTGGGCCTCGTATCAGCATAAATGGGATTTTTTATTCTTTTCGCTGTTTTTGTCCTGTTTAATACAAAGGCGATTCAGTGTCAGTAATTGAGGGAATGACATCAAATGCTAAACTAGGCCAATACTGAAATCTCAAACAATCGTGTCTTTATGGCAAAACATCTCCCCCAAAGGGGCGGGTTCTCAGCCAAAAGGAAAGCTTGGGAAAAAGAAGAGTTGGGTGGGAAGGGAGGTCACGGAGATGCAAAGGGTGGCTGGCAGTGAACTGTTTGGGAGTTTGGCTGGTGGAGAGGAAGGGAAGAGAAGGAGAGAAAATGGACCCCTTTTTTAAAATTTTCAAAATGGTATTCTTATGTACAGAGTAGCCCAACTTTGATCAGGAGAAGGGTTAACAAACACACAAATGGACTGTTTAGTCAGATCTTAAACAGATACTTTTTTCTTTTTGGCTTGTTAGCTTAATTATTTCTTGCCAAGAAAACATGGAAAAATGCTGCTTTGCGTCAATACAAAATGATTTATTTTCTTCTCCCCACCCCCCAGCTTTTGGACTAGCCACTGAACAGGAAAAACATTTATTTGCAGGGCTGTGGTGTGCCTTAGGCATTCCCCAGTGCCCGCTACCCAGCGACACTCACGCTCGCCCAGCAGAGTTTGCGCAGCCGCTTTCGGAGTGAACGAGGGACCCTGGTGCAAGGCCAATGGAAACTGGGATGCAGCCTTTAGGAGCGATGAGGACTTGCTGTGAGGTCCTGTAGTACCATCTATGTGGAGTGTTCCTGGGTGAATAGCTTAAGGCTCGTGCCATAGTGTTGTATAGTCCCTTTTAGGAAGAGAATTATAAAGCACTGATCTTGACTTTGTTTAGCAAAAAGCAAGATGGCAGAGGACCAGAAATAAGAGTTCTGGAGAACATAATGAATGAAATGAGCTATTTGGTAGTTGTTCTGCAGCTATTTCTTTTTTCTCCTTTGAATTACATGTGTGTATGTGTATGCACATCAGCATATGTATAATTCAGCAGCTGTAGGCAAGGGGAACTGGGAAATTCAAAAAGCTGTGGCAAAAGGCAAGAAGCTAGGATCCTGACGTCCTTTGCAGTGGTGATGCAGTTTACACAAAATCCTACCGTTATGGCTTGTCTTACCTTGTTGGCTTGTTGGTGAAGGGCAGAAAGCCTGTTCATATCAGAAATTCTCACTAATCTGGTCCTCCAGTTGCAAAAAGCCCCAACTATTGATAATTCTTTAGTATAAAGCATCAAGTCTTTTGGAAACAACAGGAGAGAGAGATGGGCTTAAACAAAAATCAGAACATGTCTAGGCATTGAAATCCTCTGGCCTTATGTTTGTTGGACACTGCAGCACGTCTTTGTAGTATCATTCATTAGGCAAAGAATTTGCAATAATTTATTTGATGCATTTTGTCCATTTTAACTCATCCTAATTATACTAAAGCAGCGTTTGATGTCTCTGTATTTTTGGGGTTTTTTGATATTCAAATCAGATCCAAAGCATTATGCCAGCGTATTCCTGCCTGTTGGGGCTGTGGATAAACTGTTAGCTCTTACTATTTACTGTTCAATAGTCATTCTTCCGACTCCACAACTGAGCAATGATGTGACCTAATACTAGTTTTGGCACTTGGCTGGCTCTCTGAAAAACCTACAGAAAGGAAAAGAGATTTCCAGCTTCTACCAGCCTAACTCAGTAGGAGTTGTTCTATGAACTTGCTTTTCCAACCTCAACAATTCTGTGATCTATGGTATCTCTAGAAAACTTTTCAACCAACATTTTTATGAACATAGATCCCTTACAAATATTTGAGGAAAAGCAATAAAAAGGGCCACAAACTGAAGCAGATTCATGGGCTTTGCTCACATCACTGAACATTGGTGTATGTTTTCTAAGCTGTGATGTTGATGGCTTCTCATCTGATTCGTCTGATTTCCATATAATAAGAAAAAGAATTGTTTTTCTCTAACTGTAGGCAATTGGATGAGCCATAAGTCAGAATTAAAATATTACTATCTGTTACAAAGATCACAGATTCCTTTCAGAGTTTCATTATTTACAATCCTTTTCTTGGTGACATTTCAATTCTCAGGAAATGATGCTCTAAATTGTACCTAACATGCTCACCACCCACATGTAGCACATGCAATAAGCTTATGAGATAGGAAGGGTGAATGTTGCCATTTTAATTTTGTTTTTTAATGCGATTCGGGAGTGGAGGGTGAGTATTTTGCTAAAATATATGGCAGACGCTGCACAGCAAGAGAGTCTAACAGGGCTTTCAATGGAAGTTATCCGCAATGTTATTTTCCTGCCATCTGGGTAAAATCCACCCCATTCTCTCCAAAGCAATGTAAAGGTTCTTTGTATAGGAGAAGTGCACAGGTTTAGTAAAACAAGAGTCCATCTCAAATCAGCCCTGAGGTTGCTGCCGTGGTTGGTGCAGGGGGAAGGAGAGGCCCCCAAATGGGACAGCCTCACTGCAGCACAGATTGCCTCCTCGTGCCAAGCATCATGCGGAAGGCACTGGGCTTTCTCCGCTTGGGCTTAATTAGCTTAGTAATATGAATGCAACCTATGGGAGCAGTAACTGTGTAGAAGGACGTGTTATCAATGGATTTGGCATTCTTTGGCCAGACAGAGCCCTTACAGCAGAGGTGGGCTGGATGCACGGTGCGTACAGCCTCACCGCTCTCAGTCCCTTTCTCCCTCCGGAACCCCAGTGGTTCCCCCGCTGGTTTAT